>NHNW01000041.1:0-388185 GCA_002786025.1 Zasmidium citrigriseum | reverse complement strand
TATTATTATAAAGCTATACTAGAGTACTAGGGGAGGTACTAAAAGATTAAAAGGCTAGCTAGGATCGATAGTAAGTTTATATCTCTAGACTAGTATACGATCGCCCTTTCGTATATACTACTATTAAGGCGTCTATACGATTAAATATTCTAGCTCGCGTATAAAGTCTACGTATACTTCGATATTTATTACCTAGATCTCTTAAATAATAGTATCGCGCTCGCGCTTATTAAGTAAGAATAGCTAGTTAAGCGTAGCGATAACTCGAGGATCTTCCTATAGTCTACCCTCTAGGATTATACGACTTAATAGATAAAGTTTATAGTAGAAGAGATTTATAGGTATAAGAGAGAGTATACGCGATAGTAGCGAGTAAAGCTATATATAACTATTTAATATAACTAGGGGCGTTACTTACTAGTAGATAGAAGATTAGAGGCTATTAATATAGACTCTAAGTACCCGCTACTCGTCGTTAATAGGCGTATACTAGACTAGAATACGAACCTATAAGGAGTATAAGGAGTACTAAAGGTTCTCGCGAGGTATATATAGTAAGATAAAGGTAGCGTTACTAATTTCTCTACGTACGACTCGTAATTAATATTACGAAAGAAGCTAATCTCGTACTAATTCTTCTTACTTAATATCGTTATAACGCCTTCTAGTAGTAGGTATATCCTCTATTAGCTATTATAAAGCGCTCTTATCGAATCTAGGAATAAATATAGCGAGCGAAGTATCTAGACTATCTCGACGTTATCTCGTATTATAGTTAATAAAAACTACTATATTAGTTAGCGAATCCTCGCTAAACTTCTTAACTATAGGAAGATTATATAGAATAGAGAATAGTAGAGGGTAAGATATTCTATTCTACGTAAAGTAGAGATTTACTAGTACTATAATTATCTTATAGTTCTTACTCTATAATAGATAGATAAACTTCTAGTAACCCTCTAGATTAGCGCGTAAGAGCTATCCTAGTATAGAATACGTAGAGTTAAAAAGTTTAGTTAACTAATCTAGTCTAAGTAGTATATTATACTAATAGGAGTAGAATAATACCTCGTTAGAAATATAATTAGTATAGGACTATAGAAAGCTAAATAGGTCTATTACGATAAAGCCGTACTAGCTATAATAGTTCCCTATAGCGGGATAGTCCTAATCGTAGATCGCCTTAGCTCTCTTAGGATTAAGTACGAAGTAGGCGCTAGGGTAGGGAATATTTCGGTTTATAAAGTAATTATCTAAGGACGACGGCTTAAGGAACTCTAGATATATCCGTATAAGGTAAGGATTTATAGTCGAGAGTAGCTAGGCTATAGGCTTAGTCGCGAAATAGACGTTACTTAGCTATTATCGAAGATTCTTAGCGTTAATATATAATAAGCTCGGAAATAAAAGACTAAGCGTCGCTACTACCTTCTTAAGATAATACTAATAGGGCCGAAAGGTATAGGTTTCTATAGTACTTACGAAAGGCTATAAGCTTTCTATAATCTCTAGAAGCTAGAGATACTATAGCGGACTCGGCCCCTATCGCTTACGGAGGATAGAGCGGAACTAGCTTATATATTATACTCCTTTAATAGGCGACGAGTTCGTAGGTAGCTTAGGCGTATAGCTATATTTAGCGCTAATAATACTTAAGCTATACTTAATACCGTCTAATTTAGGTAATAAGTCGCCTATATCTTCCTCGAGAATAAGACGATACGATAGTCTAAGTACGACTAGCTCGTAGAGTATACTATCTTACTCGGATATAGATTTAAAAGCGGCCCCTAGCTACGTATTATCTAGAATAAGTTTATTAATCTCTATATTTACGTTATCTTCCTACGGATCGGTCTCCTAATTAGTACCTACTAGTACGTCTACTATCTCTATATTTTCGGAGTCTTCGTATCGAGTTACTATAGCGCTACTCTTCCGTCTCTTTCGGCGCTAGCGGTTCTTAGAAGTACTAGTTTCCCTAATACGTTTAAAGCTATTATACTTAGTCTCCTAGAGAAGGGTATTACTTATTCGGCGTTCCGACTAATAAAGAGAGGCGATAATATTCCTATCGTTATCTTCTCGCCGCTATTTAGGTCTAGGAGATTTATCTATCTATAGCTATAGTTATAGTATAGAGGGTCTAGGAGGGACGGGAGTTTTTAATAGATTCCTAGATAAAGATACTACGATTTAGCGCGCCTAGAAAGGAGTAAGAGTAGAGTCGATAAGTTTTTAACGGTTAGTCTATAGGCGACGACTTATAATATACTTAATATATTATTAATATATATCCTCTAAGGGCGGTAATAGAGAGCGAGATATAGACTCTATAAGTTTAAGGGATCGATAAGTATCGATAGATAGTAGAGCGGGTATCTAGCGTAGTTCCTTAAACTAGGGCGGAGGGAGCTTCTTATCGTCCTTAGTTAGCTCTATCTTCTATATAGCTAGCTATTAATTAATAACCCCTTAATCCTAATCTCTATAGCGGTAGGTCTCCTAAACTCCTAAAGTATTTATATAGATATAGTAGAGGTAGCGAGAACGCTATCGCTTCTCGCGGCTATTATAGAAGTTTTAGAGCTAGATAATAAACTCGTTAATCTCTTCCTAGGAAATATTAATCTCGGCCGCTTAGGGATTCTCGTCTTTTATTATCTAGGTATTAAAAATATAAAGGAAATCCTCCTCGCGGTACGAGAGGCTAGATATCCTCGATAGAGACTCGTACGATTCTTTCTATCGCTTAAAAATAGCCTAGCTAAGAGCTACTTAAACCTATTTCTATATCTAGTATTTAGTTTTTACTCTATCGAGAACTCGTATAGCCTACTTAGTCTTACTATCGAGTATTTCTTTTAGTCTATTACGAGAAGAGTCTTAATAGTATATATTAACTTCGCCGCTAAAGTATAGCGTTTTAGCTAGGAAGGCGAAGAGTAGGTCGCGTAGTAGTACCTAAAGACGTATACTTTGTTATAATTAATCTTTACCCTATTTTATAGTAGTCTTAAACTCGCGCTACGGAATAGCTAAGTCTTTTAGTAGCCCTTAAAACTTCCTCTAACTCTCTAATATATCGCCTAATAGTATATTCGAGGCGGCCTCGCTAAGCTAAAAGGCGGATACGCTAGTCTAGTCGTTCGCTTTCGTACGTTACTCCTATATATATATAATTATCTCTATAAGGACTTTAGTAGGGTCGCGATAGCTTTACGAATATAAAGCTACGAGGAAACCTTTCTAAGTCGATATATCGTAGCTATAGAAACCGCTATCTAGAGCCCCTAACCTATTACTTATTAATAACTCTAAGTCCTTAACTAAGTCCTCTAAGCCTTTAATATCCTATAAAGTTCTCTCTACGAGCTAGAGGTTAAATCCTAGTCCTAAGGCGACTAGGGCGACTAAGTTCGCTAAATATATAGCGTACTACTTATAGCTATTTTAGGATTATATTAGGAGAGGAGCTAGGGTAGAATAAGATATAAAGCTAGAGGAAATACTCTACTCGATCACTTAATAATCGAGAGTATTACTACTTCCCTCCTCTCTATAGGATAATATAGGAGGCGAGGTCTCCTTCTTATTATTAACTATAGTCGCTCTAGTACTAGTAGTAGTAGTAGTTAGAGCTACGTAGCTATCGCTAGTATTAAGTAAATCTTATAATCTTAGAACGACTATACTACTACGATATAGAGTAGGTATAGTTATATTATCTATAAAGGTAACCGCTATAGCTATAATCTCTTACTACTCCGCTAGCGTTTTAATCGTATAAGATATAATACTCGTAAAACGAGGTATATATAGTAACTATAGAAAGAACTAAGCGGAGAGGCTAGAGGTTAATCGAGTCTTCGAGAGGTAAGAGACGAGCCTAGGAGGGTCGATCGGGCTTTAAGAGAGGTCTATAGGTTAAATATTTAAGCGGTAGAAGATACGTTATAAGTAGGGTCGCTCTATATATAGCGGGAGCGTAAGAGTTAGTAGGTTAGAAGGCGTAAGAGTATAGCGCTACTATCGAGGCTAAGGTCGCTAGTAATCGGTATACTAACGGATTTAACGAATCGTATAGGCGGTAGAATAGAGGATAAGGAGGTAAAAGGTAGGACGGCGCCTAAACTTTATTATAAGACTTAGATATTAGCTAATAATTAGGAGATAGAGGGGCTTACTAGGATTACTATAGTAAGATATTAGAACTCTAAGCTTAAGTAAATATAGAAAGTCCTTAATTACCTAATAGAAGGGAGTAGAGTAATAGAACTAAAGCTTAATAGCTTTAAAAGAAGCGGTTTAGTAAGGACGTTAGTAGATAATCTTCGACGCCTAGGGGCTTTAAGGTATCTTAACGATTAGCCGAAAGTATACCTAGGCTATTATTATCTTCCCTACGGATATAGCGGGATATATTAAAGGGAGGGCGATTCTAGAGGTAGTAACTAAAAGAGCTATAGATATCGAGATAAAGTCTAAGTAGAAGATATAGAATACTCTCCTAGTAAGAGGGTCTATATAAGGAAGTAAGGATTAGCGTAAGAGTATCTAAAGAGCGCGTATAATTATAGTAAAGCGTAAGAAGAGGTAAAGTAGGCTATAATAGCGCGTAAGAGCGAAACGCGCTAGCGCGCTAGATAACGTTATAGCTTTTACGATCGCTAACTACTAGTTAGAGATATTAAGTTATATAACTTTAGCGCGCGTATAGTAACGCCTCCCTTACCTAACTTCCGCGACGTAAATATAATATTAGTATACCTACTAGAAGGGCGCGAATATAATTAGACTATTACCTACGTTACGCGTACTTAGGCTTATATATTTAGTTTACTATCTATCCTTCGAAAGTTATCTAGCGGAGGATTCCTTCTACCCTCTATATTATCTTAGAAGTAATAGATAGACAATCTTAATATTCGTATAGCTACCGACTCTAAGCTATAGAAAGCCTCGTCCCTCTTCTTCCTAATAATAGCTTAAAGTAGGAGAGTAGGAGTCCTCGTTATTTATTCTACGCCCCTCCTTTAATATTAAGTAATAAAAGAGTAACGAGTATAAGCTAGTAGCTAATATATCTAGCTAGGCTAGACTTTACCTTCCTCCTCTAGTCTTACTATAGGCGAGAGAAGGGATACGTTTATATATAGTTCGCTCTCCTCTACTCCTCTAAGTATAAGATCTATAATATCTCTTCGGCTTTCCTATAGTTAATTATCTAGACCCGTCTACCGTAGCTTCGAGTAAGAGTAGTATATTATAATATAAGAAATAGGAAGGAAGGAGAAGGGAATTATAGGTTCGTAAGTATCTCTCTTATTCTTATTTACTTAAGACTTTATATCCTAATCTTATTATATTATTCTTAAGTATAGCGCCGCCTAAAAACTCTAGGGTATTACTATATCTCCCGCTCTACTCTTCTAATTTAACTAAAGCCTTATATTATATCGTAAGGCGTATTTAGAAACGTCTCTAACTAGGCCTAGTAGATAAGTCTATACCGCTTAGCGCTAGACGTAGCGCTCGTATTACCTATATAGTAGGCGAAGATATAGCTAGGACTATCCTAGTACTAGCTAGTACCTAGGAGGTCGTTATCGATATAGTTAATAGGAGGGAGGCGGTAGTAGTTAGAGTTAAGGGTATTAGGTAATATACGATACTTATAGTAGAGCGTAACTTCGGTTTAACCTAGGTAGAGGACGATATAGATATCGATAGGGAAGATATAGATAATACTATTACTATCTAATAACCTATCTATAATCGTAGGTATCTAGTTAAGTTTAGTAGAGCTCGGTTCTAGTAAGGGAAAAGTATAGTATACCTAGTACTCGCTCTCCTTATACTTATAAAGCGGGATCGCTACGTTATCGATAATAATTAGGCGTTTATCGTTAGAGTCTAGGTAGCTATCGTTACTTAGATCTATCTTGCTCGCCTTACGCTTAAGCTACCTATATAGCGCCTTACTACTAGTAGACTTATAGGCGGTAGGGGTACTAACGCGACGTATAGCGTAGATAGTAATCTAATCGGCTAGGTTATTACTCGATAAGGTAATAGTAGACTAGGTATTAGCGGACGGAGTATTAGCGGACTAAGCGGCGGTAGACTAGGTATAAAATAAAGTAGTATCGTACTTAGGAGCGTCGGTCGTAATAAGCGTATCTAAGCTCTCGATAGGCGTAGCTATAGCTATAAGGAATAGTTAGCAATAGAGGAAAAGGTCGAGAAAAATAAGTACTTACTAAAGCTTAAGCTAGATACTAAAAGAGAGGAAGTACTACTAAAGGTACTTAATAGAGTAGGTAGTAGGAGGGTTAGAAGATAGTATATTCGAAAAGAAGTTTTAGAGGCGAAGCTATCGCTTTTAAAGCGGCGGCGCTAGTATACGTCTCTCGGCTTATTAATAAGTCTTAAGGAAGGCGCGCGAGTTACGAGAACGAGAGATATATAAGAAGATATAGGAAATTAGAATATAGACGTATAAGAGGGATATAGGGAATTATTATAAGAAATATAGTATTCTTATTACTATCTACTTAAGACCTTATATCTTAAGTATCTACTTAAGACCTTATATCTTAAGCTAATTATATTATTATTAAGTATAGTATAGCCTAATTAATCTCGAGCCGTATCTAAGCCTCCTAATCTACTTCTCTTAGTCTACTAATACTTTACTAGATATCGTATAGGGTATTTAGGTAGAGGGTAGCCTAGTACTCTAGTATACGGTAGCTACGAATCTAGGGAGTTAGAGGGCTATTAGTAGGCGTAGTATAGGCGAAGAGGTAGTTAGGACTATCTTAGTACTAGCCGATACTAGGGAGCTAGTCGGTATAGTAGTTAGAGGTAGGGAGGTAGTAGTTAGCGAGAGAGATACCTAGTAGGAGTACGTAGTACTAGTAGGTAAACTAGATAGTAGTATCGACTCCTAGACGTAGGACTAGATAGATATCGATAGGGACGATATATACGTTACCCTAGCTATCTTCTATCCTATCTATAATCGCCTCTATCTATAGAAAGTTAGTAAAGCTCGGTTCTAATAATAGAAATATATAGTATACCTAGTACTCGCTATCCTTATACTTACGTAGTAGTTTAACGTATAGGTTAAGTAGGATCTCGCGGTTATCGTTATCTTCGCTAGCCTTATCGTCTTCGTTATAGTCGTCTCTAGCTATCTTACTCGCCTTACGCTTAAGCTACTTACGTAGCGCTATACTACTAGTAGACTTACGGGTAGGAGTCTTCTTAGTACTAGCTATAGGGGTTTAAATAGTACTAGCTATAATAGTAGTAGCGACCTAATTAGAGAAGGTAGTACTCGAAAGGCTACTAAGCTAGACGGTAGACTAGTTATTAGTAGAGTAAGCGTCGCCTTAGGTAGTAGCGACCTAGGTAACGTCGCGCTTAGGCGTATTAGTAGGCTTAGTAGGGGCTTTATAGGCGTTAGATATATCTAGGTAAGATTAGCGATAGAGGAAAAGGTTAAAAAGGATAAGTATATACTAAAGCTTAAGCTAGATAGTAAAGAAGGAGGAAGGCTACTAAAGTAGCTTAAGGATATAGTAGAAGATAGGTAGGGAGGTAGATATATCTAAGAGGAAATTTAGGGGCTAAAGCTATTAATTTAAGTAGTAGGCGCCTATATACGTCGCTCGCCTTATTAATAAACCTCCGTAAGCGGCGAATTAGCTAATTAGTAGCGATAGCGAGAGCGCGCTCCTACTATCTAAGCTTTAGTAAGGTAGATAGCTATACTATTAGAATATCTATTCGTTATAATAACTATTAGAGTAGGTATATTAAAGCTAGTAAGCGACTTACTATAAGTATTTCCCTCTATAACTTTCGATCTAATATTACTAACGCCGTAAGAATTATATATCTACTATTAGACGAGCTCGATAGTACTAAGCCTATCTACTTCGTTATAATCTACCCCCGCTATATCTATAGCGACTATAAGAATATCGTCTTCGATCCTACTAGCTCCTATAAAGACTAGATAATATACGTAGCTATAAAGCGTACCGCTAGCGAGTATATAATAGCTAAGGCTAAAGAGACCTAGAAGTAATACGGAATAAAGGTAGTCGGAATACTATAGGGTACGCGTTATATCGTTATAGCCTACGTAGCGATAGAGGAGGACTACCTATAGGAATACTATAATAAGGAGCTTAGTATTAAGATTAAGTAGATCGTACTAACCTTATAGCTATAGATCGAGGGAATTAGTAAGTATAGAAACTATAGTAGTAGTAGGAGATCTTTACTAACTTATAAAATAGTCGGTAGTTTAGCTAGTAAGGTCCTTATTACCTAGGAGGACGAGTATATAGGTAAGCTTAGGGCCGACTTCTTCGTAGTATACGGCTAGATCTTAGACTAGACGAAGGTTAACTTCTTAGGTAAGTATAGAGGAGGTTTAGGTAAGTAACCTACTAGTCTATAGGTAACCTAGTATAAGATCTAATATAGTCTACGTACTCTATAACGTAGTAAGGACTCCGATTTAGACTAAGGGAACCCGGGCTTAAGCGGCGATACGTTATAGATAAGATAGCTATAAGAATAAGAACTAGGCTATCTTCCTAACTCTAATTTTATAAGCGAGCTAAAGATCTCTATAAAGGTAAGGTTAGAAGTTATTATATATAGTTAGCCTATAGAGACTAGGTTAGTATCTAATACTAAGGTCTAATCGGATTATAGAATCGAAGCCGCGGAGACTACTCTAGTATCTAGCTAAGTATACTCTTATAACTATAGCTCTAATACTTAGCTATTACTATAACTATTAACCTAGGTATATAGCGATTAGCGAACGTTTTACTATAAGCGGATTAAGATCGTAGCGCTATATTAATTACTATTACTAATATTAGATAGAATATACCCGTACTAGCTCTAAACGAGCTTAACGACTATAAGGTTATCTACCTAGTTATAAATATCCCCCTTTATATCTCTAGTAGTCGCGACGATATCGTCTTCGATCCTAGCGGTAAAGCTATAACCTAGTACTCGTATACTATTATAAAGAGTACCGCTAGCGAGTATATAATAGCTAACGCTAGAAAGACTTAGGCGGAGTAGAAATATAAGCTAGGCGGTACGCTAAAGGGACTAGATTATATTATTATAGCCTATAAGGCGAAGGAGAGTAATTATCTAGAGTACTATATCGTTAATTAGGGATTAAATATCTATATTAGGTATATTATACTAACGCTATAGCTATAGTATACTACTAATAGTAAGTATATAGAATATAGTAGCTACGTTAAGTCCTAGCTAACTTATAATATAGTCGACGAGCTAGCTACTAAGGTCTTTATTAGCTTAGACTAAAACTAGTATAAGGGTAAGCTTCTCGCCGCGTTCTTCGTACTATATAGGCGGATTTTCGACTAGTTAGCGGTAGACTCTACTATCTAGTATATAGGATCTACTAGTTATTCTCCTACTAGTTTATAGTTAACCTAGAGGAAGGTTAATACGAGCCTAGGTCGTATACGACGTAGCGAAGAGTTAGATAAGGATTAAGGATACGAACCTAGTAGTAGTAGGGTCTATTAGGTAGTATAGCTCCTAGGATACGAAGTAGACTATCTTCTTTATTAAATTTTAGAACGTAACGTTAAGGCTCCGTTTAAGGGAGGTTAAAAGTTATCTAATAGGAGGTAATATAGTTTAAGAGTAGAGACTAGAGTAGTATCTATAGTAGTAGTCTAATCGAATTATAAGAGCGAAGCTATAGTAGCTACTATAGTATCCGCTAGCTCCTTCGTAAACTCGTACCTAGCGGCTACTCCTATAGAACCCGTCTTATACGTTATAAACGCTACTTAATAATATTAAAATATAATCTAGTAGTCCTCTTCCTATATATTAGCCCGCTAGCTCCTTCTACTATATCGATAACAATAACGATAGCGATACTCTAAATAATAATATCGACTCGCTTATACGAGAGTACCTCTAGGGAGATATAGTAGTCTATAAGAGAGAGCTAGTCGAGAAGCCCTAGCTTATAGAAGTCTCGATATAGGAACGAGACTCTATAGCCTCTAATTCTCGTCGATATTATTATCGTATACTAGATAGCTTAAGTAGGCTAGTTAATACCGCGTTAGGAATATCTCTAAGCCTAACTACTATAGAAACGTCTAACTACTCTCTACTACAACCGCTTCTACTATATAACGGTACTATATATAGTTCGTCGGAGCTACTTATTAACGTTTCGAAGCCTTCTCTTAGCCCGTTAAACGATCCGGGCTTAGCCTATCGTTCTTACTAGCCTCTAGCTTAGCCTATACTAGATTTCGAATAAGGTCTAGTACTAACTTATAAGAATAAGAGTAGGGATAATACCGTATCCTAGGCTATAAGGTAATTAAGCGTATTAGATCGCCCGAAACGACGGAAGGGTAATACGGGCTCGCAAGTATTACTAGTATTTATTAAAGGTAGCCTATTAGACTAGTAGAGCCGCTTAGCTTCCTTCTAGGAAAGGCTAGGGGTTTCTAATAAAAAGCGATAGTATTATATCTTTTAGATCGAATTAACGGATAGTAGCGTTACTATAGTCTCGCCGTACTTATCTTATAGGTAATAGAGAGTTTCTTATTAGACCTACTCGGCTAACGTAAGGTAGGTAGGTAATAACCTCCCTCGAGCCTATATACGCTATATATTATATAAGAGGAAATATAACGCCTAAATCGAGGAGGCTATATTATATATAAACTATAACTAGCTATAGCGAATTATCGAAAGTCTTCGTAAGTAACTTATAGCTCCCTTATTATAAGAAAGAGCTCTAGATAGGCTTTTTTAAGGTATATAACCTTTAAATATCTTATAGTATTATTAATCGGCCTAGTAGCCTAGTTAGTACCGCGCTATTAGTCCTACTAGGTTCGATTCCTAGGTTTAGTATTATTAAAATATAGTAACTAGCGTTAGCGTATTTTAATATAACTTTTTTATCGTTTTTATAACGTTAGCCTATTAATCTTTTTTATAACTCTACTACTTATTTACGTATATATATCTAATAGCGAGCTTTAGTTTCTATTAACTAGCCTAGTAGCCTAGTTAGTATCGCGATATTAGTCCTACTAGGTTCGATTCCTAGGGTTAGTATATATTAAAATAGGGGAGCTAGCCTTACTATATTTCGATATAACCTTTTTAGTACGATAGCTACTATTATCTATCTTTTTACTTATATAGGCCTCTTTAATATTTATAATACTACTCTTCCCTACTACTTACCGTTATATATCGTTTAGGGAAGGATAATCTAGTAGGCGTTTCTTTTTACTCTATCTCTTCTATTACGTACCTAGGGAGTAAGTCCCTAGGTAGACTATAATATAAGATATCCTAAGCTAATCCCCGTATATACGCTAGTAACTATATAGTATAGATACTACGTTCGTTCGTACGTCGTACCTAGAGCGCTACTCGTAACTTTAAGTATTCGATCCTATAAGTACTCTAATCGAGCTCTTTACTAATAGTAGATATATTATAGTATATAGGGAGGGGAAGGGCGTCTTAGTAGAGCCTAATAGTCTTAGGCGAGAGGTACGTATCGAGATCTATAGATAGAATTAGCTATAGCTTTTAAACGTTCTATCTATATATACTCCTTAATTCGTACTCTATCCTATAGGCGGCGTCGTCTAGGGTAGAGAAGCTAAGGTAGTATAGGTATTGTCGTCGTTCCTTATTAGGTAGAAATAGGAAGAGTTAGTACCAAAATAATACGTATCGAGTCTTATAGCTAAGGCGCGAGTTACGTAGCCGATATATACGTACTAGCGCGCTTTCTAGTTCCTATTAGCGATAAAGGTTATTATACGCTTATTAGCTTACTATTTAGATCGTACTTTATCGAAGGTAGGGAAGATATATATAGAGAAGCGTAGTATAGTCTTCTACTCGGTCGAGCTCGAAGTATTCTTAATTACGAAGCTAATTAATATAGTCTCGCTACTACTTATTTAATATATTCTAGAAGTCGCCTATAGATCTTATAAGAAGTAGACGCGTATATAAGGAGTATAGTTTTAGAAGGAAGATTAATTAATTATAGGTAGAAGAAGCGCTAACGATCTCTAACTACTAGTTAGAGATCTTAAGTAAATAGATTTCCTAAAGCGGATATCCGTATTCTACCTAAGGTAGCTAGGGTTACTTAGGGTAGTAAAAAATATATAGGATTTAACCTTACTACTACTACTATAGTAATAGTAAGTCCCTATTATCGTTAAGGAGACTCTAGACTCGATATAATATATACTAATATAGTTATTATTATTCTAGAGTAATTAGATTACCTAATATACCTTAGTTCCTTACGAAATTAGTCGCTATCTACTTTATAACTTAATTTCGTATAAAGTTTCAAAATAATAAGCCCGACTTTATATATTCGATAGCCTTCGTTCGTCTATTATATATAATAACGCTAGTCTACTATAATAATTCTTCGTACCCTATACTAACTCGCCTCTTAAATATATTAAGCCTTATCTACGAGGGTAGCGTTTAATATACCGTCCCTAGAAACACCTTCTAGTAGGCCTTCTAAGCGAAATATATTATATCGTTACTAACGGTAATCGAGCTCTAAAGCTAGTTAATTACGCCGCCTATCTAACGCTCTACTACTATAAGGCGATCTCGTAGATACTAATTCTCCCGTAGAATCTCCTAGGTACTACTATTCGATACTCGTAGTAGTATCTTAAACTCTCTAATAGACGCCCTATATTAGAAAGCGTTAGTATAGGAAATAGGATACTAGTTTATACGTATTACCTAAGGCTTTATACCTCTAATACTAGCGAACGTTAGAACGGCTTATCTACGCCTACGTCGTTTAATAGCGTTTAGCTAGCTTAATAATACTATATTCTTATTAGTAGTAGAACGACCCTAATAACTTATATATTAGTATAGACTAGCTTATTCTTATACTTATAGTAGGTATAGATAACGCTTTCGTTATTTACTAATACCCGATATAGGCCGTAGCTAGCGCGAAGATACTAGCTATATAGGTTAGGTACTACTACGCTAGTAGCCGTCTCTATAATATAGCTAGCGGTATTATATATATAAAGATTAGCTATAGCGTTCTTACGTACGTAGCGATTATCGCTCTTAGCCTCTTAGAGCTACTATTACTATCGTTCCTCGGAAACTAACTACTAGATATTCCCGTAGCCTTTATTTCTATTATACGCCTATAGATAGCGTAGAGTTAGCCTACTCCTAGGTTAGTACCTATCTTATTAGGTAGATAGAGCGTACTCGTATAGAACTATAATAAGCTATTATAAGGACTATAAGGTAAGCAGTATTAGTTTCGAGGTATACGTTAAAGAATTTTTAAAACCTTTACTAAGGTCTATAACTAACCGTCTACTATCTACTTCGTTTAAAGTTCTATATATAGTAACGAGATATAGATAATAATATTACTTGCTACCGTCCTTAGTAGTAGAAACGTATAATCAAAGGTGGCGAAAGACGTCGATTTACTAGATATCTAAAGGGATTAAGGTATAATAGCAATAAAGATAGATTCCTATAGGCTTTATAGGTAAAGAGAAAGTAGTATTAAAAGGATTAAAGTATTTAGTAATGTATTAAGCGAGTTATTCATAGTAGACGATAAAGTGAGGTAGTAAATTAGGCTTACAGGGAAATAGGCGGTGTGTAAGGTCATGTGGCCGGTTGGTAGGTACGGTCAACCCTACGAATCGGCCCGCGATGCCGAGAAAGCGAAAGCATGTGATATCGCCGCCGATCAATTGTGATGAATCTTCCATCCATACAACGCAGACTGAGCAAAGAGAATTCAACTCAGGAGCACAAGCTTTGATCTGGAGACGCTGGAGGACAACTTCAAGATGAGCAACGAAAGCAGCGAACGAGTCAAGCTTCCACGAGTGGCCATTACATACTGCACCCAATGTAAATGGATGCTTCGAGCCGCCTATTTCGGACAAGAACTACTTTCAACGTTCGGGACCAGCATTGGCGAGATAGCTCTCATTCCGGCAACTGGTGGCCTATTCACAGTCTACTTGACCTATCAGCCTCCAGGTTCCGCGGAATCTGGGCAAGATATCAAGACACAAGAAGTTCTTGTCTGGGATCGGAAGGCAGAGGGAGGCTTTCCAGAGACGAAGATCTTGAAGCAGCGAATTCGAAACCTCATTGAACCGGACAGGAATCTCGGTCATTCGGACACACCCTCCTCCAAGGTCAAAGCCAACACAACTCTCGAAGGCGATGTAATCGTCAAGACAGATTCGACTGAACCAGCTGCCAACGCTGCAGTGGCGCAAAAGGAGACTGAAGACTGCAAAGATTGTCCATGAGGTCGTCGAGGCTCCCCAAGAGACCATCCTGGTTTCCGTGGCATGGACCCCAGCTCGAAGGCAGAGAGACCAGTCTCATGGCCAAGTATTCGAAATCTCGCAGAACTCGGAGTTGCCACCAGTCTGAATATCGATCGCATCGATGTGCAACTTGAGGACCGCGCCTGGCCGTTGTGGGACATTGAGGCGCGAAAAGTCAATGGAACGGCCACAGATGTAGTCTTAGACTTTCGCATTGTCGACAGTATGATACAAGTCGCTCGTAGGCGTAGGCTTAGCCTCTGGGTGATACATCTCTTCCCTTCCTGAGCCAGCCTCTGAACTCCAATGCTATTCCCCCTCCCAATGCTTTTGAACACCCTATTTCGCCTTCTGTGCCTCTGCCTTCTGCTTCGCCTTGAGCGCCTTCTTGCGGTTGCTCCGTATCATGACTATGCTCAAAAAGCTTCCGACAACCGCGCCGCCGAGTAGAAGGAGGATAACGGGGATGCGAATGGCCCAGACGCGTGGAGGGAACAGCTGGTGGACTGCATGTGTCTCGTCGACAAATGGCTGTTGCAGGTTGTTAGTATTTGACACGTGTGTATATAACAGAGCACGTGTCGTTACCATCAAAAGTGTCCAGATCGTGTAGTAAAGGAAGACGGCGGAGGCAGCGATGAGCATTGCGAGGCCGACGAGACGATCGAGCTGCGGGTTGATCAGCACATGCAATCAGAAGCACGACAGACAGGCTTACAAGAGTATTCGCAGCCATTATTGTTTGCTGTTGTATGAAAGGAGCGTGGGGTTGACAGAGTAGTCAGTAGTGAAGAAGACAGTTGCGCAAGTTGTCCGTACCATAGGAGGTCCCTTGAAATCAAAAGGTGGCTTTGCCGGCTCACTTCAGGGCCGCTGCATTCAGCAAGCACCACCACCTCACATCATCGCCGCCGCCAACGACTCTTCCTCCTCACAACACAACCACCACCCGACCAAACACTTCCTACAACACACCCTGCAAAGCCGCCATCATGTGGATTCTCGACTGGTTTTGGGATATGCTGGCCCAGCTGGGCCTGGCCAACAAGCACGCCAAACTGTTGTTCCTCGGTCTCGATAACGCAGGCAAGACCACTGTACGCCCTCCCGCCACTGCACCATCACGAGGAAATCACATATACTAACAATCCCCTCCCAGCTCCTTCACATGCTCAAAAACGACCGCGTAGCCATCCTCCAACCCACCCTGCACCCCACCTCCGAAGAGCTGTCCATCGGCAGCGTCCGCTTCACCACCTTCGACCTGGGCGGCCACCAGCAGGCCCGCCGCCTGTGGAAGGACTACTTCCCCGAAGTCAGCGGCATCGTCTTCCTCGTCGACGCCAAAGACCCCGAGCGCTTCGCCGAGTCCAAAGCCGAGCTCGACGCCCTCCTCTCCATGGAAGACCTCAACAAGACCCCCTTCCTCATCCTCGGCAACAAGATCGACCACCCGAACGCCGTCTCTGAGGACCAGCTGCGACACGAGCTGGGTCTCTACCAGACCACCGGCAAGGGCAAGGTGCCGCTCGACGGCATACGGCCCATTGAGATCTTCATGTGCTCGGTCGTCATGAGGCAGGGTTACGGCGATGGCATCCGCTGGCTGTCCCAGTACGTCTAGAGTACTTCTGCGATTCGAAGACGGGCCGCTTCCACCACCACGGCGATGCAAGAGCAGCAGCAGCGGAGGCAATCTGCGAGATACCAAAACTATCGGAGGGATTCTGGTGTGGTGATGGGCGAATACAGGAATAGTGAGCGGGAGGTGCAGCGGCATTGATGGCGCTTGGTGTTTTTTCTTGAAGTGCGATGATTCTCCCCCTTTACCTCTACTACAACTACAGCCCCGGGGCTGCAGCAGACAGGCAGGTCATGAATGTACCGATTTCATCTGGAAACACCACTTGTCACCTCAAGCTAAACACACGCTCTAAGTCTCCCGAGCGTTGTCAATTGCGAGTGCTCAGCAGTGAAAAGAGTCTAGTGCTGTTTGCAGACGTTGGGTCCACTTCATTGTTGGGTATCATCATAGCGCCCAAGCGCCATTCCTATGCATCTATCTATCACTTCCAATCCATCATTCATGCCCAAGAGTAGCGATAGCGCCTTCACATAATGCTATCATCGTCCTCCAGCAATACACCGAATTCATCATCTGCAGTCGGTGCTTTCTTGCTGCCTTTGCCCTTGCCCTGTCTTCGACGGGTATTGATACGAATCTGCTCGCCGCCTTGGTGCTTCCTCGTGGGCGGCTGGATTGTCAGCTTGCTTTCCATCTGTGATGCGAAGTCTTCGCCGTCATCGTCATCGTCGTCTGCTTGGTCAAGCATGGGATCGTTGAAGTCGTCAGACACAAGTTCATTGATCTTATTGCTCGGTGGAAGACCTTGTCCAAATAGCCAGGGCTCCTCATCCAAGTCGTGCCCTTGGATCTGGAACTCGGCTTGAGCGACCGACGGTCCGTATTGGCTGCCGTCGTTCTCTTCAAATGAGAAGATGTTGACGCGTGCATCCACATGGAATGGACAATACGGAGGATTGGTCTCAACGTCGTTCCCTTGCCGATGTAGACTTCCAGGCGAATGCAGACTTGCTTTGCGTTCATTCTTAGTGGTCGGCGGTGTTGAATGCCGCAGGCTCCAGAACCCATGTGGACCTTGACCAGTGCAAGAGTCCAGCTTGTTGACTGCAACTTCTGTACACGTCGTTATCGGAGGTAGAGGGAATGCCTTGTGTGCGTATTTCTCGTGCTTCAAACCAGAAACAATGGCATCTCCCTTGCGTCTGGTGACACGCTGGACAGGATGAACGTGAACGCTACCGCCGCACGCGATTACCACCGAAGTTGTGTTGTTTCGCTTGACCCATCGAATGGACTTGCTTGAGAAAGGCTCCTGCAACGCCTTGGTGTGTCTTATTTTGTTGTCGTCGGCATGCCAATAATCGCTCGCCCCACCCTTAGCAGCGGTATAGCCTTGGCTCAGCCCTCTGGCAACAGCACGAGAGCCTGCATTTCCCGCTGCCGCCGCTGCTTCTCTGTATCCAGCGAAGGTCGTAGGGAGCCCGAACGCTGAAGCAGGATTCGTAGAACGAATCGAGTTGACCTGCGTGCTGACTGTCTGCCATCCAGACTTGATACTGCCTAAGAAGCCTTGGTTCGCGCTGGGAGGCGACATTCCAGATGACAAGCTAACGGTAGCATCTGCCTTTTCGACAAGTGGAGCGGTTGCCGTGCTTGCTCGCTTGCGCTTTCTTGGAACTGGTCGAGTAACTACCTCATGTAGATGAACAGTTCCGTGCGCTGTTAGCAGCGCCAGTGCATCGTCGTCCCTTGACCAAGCGCACTCGAGAACCGTGGACGGACTGTTTCTCGCTATTCTTTGTAGCTGCTTAATGCACGGACTGGTGCTTGTAGAGTCCTCGTCTTCAGTTGAAGGACCATTCGGAACCCCGTGGGCGATTTGCTTGAGGTCCCAGACAGTCGTCACCTCTCCCTTCCGGCTTGTAGTTAAAAGTCGGGTCCCTGTGGAGGACAAGGAAAGGAAGTTGCACCCATCGACAATTGCAAAAGTGGTCATAGGAGGCCACAGGTATTTAGGCCGTTGCTCTTCCCACTGCAGTAGAGTTTCGAGATCGATAATTGACACCAGCGCAGGCTCTTTGGCCAAGCGACTCGGGTCTTCAGTTGGGGCCTTGGTAGGAGGAAACAACTCATCTCTACTCGAGCCACGGTCGTGAGTTTGCTTTCCACTCGGTGGGGATGGATGAGTCAATTCCTTCCAACCTTGCAAGCCCATTTCGATGCCTCTTTGAGAATACTTGACAAGCCCTTGGGCAGCTTGTCGCCCGAGTCGACTCCATGTGCCTTCGACATCCGTACCCACGACTTCGCAGGAAACAACAGACTGTGGAGGTGCAGCATGTGTGGTTATCCCGGGCGGACTAGGGTTGACTTCCGAGAGGAGAGGTATGCCTTGGATTGAGATGTTCGAAGACGAGAAAGGAGGAACGATAGCTAGCCAACGTTGGCTTAGACTGTATAGTGGAGCACGAGGCTCTTCCCGTTGTTCTGGCGCAGCTGTAGCATCTGTGGCACTTGAAGGTCGCGACGCTGGACTGGAGAGTGGTCGCTGGAGGGAGGTCCAGAATTTGCCTATGCACCGAAAGCGTGTTTCCAAGATATTGTCCCTAGCTGCTTGCGTGAAAACGAACACCTCGCCACTTTTGCCAGACGTGATGGTAATGAATTGTCCATTGGCGTCGACCATCAAGTCTCCGACTGGATCGGGAAGAGAAGAAACCTGGCCAAGCGTTGGCTGTTCGATCGGGACAGGCGTGCTACTATATAGCGTTGCAACATGGATTTGACCTTGCAACGAATAGACCTCGACAGAGGTTTGAAAGTGACCAGCTGCTTCGGGGTCGTTATAATCGTCGCCTTCAGGTCCAGAGTCTCTTCGATCTTCGAGCACTGCACCATGTACGATCACAGCGACCAAAGGTCGCAAGGCTTGCATCTCGTCCAGTCGGTCCACGTGTGGCAGTATCTTAGCGCCAAGCACCGCTCCTCGAAGCCCTTCAAGACGACCCACAACTTCAAGCTTGTTTGGGAGGATTCTGAAGACCTCCAAGCCTCCTTCGCTCCCAACGAGAAGCGCCTCTTTAGCTTTCTTTGCGGAAGCATCATCCCCAGCATCTGCGAAGGTATCTAACCGGCAGCAATATCCGTCAGAACCGGCTGGCTTCCCAATCTCCTGTTTCTGCCCAAGTCCCATGAGGCCAAGATCGGGAAGCCCAAAGAAGTGAGCTTGAGGCATGTGAGGCGGAGGCGGCTCTACAAAGCGGGGACGGGTCGAGGCAAATGACTCCCGTCGTTGTTGATTTGGCTGCGGTGGTCTATAGCTTGCCAGACTGTTGTTACGATCCCGTTGTGGCGCACCATGTAGGCTGACAGGTCGACTTGGAGGAGAGACAGGCGGAACAGGTTTGGCTGCAGCTGGACGTGGAGATCTGACCATCGGTGAGACAGAAGGAGAGGGCTTGACGGGCTTGAGGGCGGGCGAAGGATCCACATCTTCAACAGCGGTCGTGTCGTCGTCGATGTTGACTAGCTGAGGACTTGGAGGCGTGGGATGTTGGACGTATTGGGGTTGCGGTGGTGAGGGAGCTGGCACTTTGACGCCATGGTCGGTGGGCGGGGAGGGGGTTATGCTCTTAGGATACGCCGACGAGTCCTCGCCCTCTTCGACTCGATTCTGCTTCGCAGCATTCTTCTTGCCCTTCTTCTTCTTTGGTTTCGGCGGGGACTTGCCAAAGCCCCACGGGTCCTGCGCGTCCTCGTGTGGTTGAGCGGCTTGCGGCGCCGGCTGGAGGTCGAAGTTGTCGAAGGTGGGCTCGAAGTCTTCGGCAGAGGATGGCATCCAGCCGGCTTGTCGTGTATCGACGGTGGGTGTGAGTGGTATCGGAGGCGAGCTGCGGATGGCGGTCGAGGACACGTCCTATCGCCGTCGTGCTCGCAGGGGCACGGGACGCGCTGGCGTCAGCGAGGGGCAGCGGCGGCTTCTTTGTCCGGCGGCGGCGATGCGTTCCATGCACTGGCAGTCGGATTGGGAGACACTGCAAACAGCGGCTGCTGCTGTGTCGTGTCGCGTAGGCAGGGGAGATCGTAGATACAGGTAAAGTGGTTGAGAGAGCTCTCCGGCGGCGTATGAGCAAGCAAGCAAGCAGCATCACCAGCAAGCAGAGCGGGGTGACCCTGACGCATGATCGGCTGCGGCGTGACCCCCTGTCCTTTCACATGACGCCTGGTCTTTGCCGGCCGGCATTTATTCGAAATGACGGAGAAGATAGAGACACGTTGCTAGCGGTAGAACCCGATTGCTCGTTTGAATCACTATACTATGCACGCCTCATGGATACTCGTTCAACGCCGGTAGGAGCGACTCGTAGCCCGCTTGGAGCTTGCCCCCGTCCCAAATGCCCACGTAATAAACCACAATGCTTTCAATCCATCCTCTCCCTTTTACCACACCGCCAGTCATACACCTCCTTAGCCTTACCGAGCGCCCGGTGGCCTGTATGCTCCACCGCTGCTTGCGCCGCCGGGTCTGGCACCTGGAGGCCGATATGCGCTGCCGCCAGCAGGCGATGGGGCATCGCTTCTGCCCTCGCCTTCACGCCGCGAACGTGGCACCCACCGGTCGGGCTTATCACCTGATGGTGGCGGGGGAGTAGAATCAGCACCTGGAGCCTTGCCACGGAGTGCTGGAGGAACGTAGCCGCTTCGCTTGGGTGCTGCTGCTTCCTCTTCAGCAGGTGCTGCTGCGGGAGTCGCCGAGGCAGTGTCGCCGGGCAATGGGTTGCCAGCAGCTTTTGCAGCCTCACGCTCACGCCAACTGGGCTTGTTGCCAGCAAGCTGCAAGCGTGGTGGTCCGCCGGCGGGCTGGTCGCCAGATGGCTCGGCGCGGCGGCCGAATGGGTCTGGGCGAGTTGGTGCAGGGGCGGCAGCGGCAGCACCACCACCCTGCTTGCGCTCCATACGTCTCCGCTCTGCTTCCTCCTCGCGCTCCATCTGCTTGCGAGCTGCCTCTGCGCGCTCCTGTCTGCGCTGCTCAGCTTCGGCCTTGGCTTCGGCATCCTTGACTCTCTTCTCCTCAGCAGCACGAGCTGCCTCTTCCTCCTCTGCTCTCGCCCGCTCTTCCTCTTCCTGTCGCTGGCGAGCTTCCTCTTCCACGCGGCGCTTCTCAGCAGCCTTACGCTCGCGTACCTCGCGTCGCCTCCTGTCCATTGCAGCATTGAGTTCCTTCTCGGCGGCGCGGCGTCTCTTCTCGAAGTCGGCGTGTCGCTGCTCAGTGATCTCCTTCTTGAAACCTTCGTATTGCGGTACGAGTCTGCTGAGACGGTGCTTCAACGCAACTTCTTCCTTGTGCTTCTGCTCTGCATTTGCAAGCGTCTCTGCCTTGCTGGCCTCGTACGCTTCCAGATCGCGCTGGCGTTGGGCAGCATAGTCGTCTGCCAGGTGCTTGATTTCCTCCTTGCGATAGGCACGCTCCAGGTGGTCGATTCTCTTACCAGCAACGCGAAGCTTCTCTCCGATCTCGTTCTTCTCGCGTTCGAGAGCCTGCAGCTTCAGCATCCGAATTCGGCCCGAATCAAGCTCGTCGATGTCAAGTCCAGAAATGTCAACACCCTTGACTCCCTTCTTGAGCTCATTAAGCTGCTTCTCGGCCTCCTCACGCTGCACGCGCTTTCGCTCCGCCTGCATGCGACGCTCCTCCCTCTCGCGCGTCTCCTGAGCAAGGCGTTCGGTCTCGGCGGCCTGGAGTTCCTGCTGTCGAGCCTTTCTCTTCTGTTCTTCCTCCCTCTGGCGAGCCAGCTGGGCACTGGCAATACCCTCTTTCTTCTTCTGAATCTGCTCACGGCGTGCGATCAAGTCTGTGTGCTCCTTCTCGAAACCAGCTTCTGCGCGCTTCAAGGCAGCAACCTTGGCCTTCTGACGCTCCTCGTTGAAAGAAGGATCAACATATTGCACAGCGATGTAGAGAGCCTTCGAGAGGCGAGTCAGCTGGGATCGGACAATCTCAGCTGGGGTGCTCTGCAGACGTTGCACAGAGCTGGCGTCTGCCTCTGCGGAGCCAGCGCCGGAGCCTGGGTGCATGGCCTTGGCAGAGGAGAAGACATCCGAGTCGAATGTGAGAACTCCAGTGGAGTGGTCGATGCGGATGGAAAGATCGCCCTTCTTGCAGCCATTCATGATAAACTTCTCGATGGTGGCAGCAGACACCTGGAAAGGATCTGGGAACTGAGCAAGTGCGAGGACATCTTCCAATTTGACGTCGGTGTAGACCTGGGAAAGCTGCTGGAAGAGACGGGTGAGAATGACCTGCTGCAACGGCAAGACGTACTTCTGCATCTCCTCGTCGGCGCCGATCTGGGACAGAATGGGGGAGACCTTCTCGCAGATGGACTTGGGGTGGAAGTCAGTCTCCAAGATGTTGTAGAGGTTGCGGATTTCGGGTCGAGCACGCTGCAGGATATCCTTGTTCATGGCATCCTTGAAGAGGATCGAACGTGTCGGTGGGGTGCTCATGCTGAGCAAGCTGGTAAGACGAGCATTCTTGGTGCTTCGAGCTGCATCAACGTCGATCAATGCTCCACGGGAGCGCGAAGTGCTGATGACAGGGATGGAGAGGGCCGACAGAAGCACAAAAGACGCTGCCTGCGAGAGGTCGGCGTCAGTGATGTTGGTCGGATTGTCCTTCTTCGGAGCACCAGCAGCGACCTGGCGTGCGGAGACAGTCAACAAGCTGTAGTATCGGCTCCATGCTGCGGCGTGGAAAAGATAGTTCTCGCTGACGAGGAAGATACGGGTAAGCTTCTCGTAGTAGTTGGCCATCATGGAGTTCTTAGGAAGTCTCTTGGACAGGCTGAGTAGCGTGTGGATGTCCTCGACACTCTTGAAGGCCTCCTGCCACAACTCAAGCTCGACTGCAACATTCAGCTGCATGAAACGAGTATCCAGGTGGCGCTGAAGAGTCTCGGGGTCGCTGAGGTTGATGGCATGAACCTGTTGAGAGTACTTGGCGGCGTTTTGCAGATGGTTGCGCAGCAGTTCACAGAGGCGGCGGAACTCAGTCTTGCGAGTGTACTTCAAGCAGAACTGGAAAGCCTGGTGGGCGGTGGTCTGATACATGACCTCCAGACGAGCGTTGTTCTTGAAGATATCCAACACCGTGCGGTATGTCTCCCACAGGAACTTGAGCCATGGAGTCACAATCGCCCTGTCGGTCCTGTCCTTTGACTGCTCACCGGAGACAGTCGAGAGGAGGATGGACTCGGGCGTCTCCATGGCCTCCAGATCCGTCACGTTTGCCAAAGATGCATCTGCGGCCTCGCCGGTGGTCTCCTGCGCTGAAATCTCATCGGCCTTCGACTGGGCCTCGGTGACCTTCTGCTCGGCGAGCTCGATGAAGCGGCGGAAGACGAGTTCGATGGTGGCCACGTTCGTGTTCTGGCTGGTGTTCTTGTAGTTGTAGAGTCCGTCCTTGGCGGACTTGCCCTTCCGGAGCTCGACGCATAGCTCGACAAAGAGCAGCATCACCGGCTCGAGGGCCGCGATGGTGCTGTTGCGCGTCCTCTTGGACGTGACATGTTCGGCGAGGATCTGGAGAGCAGAACTCTTCTGCCCGACGCCGATGAGCTCCTGGGCGCGCTTGAGCACATTCTCGGGCCGGCTGTGCGGTGGCGGCGGCATGGTGTCTGGGTACCGATCACTGTGGTCGTGATCGCAGAGCAGAATTTGGCGGCGCGGGCGGTTTGATGCTGCTGGCGCTGCTGGGCGGACTCTGACGAAGTCGAAAGTGCGCGATTCTTAGCGGCTTGGCGGCGTGACGCGGGATGTTCCGCGTCGCTCGTGACACACGCGAGGCAGGCACGGCGGGCTCAGTCGGCGGATGCAGCAATCGTCCAGCTATTGTCGCCGCCGACGTTGTCTCACAGAGCAGACCCGCGAGCGTGGTTATTCTCACGTTGCATGTGGGATGCGTGCTCGAGTGTGAAAGGGATACCGCAGCCGAGTTGGGCCGTGCAAAGCTCCAAGCGACTGCTTCATCAATCCAATCTCCCTCCTCCTGGAATCCGGACGTCGACGCCCTCTCCTACCTGCACACTCACCCTGCGGTCGCGCATCTGCCCCAACTGCCGCCCACACAGTCGCTCCTTACCCTCATCGGCGCCCGCAAACCGTCCACGCAACCGCGCCGCCTGTGCCGCAAACGGCAAGCGTTGTCTGCTGCAAGAGCGTCGCACAGTACCAGATCTTCACCACGACGACGAGAACACATGCGCAGCAATTGACAAGGAGTCACCGCTATCAGCTGCAAGCCCGCGACCGAAATAGCACGCGACCGCCTCCCGCCAAATATATATCCCCACCATCAGCAGCGACCTGACAGCATCCATCGACCTCTCCTCCGGCCCACCTCAAGCCTCGCATTCATATCACCCTCAGCCTCTTTCCCGACACTGCGCCTGGCGCCGGGATCATGATGTCGACGCCTTACGAAATCCGAACCAACGACAATGGAAAGACTAAGAAGCAATCCATGGCAGAGTTGAAGCTTCGGCGGCTCACAGAGCTCAACCAGAGGCTGCAAGAAGACCTGAACCGTAGAAGGATACCAGTGTCTGAGGCGGCGATGGAGTATGTCCCCGCCTCACATGCGCACCTGGGAATCACATGCTAACACCTGCTGCAGCTTGATAGCATTCACGGACAAAGAGCCAAAGGTACCACACGCTTAGGCGTTTCCTGCCGCGCAAGGCCCGCAAGTACTGACCTCCATCTAGGACTTCATGGTGCCAAGCCGATGGGGCACGATCGACCGGCGCGAAGACCCATACGCCCCTCAACAATCGAACGGATGCTGCTCCGTGATGTAGCAGCGCCCTGGACGGGACTTTCCTTGGCTTGTCTATAGCATGGGCGTTCTGAGCGGGACGGGTTGTTTGCGGAAGAAGTCTCTTTTTATTGTACTGGGCGCGCACTGAACAGGCACGCCAATGGGAGCTTTGCGATTCGGAATCTCTTCGAGAAAAGTACGTTGGAATGGGAAATGGCTCACGTGTAGACTGCTGTACCATATCCGCGAGCGCGGCTCTAATACCCATCTACACGCTGCACTCTACGATGCGCCGGAACTGCCACAAATGTTACTCGGCGTCAACTCTACCTCTCGGGGCACGCGACCTAGAAAGAAAGCTAGTAATGCTGCGATGCAGAAAGCCGAGCAATGCGAAGAATGGCTTCAATAGAGTTCGTCCCCAAGCAGTGGGCTTCCTCGAATCGAATCCCCAATAGAGAGCCTTCTCTTGTCTCACACGCACTGAATCGCTAACAGGACCAGCCTGCCAGCCCCTCACAGAAAGACCATTCGCTCTAGAGTTGAAGCAAACCAGGCACAAATTTGGAACTTGCCTGTCTGCAAAGATTCTTGTCGAAGCTCCCTTATGTGGCGCCGTCTCGAACACTTCGATGTTCCTTGACTATTCTGGGGCTTGACGAGCGGCAGCATGTCAAAGTCAGTCTGTATAAAGCATGTGCGTTCGGCAACGCAGCCCCCACGTTGCGGTAACGAACAATGCG
This sequence comes from Zasmidium citrigriseum, assembly GCA_002786025.1. Lineage (NCBI taxonomy): Eukaryota > Fungi > Ascomycota > Dothideomycetes > Mycosphaerellales > Mycosphaerellaceae > Zasmidium > Zasmidium citrigriseum. Next base: position 362,580 of record NHNW01000041.1, on the reverse strand, counting down.
CCACACAGACGAGATGGGAATACCTGCGAGGAAGAGATATCGAAGCGTTTTCCAGGACAGTAAGAGCCGGCACGGGATCTGGCCGATTTGAGCGAGCGTGAGCAAGTAACAGTGCCCCATGCAAGCCTCACATGCAAACTTGCCGTCATCCCAATCCTGGATCTCAGAATTCCAGCCAGGCGCGCAGCGGGTCACATTGCAGCAGGATGAGGAGGCTGCCACGAGGGTCGAGATTCAATCGAACAATCGGCCAGTCGTAGAAGGCTTTCGACGAACTTGCTCGGCGTGACAGAAGAGTGATGGAAGCCAGTCCAGCGTCTTGCGCCATGGGCCTCCGCCGCCGCCCCATCCTGTGACACCCGCCCGCCAGATGAACACCCCCACGCGGTATTAAGGTTGCTCACATCTCTTTGCTGCGGGCTGTAGGCTTTCTGCTGCGGGCGGTGCAGTCCTGACACCTCGTCGTCTGGAGCGTCTGGAGCAGTACTCTCGCCGTCCCCAACTCTTATCGGGCGGATGGTTGGTTAATGTAGAATACGAGGGGCTCAGTGGAGTGTCGGGGCGTTGAGATCGCGGCTAAAGAAAACTTTACCCTTCCGACAGGAAAGACGAACTGAAGTTTAGCGGGCAGCGGATTGCCCAATCACTTCGAAGGCCCGCTCAAATCATCCCTCACTTGCAATAATGTAGTCGCAAAGGGCTCGAACCGAGGCCACGCTCGCTGTGACCGCCGCTGCCAGTCTCCTCGACGTCCGCTGCGACGCCCACACACCGCTCACCGCGCGGCGGCGAGGATTCTTGCGTAGGTGTCGATGGTCAGCTGGCCGCAACGGCGCCTGTCCCACCACCCTCCCACGCTCAGATCGGCCGCTCGCATCACCTCCGCCCTCCGCCCTCCACTGCTTGCGCCTCTGCGAATCCGACTCCCCGACTTCACTTTCTCTCCCGAGACTGTCGACCCTCGTCATTCGCTCGCTCACCGCGAGCAATGAACAGCACTGCGCAGCAGCAGCAGCAGGCCTGGTCGCGGCCGCCGGAGCAGCTCAACCAAATGGCGCAAATGAACAGCGACCTCGAGGAACTGTCCAACCTGTTCGAGTTCGGCGATATCGACCTGAACACAATCCCGTCCGTCGACTCCTCCCACTATGGCGACCACATGCAGCATTCGGGCACGCACCCGAGCACGCCTTTCGACGAGATCAACGAGGCCCAGGCCATATCAGGCTCCGCAGCGCAGGACTTCGGCGCGCATGGCCAGTTTGGGATTTCGCAGAATGTCGAGCAACAACAGCACCACTTCGACGGAAGGCCGGAGACTAGTCATGCGTACCCGCAAGATCCAATGTACCAGTCGACAATGCAAGCCCAGCAGCAAAATCCCTACTATGCCAACCAGCAATTCCCCTTCCAGGGACTGCAAGGCTTTCCTCCCAACCAGGTGCCACCGACTCCGAACAGTTTTGGGATGCACGGAGAACCAGGACCCTTCATGCAGCAGCAGATGGATCCTCAGCAGCGGGCGATCTTGGAGCAGAGATATCACATGAGCAAGGAGAATAGCGTGCGTAGCGCGGTTGCTTGTACTCCCCAGTCGTGGCTGACTTCTCGCCAGATTGCTCTCACTCCCATGGCCTCACCTGCCGGCACGCCGCAATTCAACGTGCAGCCCGAGTTCACCATTCCCGGTGCATACTTCTCCCCACTTACTTCACCGATCCTGCCACCACAGAACGGCCAAAATGCCCATCACCAAGGATACTACACAAATCCAAGCACTGCCCCGAGTTCGAACGCAACTTCGCCTCTAGACCCGAGTGTGGATGTGGATATGGGTGGTGATGACCAGGAGTCGGCCGCTTCTCAGGCGAGGAAGCCAAAGAAGACAACCAGAAAGAAAGCACCGACACCCAGAAGCGCAGGCCCACTCGCGCGGGTCAAGGAAAGCCCCATCCAAAAGGCAATGAAACGGAAATCGGGCACCATGCTGTCTTCGCTGGCTCCGCCCCGAGAAAGCGAGTCTGTACTTCCCCGTTCCGCGAGCGCGCAGCCCCTCTCTGCGGGCTTGCAAATGCCCCATCACGACAGTTCCGAGAATGGCAGCATAAGTCCCGAGCCGCTCAGTGAGGCACTTATGGGACCGCCACCTAGACCTGGGTCCAGTCTGAACCAGTCGCCAGCTTTACCTGGACAACGAAAGGATGCATCCTCGTCCCTTGGTGCGGCGGCAACGCCAAAGTCTTTACTTTCAATGCGTGGTGCTCAAACGAGAGGCTCCAGTCAACAGGGCGAACAGCAGCAAGCCAACGGGAGCGCACATGACCAAATGGAGTTCGAAGAGCTCCAGCTCCCTGCTGCTGCTGCTGGTGCTGACGATTCAACGTCGCGACCTGCTCTGACCCAAATCAACACACAAGTACAGCAGTCACCTTCAAACGATGATACCCCTCGTCTGTCGGCTCGCAAGACTCCAAAGCTAGGCCCCTCTAGCACGCCATCATCTGCAAGGCCACCTTCTAGCATGGCAAGTCCATCGGTCGTTGGATCGCCAATGACCGCCTCAACTCCAGGCGCACTCCTGAAAGACAAGAAACAGGATCCTAAGGGTGCCAGAGGAAATAAGAAGCGAGGAAGCATGAGTGGAACGGGCTCTGCTCTAGTCTCGCCAGCTCTACGACCGCGAATCAGTCCTAGCATCAAGCCCTTGCTTCCAGAAGGCGGTACGTAGCCCATGATCACGGTTGACGAAGATCGCCTTACTGACATTCATTGTAGCGAGTCTTCACTCACCCACACATGCCCTGCTACTCGCCTCGAAATCGAACTATCAGAATCTAGTCGAAGGCAACCACCTCCCTGGGGTCACATATCCCGACTCCCTTTCTACTGGACTGACATCGAAGCGAACTTCTCACAAGGTTGCTGAGCAAGGAAGAAGGAATCGTATCAACGAAGCACTTAAGGAGATGCAGTCTCTGCTACCCAAGTCCTCTTCCAAAAAGGAGACAAGTGACGATAGTCCGGAAGCGATCATGGACGGTGACACGAAAGAATCCAAAGAAGATGCTCAGGTCAAGAGCAACAGCAGCAAGGCCGCTACTGTCGAGTCGGCCAACGAGTACATTCGCAGGCTGCAGAAAGAGAATGCTGCTCTGCTCATGATCAAAAAGGAACATGAGGAGATGAAGAAGAAGCTTGACGAGCAAACAAATTCGGCTCCGTCGACGGAGAGCTCGTCAAGTGCAGTCGGCAGTGCCAGCCCTGCTACTGCTACTGCGTCTTGAGCAATTCAAAAGTTACAAGCACTTCGATGGAGAAAATTTGGACCAGGGGTCTTCAGAAACAAAGCATGTTCTCATGGAGGGATCGATGGTCACTGCTATTGCGACTTCGTATAGCAGCTTCGGGCGTTTGATGCGTTTGGTGGGAGCGGCGGCTGGATCTAGCGTTGTCCGACTGGGGGAGAACTTCGACTGTGAATATGCGAACACATTATATGGGAGGCTCGGTCTGCTTGAGGACTGCATTTACGCAGTTTGGGTTATGTTTATGTTGTGATACCAAACTAGCATCGTTGCACCGATGCGACTTCTTGCGTCCGCTCTGGAAGCCCGCCTGGAGTGGTCTTCGACACTGGAACGACGGTGATGATGATAGTAGATAGCTAATGGGCATATCTAATCTATTGAACAATTATCAGCTAGCTTGTTGGTCTCATTCCGTTCTTCGTTTCCGAATGGCATGTCAAATGGATATTGCAGGCCCGTCAGATAGCTTTGTCGCTATGATAGGGTGAACAGTGTCGGTCGATAGTAAAATTAAAAGACATTGAGGAGGACGTAGAAACTGGTGGTAGTCTCGCAAGACGAAGAAATCGTAGTATTTGCAAGCAAATAAAGTCGGTCGCACAGGACTTGACACTGATCACATCAACGAAGGAGTGAGGTCGAAGAGGAACGTGCTGACGTCTGTGAGTTGTCAGAGAGCGGCCGGGGTGGAGAGTTAGCACGGCGTGTGGTGCTCGACACTTTCGACCTGCCTCTTTGAGTCTGTCAGTTCATCTGCAAACCGAACTCTACCCTCGACATTGCGCTGCGACTAAACCGAGAAGGAAAAGACAAGACAAAGGCCGTCACGAGGACCGCGGTACTCTACCGACATCACCGCTCTGCCTGCTTACTCCTCACTGCGACTCTTTCACTTTGGGTGGCGATCTGGCATTGAGCTTCGCAAAAGTATATGACGGCTTGACACCTCATTGAGATGCAAATGTCCTCTCCTCATGGACACATACCCTTCGACTCAGTCCATGAAATGGCCGGCGACCAGGATGATGCGGCATTGCTGAGATTACCGGCTGAACTCATCCAGCACATACTGTCTTTTCTGGAGCCTTTGGATCTCGTCGCCGTCGCAAAGACATGTCGCCACCTTCACGAGCAAAGCTACGATGACTGCCTATGGCTTCCTCTGATCAACCGCTCACTTCCGACTCCCTTATCAACTCCAAGCCCGGCAAAATCTTTCCGCGAGCTCTACGCAGCACATCACCTTCACTGGTTCCTGGCGGAACGGAAAGTGTGGTTTGGCGATTCAGAACCGGGCGGAAAGCTGTTGCTTGCTCGCTATGATGAGAACACGGGCTGCATCGAGGCGAACACGGTAGTGGCAACGAGAAGTCCTCCCAAAGCGTCGTTTTGGGAGAAAGATCCAGACGTCATTGTCCACACCTTCCAACCGCACGTCTTCCTGGACACGAATCGACCGGCCGTGAAGCTCGACTTCGACAGTCCAGAAGCGAATCCTCCAAACGATTACCCGTCCGACCGAGCACATGCATCCCAATCAATTTACGGTCGGGAGACGTTGATGGGAACCGTTGCAGAATCTGGTCTCTTCAGTTCGCTCATGCTATGTCGAGCACTGCCTCAGAGTGCCATTACGGAGAGCACGTACGTCTGGCCACCGCAGAGAATTCCCGCGCCAACTCGGACAAGAAACCTCAGTCATGATGGGTACAACTCAGCTGGCCACCGCCCAACGAAACTTTCAGAGGTCAGCAAAAATAACTTCCGGCTGCGTCGCTGGGTCGAGTATCATGGTCGCCGGTCGAACCCAAATTTCCTTTCCTTGGGATCGGGAGGTGGATTATCCGCTGCACTGGGTATAGACATTCCCTACGTCTCCCTGGGTATGGATTCGAGTAGTGGTGGTGGGATGACTATACGGATGCCGGAGGATATCACCACATATTCAAGTCTGCCCGAGTCATGCTATATGCCAACACCAGAAAAGCCATGGCAAGGCATTTGGGTGGGCGATTACAGTGGACATGGCTGCGAGTTTCTGCTTTTGATGCAGCCCGATCTGGGCTCTGAAAGGCCACTTCCAAGCGGCATGCACTGGCTTCGTCGATGGTTTCGTGGAGGGCGAAGGGGCAGTGAAAGTAGCGCTGCCAGCTTCGTAAGTGCGGTGGAGCATCTTGATACGTCTGCTGCAGCAGATGATGCAGATGCAGCGCAACATCATCGAGAAGAAGTCTCCGTGAACGTTATCGAGGCGCCTGGGATACGACTGGACGGATTTAGGCATCCTCCTGTTGATTTCATTCCGAGCGACACCACCACCGATTACAAAGACGCGCCGTCAGGACGTATAGAAATGATCAAGCTAACAGGAGTAAGTGCCGAGAATGATCACAGAGAATGTTGGCTAACAAAGTGAGCAGGATCCAAATGTTCCTCGAGGCGAGTACACGTTCATTGCCCCTGATATTGGGCATGGCGGCTTCGTGAGAGTCGCAGACGAGGATCTTTTCAAGGGCGCGAGAGTGGTCCGAAGTGCTGGCCACATAGCTGGACGTGGCTTCACACATGGTGAGTCGATAAGATGCTTGGTAGCGAGCATGAAGCAATACTGACCTTTCCAGACCAATATACCCCCTCGCAGCTCATCATGATATCCCATGACAAACTTGCTCAGTTCTGGCAAGGCTTTGGTCATATCTCTTACTACCAGCGAGTTGACTTGGATGCACTCATGCAGTGTCGATAGCAGAGACGGAAGCTTCAGATCGTCCAAAAAAGCTCTCAAATCTATCGATCCAATGGAATCCTCAATCTCCCTATCTGTCCAGTCCTAAGCCCCGCCACAGGGTTTGTTCAATACTTTGATCAAAGTATCAGCGACATACTCCGGCTTCGCCGCGAACGGCGTATGTCCCGCCTCAATCCACACAATCTCCTCCCGAAAATCATTCCACATCTGCTCCAACAACGACGGACCAATAGACGCGTCTTTCGTCAACCCAACAATACCTCTCGGCGCCTTCATCCACTCGTCCGACATAATCCCACCGCCTCCAGGGATATAATACATCGGCTTGATCGCATCAACGTACGGCTGCGCTTCCTCTCTCGCGGCAAAGTCATTGAAAAACGCTTCGTAGGGCGATTTGTGGTAGGACATGTTCGTTTCAAAGTCGATGCTAAACCAAGGATTCGCTGGCCCGATGAAGTCTTTGACGTCCATTATCATGCCGGTGGGGGTGTGGTGAGCGGCAAAGAAGATGACTTTGAAGAGGCGGCCGGGTTGATCTATGGTGGGTTCGAGGGCGCCGGCATGGACGAGGCGGTTTACGGCTTCGCAGCCGGGAAGACCTGCGTAGGAGTGCAGGACGAGACAGAGGTCGTGGCCGGTCTTTAGTTCGGAGAGGACTTGGTCGCTGATGTTGGAGACTTCATCGTCCCAGGTTGGTCGGGGTCTGTCGGTTCTCACTGTGGCGAGGTCTATGCTTCGTGCTTTGTAACCTTGCTTCTCGAGGGCGTCCAGAGTGGGTTGGATGTGGACTTGTTTGTGCCTACAACTGGTTCAGGAAGGTTTCATCTGAGAATAGAGGAAGTCGTACCAAGCTCCAGGCACAATGGCAAACATGACCGGATTTGCAGAGGGAGCCATACAAGGTAGTTCTCTGCACCAAAAAAAAAAACGAAGAACTTGAAGAAAGAACTTCGTACTTCCAAGTAGAATTCATAGATATATCGTAAGTGCCTACGGAGGATTATCAAATTGGGGGCGGAATGCGCCTTGTTTAGGGCAACCGATTTCCAATATGGGATCGTTTGCGGCAGCTGAGCTGGGTTCGTCAAGTCTTCCTACCGAAGTATCCGTAGCCACAGAGGGCGTGAGGGCAGGGTCCATTATCCTGCTGCTTGCTAGCGTTCCCTCCGTTGAACATGGACTCGGAGCCCGAGGGATTCGAAGCATAGCATGTTCCTCGATCGAGAGGAATTGGAGGATCCTAGGCCACATAAGCAGGGAGTAAATGTGTTTAGTAGTCAGTGAATGTTCGCAACAAAGTACCGTGCGCAGGAGCTTGTATATAATGAATGTCTTCAGTGCTTATTCAATGGAGCATGTTGCTGACGAGAAGTAGATGACGGGATGAAGTGTGGTCGAGAACAAGCCGTGGTGCCAATGCCAGAACTATCTCAGACATCACACCATTTCCCTCGCTAGTCCGAATCCAGCCGAGGCCAGGTCTTCCATCCCTGGTCATCAATTGACAATCCCCAGCTAGGCCAAGACTGAGAACAACTCACCCGCGCCTGGAACCCGCTACGACCACCGACACCCTCGACAGACACGCGCCTCGCAATGGGAATACCACGACGCTGAACGGCCACCACCCTCGATCTTGAACTGGGGTCCTCGCGACCGCCACGATGAGCTCCCGTACGCCCTTCAGTGGAAGCCTGCCCATACCATGTGAATGACAACTAACATGCCCCGACACCAATAGTAAAGCAATTCATTCGCAATGTGCGCGCCGCCAAAACAATCGCCGACGAAAGAGCCGTGGTGCAGAAGGAGAGTGCGGCCATCAGAAACAGCTTCAGGGAAGAGAGCCATAACTCCGATTTGCGGTATGACACCTGAATGAGCATGTTATACTTGGAAGGCGGATACTTATGAAATTTCAGGCGCAACAATGTCGCAAAGCTGCTGTACCTCTTCACGCTGGGAGAGCGAACCCATTTCGGACAGATCGAATGTCTGAAGCTGCTGGCCTCCCCTCGCTTTGCCGACAAGCGCTTGGGATACTTGGGAACAATGCTGCTGTTGGACGAGAACCAAGAAGTCCTGACATTGGTGACGAATTCGTTGAAAAAGTACGGCGACAACACATGATCTGTTGGCTGGATGCTAACATGGGTTCAGTGACCTTAACCACAGCAACCAGTACATTGTCGGTCTTGCGCTATGTACCCTAGGCAACATCGCCTCGATCGAAATGTCGCGCGACCTGTTCCCAGAAGTCGAAACGATCCTGTCATCCTCGAACCCCTACATTCGCAGGAAAGCCGCCCTCTGCGCCATGCGAATATGTCGGAAAGTACCTGACCTACAAGAGCATTTCTTGGACAAAGCGAAGCTATTGCTGAATGACAGGAACCATGGTGTTCTGTTGAGTGGCTTGACATTCGTCGTCAGCATGTGCGAGGCCGACGAGGAAGAAGGAGGAGAACAAGGCGTGGTGGAGATGTTCAGGCCGCTGACTGGAAGTCTGGTCAAGGTTCTTAAGGCTCTGTCACAGTCCGGCTACGCACCAGAGCACGACGTCACAGGCATAACAGATCCCTTCTTGCAGGTCAAGATTTTACGGCTCCTTAGGGTCCTCGGTAGGGGAGATCCTCAGACCAGCGAACAGATCAACGATATCCTCGCCCAAGTCGCCACCAATACCGAGTCTTCGAAGAACGTGGGCAACTCTATTCTTTACGAGGCAGTACTCACCATTTTGGACATCGAGGCCGATTCTGGACTTCGGGTACTGGGTGTGAACATCCTCGGGAAGTTCCTTTCCAACAGAGATAACAACATCCGCTACGTGGCCTTGAACACTTTGATCAAGGTCGTGGCCATTGAGCCGAACGCAGTGCAGAGGCACCGGAATACTATTCTGGACTGTTTGCGGGACCCAGACATCAGCATACGCAGGCGAGCATTGGACCTTAGCTTCACTTTGATTAACGAGTCGAACATTAGGGTACTGATCAGAGAACTTCTTGCATTCCTGGAAGTGGCAGACAACGAGTTCAAGCCGGTTATGACCAGTCAAATTGGTGTCGCCGCGGATCGATTTGCACCGAACAAGCGATGGCACGTTGATACCATGCTTCGGGTGCTCAAGCTCGCCGGAAACTACGTCAAGGAACAAATCTTGTCGTCGTTCGTCCGCCTCATTGCGACAACTCCGGATCTGCAGACTTACTGTGCCCAGAAGCTTTATGCAGCACTGAAGGAGGACATTAGCCAAGAAGGCCTGAACCTTGCCGGTGCCTGGGTCATTGGCGAGTACGGCGATGCACTCCTGCGAGGCGGCTCATACGAGGAAGAAGAGCTGGTCAAGGAAGTCAGAGAGAGCGAGATTGTGGACCTCTTCACTGCGATCCTCAACTCCAGCTACTCCGGCCAGAGCGTTACCGAATACATCATTACTGCTGCCATGAAACTTACAACACGTCTGCAAGACCCAGCACAGATCGATCGACTCAGGAGACTATTGCTCAGCCGACAAGCAGATCTGGACGTGGAAGTGCAACAACGAGCAGTGGAATACGGCAACCTGTTTGGGTACGACAACGTCCGCAGGGGCGTTTTGGAGCATATGCCGCCTCCTGAGATTCGAGAAGAACAGCGAGTGCTTGGTGAAGCCACTTCGAAGAAGCGACACAGCAAGGTTCCAGCCAAGAAGAAGCCAAGTCAGATCACTGAACAAGATATGCTGCTCGACCTGATGGGAGGTGATTCAGGAATGCCCTCGTCAGGCGCAGGTGCAACAATGAATGGATCACAGAACAATAACGCCGATCTCCTCGCCGATATCCTGGGTGGCAACGATACCGTCTCATCGCCTGTGCAATCAAATCATGCTGCTACGAATGGTCAGGCAAGACCTCAGAGCAACATGGACTCGATCATGGACCTATTTGGATCCAAGCCAGCCGCTACTCAGCCGCCACAGCAATCGACGTCTGGATCGAATGACATGCTTGGTGGCTTTGGTGCAACATCGCCACCACCCGCGCAACAAGCGCATACTGCTTACAACAAGAATGACCTGCTGGTGACCTTCAGTGTGCAGCGCAACGCCCAGGCTGTTCAGGTTAACGCCAAATTCCGGAACACTAGCAACTTCGAGAACTTCGGCGCGCTGAATCTGCAAGCTGCGGTACCAAAGACGCAGAAGCTGCAGCTCCAGGCAATCAGTTCATCTGAGCTGGATGGAGGGCAAGAAGCCACTCAGCAAATGCGCATCACGAGTGTTCAAGGGGTAAGTTCACAGTATTCTCGACTTTGTGTACGTGTGCTAATATAACGACAGCCCCCTCCAGCAAGGTTAAGATTGCGTTTGAAGCTTTCATATGCCAAGGGCGGCGGTGCTCCTATTACTGAACAAGTGGACTGGTCTGAACCGACGTAGAAGAATGGATGTGACGAGCGTTTGATACCTTGCATGCATTGGAATCTTCAGCGATTAGCATAGGTCTGATAAGGCATGAACCAGTAGTTCTATGGCGATCGACTAGATCTTCTTTTGAAAAGACTTGCTCTCCCTCGAGTCTGCTCCTGGCCTCTGTCAAGACAGTCATGATCGACAGTCTTTCTCTGGTGGACTAGTCGAGCAGTACTGCTCGAATCGCGCGGTCGTTTGCCTTCTCCTCGAGCTTGAAGCTTGGGATCGAGGCCATGCTTCGGTTGACTTGATGCGGTGCGGTGATGGAAGGTGATTCACTCCACTCTTCAAGTCTTCCCACTCCCCTTCGACTTCCACTTCGCTGGCGCCTCTTTCACGACCTTGCCATTCTCGAGCAACACTCCCTCTCCAGTCCGATCCTCGACTCGCTTGAAGAATTCCAAAGGCACAATTCCATCACCATTGCCTTCCGTGAGGATGACCCCATTATCACTCAACCCAAACTTCATCCTGGCCTCCATCGCCTTCCCCACATCCAGAAACATGAGTACAGTCGAAGACTTGCGCATGCCCGAAATCACGGGCGCCGCAACCTCACTGCCGCTTTGATCAACAACCGACTTGAAACCCTGCGGCAACCCAGACGCGAAGTGCACATGATTCCGTCCCATGGGCTTCAATCCTCCCGACGCCTCGATCAAACACCAAGCAGCATGCGTCGTCCCGTGTACCGCCGTCTCCGGCACATTCCCACTCTCCCCGGTAATCGGCGTGAGCAGCCCATCCTCCTCGACCTTGAGACTATGCCCCTGATTCGCCCTGATCAACCAATCCTTGGGATCACTCGATGGCAGCGGCGTCTGTCCCTCTACAGCTCCTCCTTCCTCAGAACTCGAGGCGGGGACCATCGTGAACCGCTGCTTATCGTTCTCCTCGACAATCTGTCGCAATTCGTCAAATGTCACTTTGAGCGATTTGAGGTTCCGGTTGGCGAGGACTTCGGCCACGTTGATGAAACCTCCTGGTCCGAGGGTGAGGCCTTCTTTTTCGGCGCCGTGCCGGAGAAGCCAGGACATTTTTTTCGAGACTTGGACTGGACGGGGGAGGGGGCCTCCTTTGCCGCCGCCGCGACCACCGCCGCGACCTGGCATTGTGAGGAAGATCGAGTTGAGTTGTTTCTTCTTGGTGGGTTGGTTTCTTGTTTGGTCGAGGATGGATTTGGGTGTGGTTTTGAAATTTCTGTTGCGAGGCAGGTTGGATGTTGCAAGTTGGAGATTGGGTTGGAAAGCAGTTGCGATCTAGTGTCTGCGCTTTCAACGGCAGGCGCACTGACTCATTTCGATTTGCATGTGATGATGGCCGTTTGGGAGGTGCGGTGTCGTGAAAAGGTGAGGTCGAGTCCACCGTGGATTCGGTGTCGAGCACAAAGTTCTGAATCGCAAAGATGTATTCACTAGCAACACATTCTACTGGACCGCAGGTACTCGACCAGGTATAGGCTACTAATACAACACGTGTCCTCCATCATAACCTCATGGTCTCATAAGTCGCATTGCCCGTCTGTCGATCTACTTCTTCGCCTCGCCCTCCTTGTTCCCTCCACTGAACATGCCAGTGACAGATCCCGCAGCGCTTTGCGCGCCCGACCACATGGAGCTACCAGCGCTCTGAGCGTTCTTTGCAACTGGATCGACGACAGCAGCAGCCTGCCCACCGTACGAGCCATCGGCGTCTTTACCACCACGCTCGGCACGGTTGACGCCCTCCTTGCTCACCATGTCGCCTACGGGCTGCAGCAAGCCGCCCTTGCCTACTTGTCCAGCGGCGAGATTGTTAACGCCATCTTGGAGAGTGTCGACTTGTTCAATGCCGGTGACTTTAGACTTGTCGAGTTGACCTAAACGACACGAATCAGCATTTCTGTCAAGATCGATTCGTCTATGCTGTTCGATACTCACTCTTGGCAGCATAGCTCGTCTTGTTGTCGTTGGTGAACCACTTGAGGTACATGTCCTCGATCCACGGCATCCAATTCTCTTTCTGGTGCTGGTAGCCTTCTGAGAGCCACTCCATGTATGTCTTGCCCTTCTTCTGGTCTTCGGGAAGAGAGTCGAAGGTCTGCTTCTTCTGCTCATCGGTCATGGCGTTCCATTTCGATGTGCCTTCGCTGGCGGTTTGTTGAGCCTGCTGGCCGGCTTGCTTGAGTTGGTCTGCCATCGTCGTGATTTGTCGATAAAGTCGAGATCTTTCGAATATTCAATAGCTTTTGCAATTCTTCGAGTTGTTCAACAAAGTCCAGAGTCAAAATGGAAGTGAGGAGAAACGAAACACGATGACCAAGTAGATATACTTATCCCACCTCCCAACAATCCTCCCACAACCTGCTGCCATCCACATCACCAAACGCGTCCTGCTCTCATCGTCACGTACGTCTGGGCCCCAGTGAAACATACGTCACCCGGAAGGGACTGTGACTGCGCATCAGCCAACCCGGTCCACCCTTGCCCGCAGATCTCACGCGCCCACATCCAAGTTTTGATACAACTGTGGCGCAGTCATTCGTCCTCTCACAGGAGCTCGATGCTTGGCATCACAGGAGTTCTGCATGATGAAGTCAATCGAATCGAACGAACGAACAAACAGGCTGATTGTGATGTCTGTTGGTCGCTCCTGCCACGTGCCTGGAGCGCAATGACTACATTGGGCATATTGTTCTCGTGGGAAGATGACGACCTGGTTGCTGGCTCCTTCTGAGGTCCACCCTACTCAACCGTCAACGTCGGATCTCTCTGGAAAAGTGACTGACGCCGAGCCCTTCAAGAGCTCGTTGCACTCCCAGGCTTTTGCGACAAAGTTAGAGAATGCTGTCAACTTCCAGTTTGACCGGAACACCAATGTTAGCCCCCCTTCTTCCGCTCAGACTGGAATATGAGCTCTCTCCGAGCGAACATATATCTCCAAGCTCTTGAATGGCCTGCTAGACTGTCTAGTCGCTGTCGGCAAACTCGGGATAAATGGGCACATTTTTTTGTCCAAGACAGCGAGGCGTGCCAAGGTAGAACACCTATGTCCTCTGCAATCAGCAATCCCCAGATTTGTTGCCAATGACCAAGAGTGCAAACAGCCATTGAAGAGCCCAGACTGGTGTGATCGTGCGGAGAACGTCAATTTTCCAGTTCGAGCGGACGGAGGATCTTTCTGCAGAAGTGAGAGTCATGAAGGGTTGTTGTATTGAATAATGCTGAAGACGGCCGTGAAACGCTGCAAAGTCTGGGTATCCTAAGCAAAACAACACTTGTGCAGCCAAAACACCACACCATAAGTCATACAACCGTAAACCGTCTGCCCATGCAAATTCCAACATCGAACCAATCGCTGTCGTTGTATCTCAGACGACAATGAAGTCGCAATGCCAATCAGAAGTGTAAAGTCGTAAGCGCCATGATGGTGTCGTTGGAGTAGTCCAGCAAACTATCAATGGATGGTCTGTGATCGAGGGAACTCTATTCCGTGATAATGTGGCGTCGTTGATTTAGACTCGACGTCCGCCCAGGGATGTCACCCAGCGACCTCCGCGAGCTGAACTGGCCGCCCATGGAGGTAACGCGTCGTCGTGGTTGTGAAGGTGTGTGGTATTCGTCGGGCCCGTCTTCCTCTTCCTCCCTAACAGGAGGCGTGGATTGCTGATCAAACAGTCGCCGGCGCCTGTGATCAGAGCCGATTGATGAAATCCTTGGTGTTTCGCGGTTCCCCTCATATGCTTCGTTATTCCGTTTGGAGGCAAGGACTTCGCGCAAGCTGGGGGTTCGTTGTGCGCCTGGAGATCTGTTCTCGCTCCCAATCCTTGACTTGGTTCGCAACGAGCCGACATCAGTCATGGCACGTGAAGGTGGCCGGAGGTTCGTTTCGTCGTCGCCGCTAGTTTCGTCCTGGCGCTGCATGCGACTGCGCAAGCCGCTTGGAGCGCGACTGACGCGGCGCAGTTGAGGTGGGTTCGATTTGGCTGAAGTAGGCTCTTGCTCAGAGCCGGAAATGTCGCCAACACTTCCTCGAGGGCTGATGCTTTCGTAGGGTACCAATGAGTTGCCGCCGAGAATGCTGGTCCTTCTTGCCTCCAATCGGCTCATGGGTCGAGGGTTGCTGACTGCTCGAGAAGGTGCGTGGCTTTCAGTGTACCTGAACGAAGGCGATTCTTGTCTGGCAGTCTCCATGGAAGTCGGCGATGAAACGAAATCTGGAGCCTCATGTTTTCCTTCACACAAAGCAATTGCCAGCTCAGTAAGATTGCGACACATGTTGTCGACCTTACGTCGCACATGTCGGTCGGAGACAGTCAGGCCATTGATGATTGAAGCCGCGGAGAAGTTAGTACCCTGAGGACCAGCACTGCCTGTGATGGCGGCAAGTTGAAGAGCATCGTTCGAAGCTGCCTCCAAGGTCCTGTACAGCGATGCATTCAATAAAGTTTGAGCTTTGGCCAATGCGGTGTGAAGAGGTGGGTGAATGTTGCTGAGGGCATTTCCTCCAGTTGGCGTCTCTGGAGGTGGTGTAGGGGTCGCCTTCTTCCTTTCCGAGTCTCGCTTGCGTTCGTGTTTGGGGGATGAATCAATAGTGGTGGGAGCCGTGGTCGCAGTGCGTGGTCGATCGCTTGAGTCGCCAGAGGCGGCAGCACTCGAGACTGTAGGCACCTTGTCCTTCATTTCGAGCTCCTTGATGCGCAACTTGAGCTCGTCCAGCTCGTCCCATACGTTGTCCTCTGGTTGCGATTCTGCGGAAGTAGATTCGCTTAATTTTGGCTCCGATTCCTCCGCCGGGGACCCTTCAGACGATTCGAGAGTAGTCATTTGATTGTTCTGGTGCGCGCTGGAGATAGGAGCACCGAAAGAGGGTCTCCTGCGTCCGTACTGGGGTACTTCAGGCGAGTGGAGGCGTTCCCGCAGACGCGTCGGCGAAAGGGGCGAGCGATCAGGGACAACTGAGTAACGACGGGCGCGTCCAGAACTGGAGTATGCGGACACCGAAGCTGAATCGCCCAGCTGGTACGACGAACGAGTCGAAGGGTTCTTGTACTGATCCATATGCCGCTGTAGATCCGTCGATCGGTTGGCACTGAGTCGTGACGAGGGGCGCGCGTAAATGTTACCGCTGGTGCTCGGTCGACGGTCATAAATGTCAGCGTCAGCAGGGAGAGAGCGGCGCTTGGTGGAGATGTGCGAGGGCGGGCGATGCGACTCGTAGAAATCCATGGTGTCGCGGGCGCGGGCGGTGCTGGGTAGCAATATTGGTGTTGTTGTTTTGGACGTGGGTGTGATGCTGGCGTGGACCGTCTTCGCTCTAGTCCGCCGTGGAATAACCGGCAGCTCGTTCGCGCGCGAGTTCTGTATTCCTTGCTGCTTCGGTTCGCGCTGGCTCTGGCTCGCCTGGGCTATCGCATCGCGAGGGCGGCCGGGGGGAGGAGTATTAAAGGACGCGGACGCTGGTCTATCCCTCGCGCCCGCAGCACTGGCGGCTCTGCGCAGCGCAGGAGACTCGATGGCCGTGGAGGCTGCAGGCGGGAAGACGGCGACTGAGGCGGGCCGGCCGGTCTTGAGATATTTGGGAGGAATGGGCGGAAGGTTGGGCAGCTCTCTTCTCGTGTCCTCGTCCTGGATGCGGCGGAGCGACAGGTCGGTGGGAGCTTGGTAGTGAGAGCTGGAGGCGCGCGATGATGATCGCACGCGTGGTGCGGCGGCCAATCGCGGAGCTAGCTGGACTGCCTGTGCCTTTTGCTGCCCGTTCAAATTTGGGGCGTCAACGCTTCCACTGCCAACTTCCGCGTCGTAGAACTGCTGCTCGTCGTCGTTGGTGGAAGAGGCGTCCGATTCCTCCATGCTGTGCAGCACGAACGCGGCCGACGTTGCGTCAATATATTTGAATTCAATGGGCACGCCGCAGGAACTCTTCCGGAGGTGGAGGTGTTGCACCGTCGTGGTGGCCATGTTCATCAATATATCTGGCGCTGCCAAATTGCAGGCCGGGAGATGAATGACCAGGGTGTCTGGTCCCAGTCCCAGCAGCGGATGACCTGTTCCTCTCGCCAGGACCGGCTCGAGGGCAGCATGAGTCGGGAGCCTTGCGTCTTATGCTGCTCCCGGGCCTCGAAATGAAGTCTGTCTACAAGCGCACGCCATCGAAGGTCCAGCAACCGTTTGCTGGCTGATCCTCCATTCGACACGGCACGCGCCGACACTAAATCGGACACCAGCAGCCACCGGACACCAGCACCAGCCTCTAAGTACGTGCTGTACCAACTGCGTTTTTCTGAGCGCGGCCTCACCTCCTCGCTCCGCGTCGTTGGGGCCGCTACGTCGACAACACATTCTCTACTAGGGGTGGTGTTAACACACCTCCGCGACCGAAACCCCTCCGCCGTTGGGGGAGGGTCGTTCCTCCCCAACCCCTAGGCCAGGCCGCGAGGGGGGCCCCTCGGCCGCTGGCATAAAATCAGTGTAGAGAGAGTGTTGAATTTATGCGATTTGGTGGTGTGGTGTCCGGTGGCTGCTGGTGTCCGATTTAGTGTCGGCGCACGGCACGTAGCGACAGACCCTTCGAAATGACGCCTCTGCGAACGCCATTACGAGCCTTATCTCGAACGCGACGGGAAGTCCTCAGCCCTACCTCCTGCGTCCACAAGGAGAGTCGCGACTCGAAGGCGTTTCGGCACCACCGTGGCTTCGGTTTCATGCACCAACGGCCCCAATTGTGCCAAGGTTACTGAATCAACCAGCCTGCTGGATCTACACATGGCCGTCGACGGCCACCGAAGCTCGCTGGGTGGTGTCTTCGAGAACCTAGGCATCCTGGTACGAACAGCCCGTGGTGGCCTCATGTCCCGTTCGGAACCTTTCAAAGTCGGCCTTCGAGGCGTTGTGGAGACTGGACGGTACGAAAGTCTATTGCCAACACCAAGATCAAACAACCAAGATCTCGTTGCCGCTCCCACGTGCTAGAGTCGTGCTACGAGCCGCGTCTATGAAGATGATCGCGACTTGTAAGAACTAAGGGGTCGAAAGCCGCGCTTGGCATCCTACAACATCGCGGATTTGTCAACTGAGAGGGAAATATGTGAATTCTTTGATCTGTGACTGGACGGTCAAAAGTACTACTTCAGGAGCTGCGCCCGTTTGCGAATTTGATGTCGCCATCATTGCCAATCACGGTCGAAGTGGTCGTTTCAGAATCGAGGCGCCGATCAGAAAACCTTCGCACCTGGTGGCGCCTTGAAATCCTTCACGCGGTAGTCCTTCCACATCAGCACCCAGATGAAGCACAGCGACAGGATTGCGGTGCCGGCGATGCACATGTATCGCTGCGCGTAAACGTATCCTTCGTTGATGACAGTACGGGTCGGGTCTCCTATCGGGTACGAGAGCTGGGTCGTGATGTCGGAGTAGATGATGGTGGCATTGGCGACAGTCTCCTGTGTTAGATTGGCGACCAAGTACTTGTAGAACGTGTTCGTCCAGATGGCGCCAGAGATCGAGCTTCCAATGGCACCGCCAACGGAAGCGAAGAGACCTTGAAGAGCCAGCGCGACAGCAATGTTTGCTGGACCGACTGCCGCCATGATCGCAATCTCTTGACAGATTACTAACGTACCACCAGCAAAGGCGATGAAGATCTGGGTCATGACAACGTATCCAATTCCCCAGTGAGCCTCACGGAATTTGATCATGAGCCCGGTGCCAAGAATCTCGAAAGGCACGGCTGCCAAAGCGATCCACTTGAAGCGTCCTGAGTAACGAATAAGGACACCGACGACTAGAGCCCAGAAGCAGGAGCCGAGGTTGTAGATGTTGGCCACGTAGCCGGCGTTGGTAACGCTCAGGTCGTGTACGGTCTGCACATAGGGGTTGAAGTATCCATCCCAGCAGTAGAAGCTGATCCAGGTCGTCATGGGCAAGAGACATGAGCCAAGGACCGTGCGATCGTGGAGGTAATGGAACGGCAGGAAGGCCTTCTTAGCAAAGAACTTCTCCCAGATCCCGAAGGCGATGAGCAGGCAGAAGCCAATGACAAGCATGGCAATGATGTGACCAGAGCGCCATTGCTGCGCGGATGAGGTGGCCAGAGAGAAGGGCAGAAGGAAGAGGGAGAATCCAGCGCAGATGAGGAAAATGCCGACGACTGCAGAAAGGGGGTCAGCCGGGTCTTTTCGCCTGCAAGCTAGAAGGCAATCACTTACAGTCGAATTCCACGAAGTAATGGGCCACAGACTCAGTCCATTTACGTCCAGAGGCTTCTCGAGATGGTACCAAGATACCTTGCTTCTTAGCGAGGCGCTGGTTGTACCAGAAGACGCCCAAGAACGGAGCAGAGATGGCCGGGACTATAATCGCATAGACGCCGTAACCCCATCTATCAATGTCTTAGCATCAAATCGAGGAAATCGAAAGACATCATGTCGACGTACCTCCAGCCGCTCGTGGCAAGAAAGCTCTGTGCCGCAGCAGGACCCGCAAACGTCGTTGCGATATACGGCGAAGTCGTGAAGGCAAACAGGAGTGCTCGCCATTGGAGAGAAGACGTATCGGCGATGAACACGTCCAAGACGTACCCAATACCATTAAAGCCAACCCAGTAGAAGACCTGGGCTGCAGCATACGTTTCAATGTTTGTACAAGCCGCCATCAGAACAAGTCCTAAGAGACGTCAGGCACGATCGAATGGCGTCTTCGAGCAACTGGCACTTACCAAGAACAGCAGAAACCAACATCAACATGTAACCTTGGGGTCGCCCGAAGACATCCATGAGCTTGGCCACCGGGAGCTTGATGACACCTGCAGAGCAATTAACATCTGCTGGTCAACTTTCTTTCCGCTTGATCTTACCAGCGATGATGGTCGACACAATGCCCACTGTCGGGATGAGTTGAAGCTTCGTGAAGCTACTGGTCACATAGACGGAGCTGGCGTACAGTGAGTGTTCGTCCACCGTTTTTGTGTGCTACGGTCCTTCTTACAGGTTGTTGCTGGTTTGCTGCTGGAACGAGTTGACGAAGAAGATGAGGAAGATCCTGGAAGGTCAGCTCCTACTTCATCAACAGTAACACAAGAGTCTTACAGTCCGTAGACGACGAAGAGCGCATTGCGACTCCAGACAATCGTCGTCGCCTGAGCCTTTTTGACACCATCTTGGCCAACCGTGTCGATCTCATGTCCCTCCTGATCCTTGAGCACCGTGTCCGACTCAACTGGATTCAAATCCTCGCGGACGTCTGGACTGTAGGTCTTGTGGTCCACTGGCTCGACGCCGCCAGACAGCGAAAGACGCATCTTGACGAGAGTCCCGACAGAGTAAAACAGAGAACACGAGAGGTCTCAGCCTCAAGAAGAGAGAGCTGGAGCTGTAGCAAGGTAGAGATCTTATCTTATCAGATTTTGATCGAGGGTGGCAGGTGAATGACTTTTTAAACCCACGTCGCAAAGGCAAGACCCACGCGCACTTTTTTCCAGTGGCGTCTCTCGCGCGCAACCCGAAGTCGGAAGCAGGAGGAAACGATCAGATAGTCCCAATGTAAGAAAAATAAGTCGCGAGCTGCTATCACGCTATTGGTGGCGTTTGAACAGCCAAGTTGAAGAACCCTCGCTGGTGCCACGCGATCCAAGACTCCAAGACCACACCAAGCGATGAGATTTCTGCTCTGGACGCTCGAGCTCTGCCGCTTTCTGCACCATGTCCGTGGTGCTGTGCATCCGAGCTATGCGCAGGTGGGCGGATTGCCATGTGGGATGCATGTTGTGTCGCCACGCAGATGCGTGTGGATACTTATATCGTGCTGTTGCTTTTCTTGGCTCTGTCCTCCTGTCCTTGGCTGGTGCAGGGATGCAACGGCAGCTCCGTTCGATGTGTTCGAGGCCGGAGAACCAGGCGGACTACGGAACCATGATAATCTAGGTGACTTCCAGCAGTTGAATGTCCTATCGAAGCCATCGTTCATGTGCCCACAAAAAGCAATAAATGTCATGATCTTTTGGGCAATTGCTACGTGCTTCGCGGAACCGGGAATAACGACATTCGAGAAGAGAAGTCCGGGCCTCGTGTTGTCGATGCAAGGGTCGATTCATCTTCTTCACCAGCAGCGTGATAGAAGGCTAACGCGGCTCATACCGTGTGCATATGACCGAACAAGCTTTACTTTTCTTCTTCGTTCTGGTCTGCCTACCAAATGCCGCGGCCTGTCCACATCACCACCACACCTGCAACCCGAGAGGGGTCCTCAAAGCTATTTCTTAACGGACTTGTTCACCTGCTCCCTGCAGATGATCCTGCAGGTTCATGCATCCTATGCCTGATCACGTGCAACCGCCACCTTGAAACTTCGAGCGACTCTTCGAGATATTGCGCTTGTCGATTGCCTTTTGATGGAGACCACGAAGGGTAATGATAAATTCCCTTCTAAACGACCGTCGGGAAACCTCTTCTGCACCCTTGACATGCGGTGCCCTTCCTGGATCGTGGTGGTGATAAAGTGGTCCCCGCTGCGACCTCAGGTCTGGAAGTCCGCTCGGTAGCCAAGGCCAATAGTCCATTCGTTGGTAAAGGCCGTGATCGCTCCAGCGAGTTACTTCGGCTGCAAAGCGTACACTCGCACCGGGTAGAGTGACTTCGGAAACCCCTTCTGCAGCTCCGTGCTGACGAGACGCAGACCTGCTTGTTCGAACAACTTCCTGAACTTGTCGTCGGTCCTCGTCACACTGCTGTCGGTTTCATCGTAGACATCTTCCCCAAGATATTGGTTGCTCAGGTTCTCCTTCACAATGATCCATCCTCCTTCTTTCAGGACCGGTGGCAGACGTTGTAGATATGCGACCAATTGCGCATCCGTGAGTTGTCCCACACACCACTGGTTCCATACGACATCGTATAGCCCCTTCCCTTCCGGATGCCATTGCTCCAAGCCCACGTTGTAGATCTCTCCCACACACGGCTCGTCTTTGACTTGATCTGTGAACGCCTTAACCGGCTCTACGATGTCCACCGTCTCTGCGACATTGCTGAGAAAGCCCTTTGTGATCCTGCCAATGCCCGCACCGCAATCCACAACTCTTTTCAGCTTGCCATTTGATGGTGGGAAGTGCTTCGATTGCCGTCGTAGTTTCGCGAGGAAGTTCGCTGAGCCCTGAAGGTCTACGCGACTGACTTGTGGGTATCCTCCAAGAACTCCATCGACAGTCGCGGGAGTGCTGGACCAGTATGCCAGGGCAGCAGTGTGGTTGATGTGCGAATCTGCCGGGGGCTTCTCAAATGGGACGTCGGTGTCCATGTCGTTGTCGCCGTTGGTGTGCATTTTCGCTCTTTTCAATGGCTCGTCGTCGTCTGCTGCATCGAGCTTGCGCTTGGGAGAGGTCGACATGGGTGGATGATGTTTGCTGCTCGAGTCGTGTGGTGCTGCGCAGGTGCCAGATGTTTGGGCCAAGTCGGCTCCACAGCAACGACCACGTCCATGGCTGTGGCTTTCCTTCTTGCCAACTACACGTCCTGATCTTACACTTTTCGTATGAACGAATGCTTTCTCGTCAGCGACATCCTTCGGCGCGAGAGTGTCTATGCTAGAGCTAGGGTCTCGAGTCCAGTGACGATGGAGATACCACCCCTCCCTCTCCTTCGGCTACCTGCACAGTAGATGCCGCAGCTCCTCATCATCATGGATCGTACAGGCTAATCACCAGCCTCGCCTGACAAGAAGTCAAGATATACATCTCTATTGCTACAGAGCTACATCTGGGTCTCCTCAGTTTCATTAAGTCTTTCTTGTCTCTTATCAACCTCTTTCTACAAGAGAACAACTACTTCAGCTGATCACCCAGACACGGCAAGACGTTCAAGATGGCTCTCAATATGGGCGGAGCTCCAAAAACACGAGAAGAGGTTGGTATCCAGAAGCAACATGCCAACAAGATGCATCCAAAGCTCACAGGACTCCCTTTCTAAGATGATGTCCAAAGACCCAACCCTGATCATCAATGGCATCGCAGACGATGCAAACGGAGAGAGACCCAACCCACCAGAACGATTCGGCGAACCCTTGCCACCAAGCTGGATTCCATTATACAAGAAGCCATTGAGAACCGCAACAAGAAAGCTCAGAATCGCTTGCATCGGAGCCGGCATCTCAGCCATGAATCTGGCCTACAAGCTATACTACGAATGGAAAGACACCCTGGGAGACATCACAGAGCTTGTCATCTACGAGGCGAACGACGATATGGGCGGTACGTGGCTGGTCAACACTTATCCAGGCGTAGCCTGCGATGTGCCCGCGCACATTTATACATTCCCCTTCGAGCCCAACCCGAACTGGAGCGCTTTTTATGCCTCGGGTGGCGAGATTTTTGAGTACTTCAAGAAGACTGTTGCCAAGTATGACCTTGCTCGGGATGTGAAATGTGGTCACAGGGTGTCAAATGCCCAGTGGAATGAGGAAGACGGCAAATGGCATCTCAGAATGGAGACCAAAGAAGGCGTTGTCGAAGACACTTGTGACATCTTCGTCTCTGCTGTCGGCTTCCTGTCAAAATGGAGATGGCCATCTATCCCAGGGCTACACGACTTCAAAGGTGATCTTATGCACTCCGCCTCATGGGACGACTCGTTCGATTCGACTGGTAAACGAATAGGCGTAATCGGAAATGGTAGCTCAGCAATTCAGATCATTCCCCAGGTGGTAGAGAAAGCAGCTCATCTAACCAACTTCATTCGCCATCCTACATACATCACTGCTGGACTAGGGGCGGGTATCATCGGTGGCAAGACTCAGTATTACTATACAGAGGAGGAGAAGCAGAAATTTCGCGAGAATCCCGAAGAGTTGAAAGCCCATCGGAAGAAGATCCAGGCTGGGTCTAATCGAGCTTTTGATATGTTTGTGAAGGACTCGGATGCCCAGATAGCGGGGCGCAAGTTCACCGCAGATCAGATGAAGGAGAAGCTGGGGAACGATGAAGAGTTGGCGCGGAAGTTGACGCCTAATTATGAAGTTGGTTGTCGACGAGCAACACCAGGACGTGAGTGACAACAGAGAACGTTCTCCCATTCATTAGCTAACGATCTCTTCTATGCAGCCGGCTACCTCGAAGCCTTCACACGCCCCAACGTCTCCCTCTCAACCTCGTCCATAACCCAAACCACTCCAACAGGAATCCAAACCAAAGACGGCACCCACCACTCCCTCGACGCCATAATCTGCGCCACAGGCTTCGACGTCTCTCATCGCCCTCCCTTCCCCCTCCTAGGCCGCAACGCCCTCTCCCTGGCTGACGAATGGAAAGACGAGCCAACCTCTTACCTCTCCCTCTGCGTCTCCGGCTTCCCTAATTACTTCACCTTTAGTGGTCCAAATGCCCCTGTCGGCCATGGTAGCTTGATGGCTGGATTAGGCTGGAGTGCCGATTATATATGTCAGTGGATCAAGAAGATCGCACAGGAAGATATCAAGTGCGTGGATGTGAAGAGGGAGGTGCTGGAGGAGTTTAATGCGTATAGTGATGAGATTATGCAGAGATTGGCGTGGAGTGGGGGGTGTCAAAGTGTGAGTCTTACTTCTCTCGCTGTAGATTTGATTCTCGGAGGTACTAATGAATGCTCTAGTGGTATAAGAACCATCGAACCAATGGGAGAGTCACAGCCGTCTGGGCTGGAAGCGTCCTCAGCTATCACGACATGATTGAGCATATTCGCCCCGAGGACTTCAACATCGCCTACCGTACTCGGAACAGATTCCGATTTATGGGCAATGGTCGCACCTGGCGGGAGTATGATCCAGATGCTGATTTGGCCTGGTACCTTAAGAAGTGAGCACTGAAGCGAGCACGGAAGCAAGCACAAGTGAGCGCAGAGATGAGCGCAGAGATGAGGGCAGAGATGAGGACAGAGATGAGCGCAGAGATGAGGACAGAAGCGAGCACAGAAGCAAGCAAACAAGTGAGGACGGTTAGGAAACTTTGATGGGTCTTTTCTCTATGACTATACACAAGTCTTCGGGTACTAAGGGTGAATATGCTACAAAGGTTAGGTCATGGGAAAGGTCTAGTCGTCCGGATCCTAGTCCACAAGCAAACTTTTAAGTCGGGCTTCTGTTGAAATCACCTGGAAGGAGAGTCAGTGGGCGATATGTAGTCACAAAGAGGATTGTACTCACATCAACAGCTTGCCTGACTTCTAGCAACCTCCTGCATTCGCTGACCCAATCTCGAGAAAGAACACCAGCCCAACCCTTGAGGCCGTTCATTTCACGGGCCGCGGCATCGAGATCTCCTTCTTCAAGAAGCACCTCTGTTCTCGCCAGGGTAGCCTCAACATCATCACCTTCAGGCAATCCACGATCGCTCTTCTTCTGGAACATCAATCGTGAAAGGACAGCACTCGCGGCGTGACTTGCAACACCAGCATCCTCTGGCAGAAGGGATGCTTTTCGCACCTCAGTTGCAACCCTCCTGAATCGGTCAATCAGCGATGCAACCGATGGGACGCCACGCTGGTAAGCTGCAGGATTTATCGAAGCGATAGCAGCGTTCACAACTTCGTCGTTTTTGCTGACCTCCTTCAGGGCGACAAGCTCGTTGATAAATGGAGTCGGGTAGTCCGATTCCTGGATCTTGGCCCGCAGAGCCTCAAGAGCGACTTGCAGGTGCTGAGTCTGCAAAGTGGTATCGACGACCTCGTTCCATTCTGACGTGAGCTTTTCGAGCTCCTCAACGTTGCTGGAGAGCTCGTCAAGCTTGGAAAGACGACCATTTCGCTCTTCTTCGACCTTGGATTTCACGCTATCCATGAATTTCTTCTGCAGCGCGATCTCCTGTTCCAACAGAGCGTTCTGGTTCTTTGACTCCAAGACCTTCTTGGCGGCGTCGAGTTCTGCAGAGAGCTTGTGCTGGTAGCTTGTGCTAAGCCTCTCACGCTCCTGCTCGTACTCTTCCCGCCATCTGGTTTCTTGTTCGCGCATTTCACCTTCTAACCGTCGCACAAGTTCCTTTGCGGCATTGTCGAATTCCATGTGTGCATTCTTGATTTGGGTGTCGGCCTGCTGGGCGGTTTGGTCGCGCATGATCTTGATTTCGCTAATGACCTTGTCCAAGTCGCGCTTGGTCTCCGCGATCGTGGTGGAGTACTTTGGAGCTTCTGGCGAGGCGTTGACCGCGGTGATGATGTTGTTGACGAGCTTGACCAGCTCTTGTACAGCGCGTTCCTGGCCCTCGGCGATCGTCTGGTTGTCCACTAGAGAAGCGGCTGGGGGTGTCGGCTTGGACTCCGAAGTCGTAGAAACGGACTTCTCGTCCTTCTTTGGTGTAAGTTTGTGGGTGACGTCGGACTTTTCCTCCTTCTTGGACTCCTGCTTCTTGGAACCGGCAGCCTTGGACTTGTTGTTGTCCTCAACTGCACTGGTATGTCTGCCCTTTTGAGCCAAGTCCGCGCCTGCATTCTCGTTCTCATCTGCCACGCGAGGGTTGACACCGCTTTGACGCGCGATTGTCACCTTGTTCTCGCCGCGAGTCTGAGGCCACGTCCTACCCTGGAATTCACGTGCAGGGAATCGTCTGCGGTATTCGCGCTCTTCGAAGTAGGCGACGGCATCCTCACCAAAAGGTACATACTCGGTGAAGAAGTCGTGGAAGTTGTCGTTTACCAAGGAGTAGTAGACACCACCTCCATAGCCCAAAGCCGAAAGGAGTAGCAGAGTGAAGAAGAAGGATCGGAATCG
This sequence comes from Zasmidium citrigriseum, assembly GCA_002786025.1. Classification (NCBI taxonomy): domain Eukaryota; kingdom Fungi; phylum Ascomycota; class Dothideomycetes; order Mycosphaerellales; family Mycosphaerellaceae; genus Zasmidium; species Zasmidium citrigriseum. The sequence continues at coordinate 336,360 of NHNW01000041.1, read as the reverse complement.
GCGGCGCTTCTTGGGCGGCGGCGGCGGTGCGGAGGATGGTCCAGTCTTTGCGGTGCCAGTACCTGTGGGAGGGAGGTTGCCGGTGTTCGTTGATGGAGCAGCGGATTTGACCTCTGCGGGAGTCGGCGGCGTTGGCGGTGGTTTCGGAGGCTCGTTGGGCGAGAGGTTGGTCTGGGTGGGATTATGGGTCGCGGTAGCCTCGACAGGTGCTTGGGGAACGCCGGCAACAGTACCAGTTTGAGTTCCAGGCACGACGGTCTTGTCTAGAGGTCGTTCGTCGGCGTAGCTTCGCTGTAGAACGCATTAGTAGGGCATTAACGTTGGTTTCATTGGAGCAACATACAACGAGCGTCCACGACTGCGCGGGCTGCCATTGGCGACGCAGACCAGCACGCACGCCTTGCTGGAGGCCCGCGCTCCGAGCAACGGCGATTCGCAGCATGACGGGCTGCGGTGGGAGGGGGGAAACAGGCGATATCGTGGTGAAGTTGGCGTAGAAAGCTTCAACAAAGCTCCCTGCCAGCAGCGGATGATGTCCGTCGGCGCCTCAGCAATCTTCCAGCCACAGAGCCACAGAGCCACAGGCGATCGGCTTCGGCTTCGGGCACCCGACGAGATCGAGACGAGCAACACGAGCATTGATGAGGCAGCTGACGCGGAGCTGCCACTCTACACTGAACGTTTGCTGGGCATTTCTGTAACAGATGCGTCCAACACCCCTCCATCATGGCAGATAACTCGACGGCCGCCGTCCAGCCCGTCGACCCGGCCCTCAACCTCATCCCGGTCCAGATCAAAGAGGCGGCCCTCGATTCACCCACCTTCCGAGCAACCGCCTTGCACTTCGCAGACAATATCGATGCCGTGGAGAGATGGCTGGATGGGTATGTCAAGGCAGCATCCAGGCTTGTAACAGAAGTCTCATCGTTGGAGACTGCTGTGAACTCGTTCTTGGCTCAGTCAACACCCCCAGCTCAGATCAGCGAGGCTGTCTTGGACCATGACTATACTCTCCTGGCGATGCAGAGATATGGCGAGGGAGCGAGGGAGTTCTGGCAAAATACTCTGCGGGGGATCAAACGATATGATACGGCAGTCGTGGACCCAATCAAAGCATTCCTGAATAATGAGTTGCGTACCTTCAAGGATGCCAGAAAAGCTATGGACACTGCTCAGAGGAATTTCGATTCTGTGATCACTCGTTACTTGGGCCAGAGCAAGAGCAAAGAAGCTTCGTCCTTGCGTGAGGATGCTTTCCAACTCCACGAAGCACGAAAGGCATACTTGAAGTCAAGCATGGACTTCTGTGTTCAAGCGCCGCAATTAAGAGCCTCGTTGGATAGATTGATTGTGAAGATTTTCACAGATCAATGGAAGGAGATGCGAAATGCAAGAGAAGCAGGCTCTGTTGCATTCTCAAAGTGGAGCAACGAGATGGAGCGGGTCAAAGGCTGGAGCAGAGAGATGGAGAATTCAGAGCGTGCTTTCAAGCGAGAGCTGCTTACTGCAAGAAGACAGATTGAAGACAGCGCCGAACAGAAGATGAGACCGTCACGAGAACTGGAAGACTATGCAGCTTCGACTGTGCCTTACTTAGGAACTGGAGCATCTACTACAACTGCGTCGAAGAACGGACAAGAGAAGTCTGAGAAGCACGGGTGGCTATTCCTTCGAACGATTACCGGCAAGCCAGCGCGGACAGTCTGGTCTCGAAGATGGTTCTTTGTCAAGAATGGCATATTCGGCTGGCTCATCCAAAGTGCCAGATCTGGTGGTGTCGAGGAAAGCGAGAAGACAGGCGTGTTGTTGTGCAGCGTGAGACCAGCCTTTCAAGAGGAGCGCAGGTTCTGCTTTGAAGTAAAGACCAAGGATCAGAGCATCATTCTGCAAGCTGAGACGCAGCAAGAACTCACCGAGTGGATTGGTGCATTCGAAGTCGCCAAAAGGAAGGCCCTTGAGGATCCTGGGAGTACTGAGGCATCGTCTCAAGGACCTGGAGTCGATGCAGCCTTTGCCATCAGTCCACCAGTCGCCCCTGAATTTGCAGCCAAGATTGGAGAAGGGCACGTGCCTCAAGGGAGTGAAGATGCCGGCCTTGCTGTGCCAGAACGCGAAGGCACAGGTCTGGCGAATCGTGCCAGCTTCGACGTCAATCCTGCCCGCCGCGTGATGAGCCTTGAGAGAGACAGCGATGGCGTTCGTGAAGGCACGCGCGATCACGCAGCGCGGATTATCCAGAAGCTGGACTTGCACAAACGATCTACAGCTACATCACAGCTCAGCCAGGCTCCAGCGCCGAGCGGTATTGCAAGTCTGATATCTGCGAGCCACAATATCCTACCTGTTGGGCCTGGCGCTCCCCAGCCATCTCCAGCAGAAGGACCACGACGAAACTTCACGATGCCCGTCAGCAGTCTGGCACCTTCCACCCTAGCGAACCCACCAGCAGCGACGAACCTCAGCAATACAGCCGTCGTAATCAGCGGAGAACGAGGCATCGGTAGGGCAGACGGTTCAGGCATGCCAGCTGGAATCACTTCGAACATTTGGGGAAGCAGTAACTGGGGTTACATCAATCGCCTCGGTGACGATATGAAGCAGAAACGGCCAGCATCGCAACCGAGCAGCCCCCCAGTCCGCGCGATGTCCATCTCACAGGACGATTCGATTATCATGGACGGTATGAACGAGCCACCGAAAGCGATACAGCCTTTGTCGTCCGAATTTAGCACCTCCCCTTCACATCGCAAGAACCTCAGCATTGGCACCCCAAGCCTCTCAGGCGTGAAGGCAGCTACCGACGATGGCGCAGACGACTACCCGAACTACTATCCACTTCCCTTGAAGGCGCAGAATGCCCAATTCCGCATGCTCTTCCCCAATGTTCCCAAAAGCGACAAAGTTGTCCTGGTGTTCCGAGCGACGTGGAATCCCAACGAGCAACAAGAATTTCCTGGCCGTGTATATGTAACGACGAACGACATTTACTTCTTCTCGAACCACTTAGGACTGGTCTTAATTACCGGCGTTAGCTTGAGCTCTATCAGCGAGGTCACTGCTGCCCCTGGCCGCGACTGCGATTTCCTCTACCTTCATCTCAAAGAGGGCAACCGCCAAGACGACGCACGCCGAATCACTATCAAGGTCTTTTTGGAGCCTCTCAAGCTGCTCCAACGCAGAATGAAGTATCTTGTGCGTAACGCGGATGCTGACGCTCCGGCTGCACTTGAAGAGGTGTTGAAGTCTTTGATCAAGATGGAAGTGGAAGAACCCCGTCGCAGCTCCAGCGTCGAGAGCTGGGAAGACATTGCCTATGATGCCGAGGATGCACCTGGAGGTGACCAAAGCACGCCCCAACGACGGCGAGAGAGAAATCTCAAGGCCAACCTGCGCATCGACGGAAATCTCTACGGCGAGACTGTGCGGACGGGGCGGGAAATACAAAAGTTCAAGCTTCCATCCCAGGCTGTCGTTTACGCACCTCAAGGCATGCAAGCAAGCGTGTCTCGGGATTTCAACGTCAGTGCAAAGGCACTATTCCATGTCATGTTTGGCGACAAGAGCGCCGTATTCCAACTACTGTACTGCAATCGATGGGCCGACAAGATTGTACAGACACCCTGGACGAAAGCAGAAGGCGGCCACTGGAAGAGAAACTTCTCGAGCCAAGACCACAGTACGCCAATGGCGGACACTCAAACCATCGACATCTATAACGACCATCTTTGCTATGTTGTGACGAACGAAAAATACCCCTGGCGGTTGCCATACGCGAATTCATTCACATGCACAACGAAGTACGTGATTACTCACTCGGCGAAGTCACGCTGCAAGCTAGCAGTATTCCAAAACATCACCTGGCGCAAGCCAGGACCAGTCGCCTATCTCAAGAACCTCATCGAAAGACAAGCTTTCAACTCTTTGGAAGCAGACGCTCTCGATCTTACGACCGTGGCGATGGACCAGGTGGCAAAGCTTGGTAACCACAGCAAGACGAACAAAGCCATAGAGATCTTTGGGAACGTCGGCCAGTCAACTCAGAGCGCAAAGCTCGATACCTCTCAAGTGTCCAGTGAAACTCTTCCGATTATGCAGCCTGGGCAGAGCCAACCGATGACAATGTTCCGGCTTGTATCGAATGACCTGTTTGCCAAGATGCTTAATCTAATGAGCATCGCTTTCGACGTCCTTGTCGCCATCGGCAAAGGTGCATTGGGACTCTGTACAGCACATGGCCTCCTGGTTACTATCCTGGCCATCTCAGCTCTATACAACACCTGGCATGGATATCGAGACGGGCTTGTCTGGTACCACGATCGTTCTGCGGCGAAGTTCATGGCCAAGGTCGGGGTTGTGCCGAGTCCTTCATTGAGCAAGGCTGTCTATCTGAACGATATTGACGAGCTCATCGGGTCGACTTCTGTCGAGAACAGTACACTTGTGGCATTCACCCCATACGATGATGGCACCAAGACGTGCAGAACCACATTCAACGAGCAGCTGCTCTCGTCGACTGAAGCCATGTCGGCGACTGCCAGTCCAACTCGAACTCGCATACATCGATCTCGAGACGCCTTGGCACGCTATCGACATGACTTGTTGGTAGCACTACGGGTCGTGAATCGAGTGGAACGAGATGTCGTATTAGCTGAGTGGGAAGACTGGGTCCGTGCCGAAGAGAAGAAGTGTGCAAGGATCGAAGGCATGCTTCGACGGCGCCGTGATGGTGCTAAACAAGGCGGTAAGGGCCCGTCTGCAGATATCCTGGACGCAGAGTTGGGCACCGACTTTGCAGAATACTGCACTAGCTGCCGTCATGAGCTGAGTGGCCTCGCGAATGGGACGACTCTGATGTGAAGGGGCGAGGGAGAGATGGGACCTGTGATTGCAATTTGATTTTCGTGATACCCAGACAGCCTCCACTACAGCATGAATGAATTCCTCTTGTCTTATGACGAACTCAATGGCTTCCGTCCTGTGGTCACGCCGAAGATGTTATGTGCCCCTTCTTCGTAGCTCTCCAGACTCTTGACAAGATCTCCTTTGAACGCCTCGAGCTGCTCCGCTGAATACTTCCCACTGCTCGCAAGCAGCTTGTCAACGATTGAATGCGCAAAGCCTCTCATTCCCGTCTGCATCATATGAGCAATCGGCTGGGTCTCCGGCTTCTCAGGCCAATACTGCAGCGCCCAAGGATGCTGTGTATGCTGCACGTCTTCGAAGCCAGCTAGATCAAAATACCCAGGCTGATTCTCCCCACAGAACATATCCAAGCCCTTAGACCTTGCAGTCTCGATGACGACAGTGTTGATGGGCCACTGGTCGTATATGACTTTTCCGTCATGATCCCGCGTCCGCCAGGAAAGGTCTTGCACTTCACAAACACCGCCAGGTCTCAACAAACGAAAGACTTTCTCCGTATGCGCCTGCCAGTCCACAATCCCCACAATCATCATTCGGCTGAAAATATAATCAAATGTCGCCGGTTCAAGCGTCCCGTCCTCGACCAAGGCGTCGAAACTCCCTTTGAGGAATCGCACATTCCCTCCTTCGGCACGTTCGACAGGTGCGATGTCTACGCCCACGCATTCCGCGGAGGGAAATGTCTTTGCGAGCTCGAGGACCACCGAGCCTGTTCCACAGCCAATATCGAGGATTTTTGTGGGTGGAGTTGGAAGCGTCGCTTGGATCGTATTCCCGTGTAGCAGACAGCGGATCCCGGCTGATTGGGATTCTAAACGAGCGTTTTCCGCGGAGCTTTTGGGGGTTGTTAGTTGAGGGAGATGGGGATGGGGAGTATATAGATGGGAGGGTACCCGTGAGGACCGCTGTATGTGAATTGTTGTTCTTCGTTTGTTGTCGCCATTTTTCGTCAAAAGTCGGCTCCGTAGCTACCTCAGATTGCGGCTGAAGGTCCATGATCGGAACGCGGGAGTACATGACCTTTTATGAGGCTGCCAACTCACTTGCTTCAAAGGAATCGCGTTTTTCGCGAGGGCCAACGGGATCTGACTGTCGGGCAGTAAACGAGGCTCTCATTACCTCCATCGCAGGCGCTTTGGTTACTGGCTCGTTGTGTCTTCTACATTGGGTATATGGCACGGAAAAGGCAGACCTTGCGGAGCAAACAGCTAACACCCAACATCACCTTCCCAAGACAGTCTGGTGTCGCTGGCGTTGACAACCAGGAACTGGTGACAGCATTTCGAGCCTCTCATCCTGCCTGGACTTTCTGGCGCTGCTGGATACCATCCACTGATCCTCATGATGACTTAGGTTGATTCTCGTTGTTGTTGATGACAATACCCAGTCCGATTGGAGTCATGGAGTGAGGTCGAGGTGAGACACGGACTGGCCCGTCGAAGTCGAACCTTCTTTCTCGACACCTCAACGTCACCTTGTCTTCGAACAACATCGGCCGAGCAATGGACCAAGACCATCAGATTGCCGGACAAAAAGATCCCTCCTGTCTTTGCAGAGATCTCTCGCCTCATATCGCCCTGAAACGCCTTGGACGTCCAGAACAAAGCCCGGCCCTGGTCGGCGAAGCAGCAACTGCGCGTCATCGAACGCTTCTGCATACCATCGACATCTCATCGGAGCAAAGGAAAAATTTGAACTCGTCGACGTGGACGGTGACACCGTTTGATCAACGGCCCAATGCCACTCGGACTCGCAATCGCAGGAAGCAGTGCAACCTCAGCCAGGAGCCCTATCCACGTGAGAGACACATGCAGCACGGACTCACCAACCAGATCAAAGGAAATCCTATATCTTGAAACCTGATTCCTGGCTTCCTAAAGGAGAGATGACAGGCCCACACGTGCTGCAGGAAAAGTTGCGGAAAACAGTCGACTTTCAATCTGCGGAAAAGGCTCGGGTAGAGAGGATGGGCCACCTTTCAGTGGATCCGACCTCCAACTTCCTCCACTCGGTGGCCATACTGGTTGAGGAGCTGCCATCCTGTCTCAAAACAATCATCAATCCGCTGCCATCGAAAGATGTCCTGCACGTCTGCGGCGTCAGATTGAGCGATTAGGGCCCGTGCCGAACTTTTCTGGACTCGGTTCGGCAGATGGTGAAACCGTTTCGGGAGCGTCCACCGGCCTCGCTTGCAAGGCGTCGCCCGTCTCAGTTACATCGACTCCGTCTGGGTGCGTTTGCAATATATTGCATTGTGGAGTCCTCCGACCTGCACGTGGCGTGTGAAATGCACTGCACCGCACAAAGATTCACTTTAAAGGTTCTTGGCCTGCCTTTCGTCGTCTTGGTATTCTTGGCCGTCCCATCAGGCTCTCCTCATTCTGTTACAGCGCGCGCGTAGCAACCATGTACGGAAGATTGTTGGGCCTCCTATTGTGCACTGCCATCGTTCCACGCCTGGTCTGCTCTATCACAGGGAGCTACTGTACAGGCGCTGTAGCGCTCGTCCAGGATGGACTGGAGAAGTCTATAAAGCAATCCTTCATCGCCCGGTGAGTTCGATTCTTTCTCCAGAGCAAATCGCAACTTTCAGCTCCAGTCAAGCGTTTCTTTTTCGGTACAGCGACAGGTCGCTCGTCTTTCATTCCCACCACCACACTCTCTTGAGACCGGATCTCTCGAATCCACACCAGTCTTTTCCCAACCAAAAACAACAGCAAACATGCAGTACGCTTTCACAGCTGCTTTCCTGGCCCTGGCCATCGGCGGCCATGCTGCCCCTCACTGGAACTTCCCCCACGGCCCCCAGGGTGGATGGGGTGCTCCAGCTCCTGCCCCAGGCACTGGTGTTGGCATCCCCACTGCTACCTCCGCCGTAGCCTTCCCAACTGGTACCGGACTCAGCAGCACCACCGTCCGTGCTGCTGCTGATGACGATGAGGAGGAAGAAGAGGAGGAATCTTCCGATGATGAGGAGGAGGAGGAGGAATCTTCGGATGACGAGGAAGAGGGGTCTTCTGACGAGGAGGAAGAGTCCTCGGATGACGACGAGACCGCTACTGCAACGGCCTCTTCTTCCAGCTCGGACGAGACCGAGGTCGCCTCCGCTTCCTCCAACTCTTCCGCCGCCGTCACCTCTGCCCCAAGCTCCTCCAACAGCAACGCTGCTTCCGGCGGTTCCATCCCAGCTTCCTCCGGCTCCTCTGCTCTCGATGCCGTCCAGACCATTGCCGCTGGCGAGACCTTCGACGGTGGCATGGTCATGTTCGACCGTGGCGTCTCCTGCACTGGCCAGGCCGAGGGTGGTGACAGCGACGCTGTCTTCGAGATTGAGAACGGCGGTACCCTCTCCAACGTGTAAGTCTACTGCTACCCATCTTCCGACGCGCTTGACATGGTCACCAATCTTTACTTTTCAGCATCATCGGTCCAAACCAGATTGAGGGTGTCCACTGCTTCGGTTCCTGCACTCTTACCAACGTTTGGTGGTCTGCCGTCTGCGAGGATGCCTTCACCATCAAGGAGCAGGAGGCTGGTGAGACTACTACCATCACTGGCGGTGGTGCCGAGGGCGCTGTAAGTGGCACAGCAAATCTTACTTTCGAGGAGAACGACATGCTGACGATCATATAGGAGGACAAGGTTCTCCAGCACAACGGCGGTGGAACCATGTCGGTCTCTGGCTTCACTGTCTCTGACTTTGGCAAGCTCTACCGTTCGTGCGGCAACTGCGACTCCATGACTGAGCGCCATGTCATCTTCGACGACATCACCGCCTCTGAGGGCTCCATCCTTGCCGGTATCAACTCCAACTACGGTGACACCGCTACCTTCACCAACATCAAGACTTCCGGTGTAGACACAATCTGTCAAGAATTTGAGCAAGTCACCCCAAAGACCGTCCAACCAAGTAGAGACATGGCTAATACTTTTTACAGGGGCAACGACACCGGTGACGAGCCAACCGAGGGCAGCTCCGGCCCCAGCGAGTTCTGCATCTACTCCGAGTCCGACATCACCGCCGCTTAGAAAGCGAAAGAAAACGCACAAGACAAGATATTAATTTGGTTGTGACCATATCCCCGCGATACGTTCCTCCACCAAGCCACCGGTTTTCATTTCGATGTTGTTGTATTGCTGGCATGTACGAGAGAGATAGGAGTATTACGGTATCCAAACACGGTGTACGAGAATCACGAGACTTTTCATTTCTACTTCTGCTATCTGCTTGACGACTCAGATCTTGACCAGGTGCTGTTCAAGGATCTGTTTGACTCTCTCGACAGGAAAGCCATCAACCTGAGTCTTCTCGTCCATGCCCACCACACCAGGCCGACCACCAACAAGACTATTCAGAATCGCCTCCTCAGTGGCCTCGGCACAAGCATAGAAGAACGGATCGATACTCTCGTTCTTCAGCACCTCCTTCGTGTACGTCTGCGCAGGGTTCATATGCTTCATCTTGGTCCCATCGATCTGCTCCGCGCCTTGCTCAGCCGTCGAAACCGCGAGGAAGATATCACCCGAATGCGTTCGTCCGATCCCGTAGCTGCCAACTTGACCCAAGCCAACGGTGACGTGACGAGCCAGTCGTTGGAGTTGATGGGTGGCGAGAGGGGCGTCGGTGATGACGAGGATGACGATGGAGCCGTCTTGGGTACGGCCGCCCATGTCTTCCCATTTCTTTGGCTCAGGGGCGTGGACGTCGGTACCTTGGTCTGCGGAGGCGTTTTCTCGCTCTTTGAGGAGGATCTTGCCGACTGGAATGCCGCCGACTACGAGGTCGATCAGGTGGCCGTAGTTTGTTTGGACCAGGACGCCGAGGGTGTACTCTTTAGTACTTCCCTCACCACCGCCGACTTTCCTGCTGGCTGTGCCTGTACCGCCTGCGTGATGGTGCTGTAGGGAACGTTAGAGACACATGATCCAGAGATTGACCGTCGAGTACTCACGCAAGTCATCCCAGCGCCTCCACCAAACTGGCCCTCCTGGATACTCCCACCATCCTCCAGACTCTTCAATCCCTGAAAGCACTTCGCCACGTCCTGCTCGCTCAACCTACTCGCCCTGATGCCGCTATTGACAAGCCAGTCCGACGTCTCGGCAACAACAGGCGTCCCATAATGCCTCGCGATGGTAAGGGCGCCCCATTTCATCTCATCCTGCTTGTCCAGAACCCAGTCCCAGATGCCGTTGAACAGCGTTCCGGCACTTAAGCTGTTGGTGACTGAACAACATCTTAGCAACCACATTCTCAATGTGGTGAATGATAGCTCAAGCACTCACAAGCAATAGGCATATTCACAAATCCCCAATCGGCAATCTGATTGTTGCCTGTCATCTCGCCATTGCCATTGAACGTAAACGTCGCCGCGGCACAAGGCTTGTAGAATTCCTTTGGAGGGCGAGGTGTGATGATCGTGCAGCCCTTGACGGCGCTCGACCACGATGGGAGATCAGGCGACGTTGGGACTGTCACCTGGGAGACGTGGACGCCTGGGACATCGAGGATGGAGTTGGAAGGTCCTGGGGTGTGGATTCCGGGCGAGTAACCTAGGTCGCGGATGCGGAGGGTCTTGGTATTGGATGCCATAGTGGTGGATGAGCTGGTCGTCATGGGGAATTGGAAAGAGGAGAATGATGTGTTGATGTGTAGTCTATCGTTGCCATTGTTGAAGCTTTATATCTTTGGTCGGTGCTCGGCATTGTGAGGTCCAGAAGTCGGAGCTCTGCAGCTGTCGTCAATGGCACGAATCCTTCCAATGCTATCAAGTGACTCACCACCGAAATCTCAAGGAAGGAGTGAATAAATCGTCAAGGGCATGAACAACATGCCATCGCAAAAGGAAGGTGACAAGGGAGAATGCACATGATTCTTGAACTTGATCCCATTGACTCATCACCTATACATCCCAGCTAGACCACTTGTAGGTATCATGCAGCATCATGGTCATCGCTCCCCTTTTAGTTGAATCCGCGATGTTCCCCAAAACAACCGTTGAAGTGAGTATTCGTTCGTCCGAGCGTGAGCCCGTGGCCGTGAGGCCAAATGCGTCTGTCATTCCCACCGTGAGCCATCCGCCATGCAATGCAAACAACCACTGCTTCGTTTCCGTCGCTGCAGCGAGATACACATGTAGAGATGAGAGACATTAGATCCATGAGATATGAAAAGGAAAACGAAAGAACAAGTCGCTTGCTTGAACGCTTCAAAGAGAAATCAAAATGCAATCGTCCGAATTATGTCGCAGATTAGGTCCAGCCATCTGTTGAATCATATCGTAGTGAGGGGCGTCATTTGAGTGAGGGTCGTTGAATGTCGGTCAAACGCTGACCGTTCGTCGTCGAGTCTGTGTCGGCTTCTGGGCATGGCAAATCAAGAGCCTGAAGCTGGTGCCTTGCTTTTCACATTCGCGCAGGAGGGTTGGGTCGGTCCAGATGCTCTGGTCAGCAGGGAGGAGTGCCTTCTCGTAGCAAGTAGAATACCACCAACGTCCGACTTTAGCCACCATTTTCGTGATCGTCTCGTCGTTCTTGCCAGAGCCAAATTGATTGTTGCGGGTGTCTTCCAGTAGGTCGGCAAGGCTGAACTCTTGGCTCTTGCCCGCACGAGCTTCTCGATGCCATACTGGCTTGCCTGAAGAATCTGAGCTCACGCTGCTCATGTCTTGGCTCTTTGGGATCCGGCCGGCCGCAGGCACTCCGACGATGCACCGCTGAACTGCCTCAAATCCTCGTCGGCCGATTTGTCGAACCAAGATATCGCTCAGATTTCTCAAGCAGACCTCAGGGTCGCGTTGCTGCATTCTGGTCTTCAGTCCACGGACGGCACGTCTTGCCTTGGTTCCCATGTTCATGAGATCGAGATCCAGTACGGCCACTTCCAAATATCCACCGGGCCGTAAGACCCGCTTGCATTCTGAGAGACAGGCGGCATAGGCTGGCTCCGTCGTCGCTTTTGGAAATCGGAATACAACGGAAGTGAAGAAGCCTTTCGGGAACGGAAAGGATGTTGAGATAGAGGCGAGGGGGATCTGTCGGTGGTTTGGTGGTGGCTTCTCGTTCGCATCAGGCAGGGAGAATGAAGGAGATCCGGGCATGCTTGTGGTGAGGTTGTAGACTTCTGCTGCAGGGTATGACAGGGCAACATAGTATGACCAGTCACTGCTCAGGCCATCGACCACAAGCACTCGCGGCTCATGAGCAAGGTGCGTCTCGTTGTGGGCCGGGCTGAAGAGCACACGTCCAAAGGATAGCCACTTGCTGGTCATCAGCGCGCCGATCCTCAGACTAGGCGATGCGCCTTGTTCATGGCCAGGAATCTCAGCGATGTTGAGTAGATGAGTGTCCCGGGTGAGACGTTTGCTGGTTGCCAAGCTAGATTGGGAGTCGCGAGCATTCGCTTGAGGCAGAGATGCCGACCGAGAATGTCGTGAGCCCTTGCTGTGTATTGAGGACGCTCCACTGTGTCGCGAACCTGGTACGATTGATCGTGGGTCCTGGTAAGTACTTGCTCGCTGTTGGTCTACAGTGCTCGCACGGTTCTGCGTGAACAGAGTGCTCGTGCTTCGACTGCCATAGCCGCCAATCAAGCCATAAATTGTGTCAGGAGACATAGGCGAAGCAGAAGGCTGCAGGAATCGGGAGATCTGCTGTGGAACGCTAAGCACGTTCATATCGAGGGGTTTCACTGGCGGTGGAGGGGGCAAATGTGACGAAGGAGGCATGCTCATAGCCGTGGGTGTGGATGCAGCATCGAATGACATGCCAGAGTACTGGAATGGAGCGCCAAGAGACGAACCAGTGGTTGGTGTCTTGACTTGTGTTTTCAAGGGCATCACTTCATCCATGAAGTCATTGTACTCATTCCAGATGTCTTCCTGTTGAGGCGGTTGCGTGTACAACGCTGTCATCCAGCTTGGATGGCTTGAGCTTGTCGAATACGACTGCTCCGAGTTCTTCCGCGGGAAGGTGAAGAACTCGCCCTGAGCGTGAATGTCCATGCTTGTGCGATTCGTAGAGGTGCTCGGTGGGTTGGTGAAGGTGCTGCTCTTTGGATCCAAAGAGTTGCCATCGGAACGAGTGCTGGTAGATGAGACAGGCTGCGAGCTTGACTCGATCGGACTTGCCATCTCTCGAATTTGACTGTACACTGATCCTGGTGGCTTCACACTTGGCCGTGGCTGACTGCGAGCAAAAGGCCTGGAGAAAGAATTGTCTGGAAGCCTTCTATCACGGTCTCGTCTGGAGACGACTGCAGGAATTCTTCCGACCGGCGACAGTCTCGGGTGCCTAGGAGACTCGTTTTGCGGTTCAGGAGACCCAAAAGGCCGCTGCTGGGGCTCTGGAGTGCTCACATGGGCTCGTTGCTCCGTCATGAAAGGAGGTGCTGCGAAGATTGGGTTGAACGAGTCCTGGGGCGACCGAGAGATATTGACGACATTCGCCGTTCGATGAGCAAAGGCCGGTTGTGCTCGGAGCAGCTCTGGAGATTGCGAGTCCGTCGAGTCCTGTCGCTCCACCCTAATCCTCGGCGGCAAAGCCATTGCGCTATGGTCGGAGTCGCTACTGTATCCAGCTTTGGGAGGAGATGGCAACAAGCTCGTATGCCTGCGTTCGTATGGCACCATTTTGTATGGGCCATTGGACTCTGACATTGAATCATCCGCCGAGGTCTCGTTCTCCTGAGCAATACGTTCAACTTCTTCCAGGCCTATCGGTTCAACAGGACCAAGCATGCCGTAATGTACGAGGTTTCTGTGTTGGGGTTGATGTGGAACCGGACCAGCCTCTACAGGGTTATCGACTGCTCGTTCTTTGCCCTTAGCTCGAGGTGAGCTTGTAACACGCTGGAAGAAGTTCCATTTTCGGCTCGTTTTCACCGGAGAATCGTTCGATGGAGACGCTAGCCAATGCCCTTCTCTACCATGGAATGCAGCTTCGCTAGGTGGTAAGGAGCTGTCGGTCTGCGGCCATGCGGATGTCTCTGCATCATAGCTGTCCAAAGATGGATACTGCGGCGGTAGATTGGTGTTTATGGGCGGCGGCACACGCACCGGTGATCTGCTGTCAGTGGAAGACATTCGTGTCAAAGAGCGCCGCGCAGCGAGGGTCGGATATCTCGCAGATACATTATCCTCAGAGCTATCCGAGGGCATGCGCCTGGCAAGCGGTGGCCTTTTCATGGGCGACTGATCGCGAGGCTCCTGCATGACAGACGGTAGAAGTTGTGGTGCCGGTAAGCTGTCCAGCGACGACGATTTGGATGACGCTGGATGAATACTCGTGCCAGGCAAATCCGAGCTTGACGCCGTATTGCTGAATGTGCTACCACTTCCACGCAAAATGACGGGATTGAGCCGCTCTTTGAGAAAGTCGTCAAGCTCGGAGCCGTCCTTACTGCCAACGCTGCTCTTGCGAGCAACAGGAGGAGCAGGCCGAGCAGCACTGCTCCTTCCACTATCGGTGCTTGGCGATCGAAAACCAGCACTGCTCGACATGCTTCCACTTCGGCCTCGAAAGCCAAAGCGACCGTAGCCTTCATGTCCTGTGCCGGCTGCAGGCCCTTTGGAAGGCTGACGCTTCGGCTTCTCGGTAGCCTTGGCCGCATCTCCCTTTGACTTTCGAGAGAAGAACCCAAAGCGTGGGGGCTTGGCAGTGCTTGGGGCCGATACAGCTGGCGAATCCATTCTCTGCAGCTTGGCACCATCAGAAGGCTGTATCTCGGGAGTTGCTCCCCTGTGAAAGTTGCGAGCCGCAGGAGGGGGCGAAATAGCAGAATCTATCCGAGGTGACTCGTTCCTAGAGGAAGATCGAGAGGAAAATCCGAATCGCGACTTGAAGCTCGGCGAGCCAGCTGATACCGGTGTCTCCTGGGAAGGTGTTCGCTTATGATAAGTTGTGTAGAGGCGTGGGAGATCGCTTTGGACCACAGGCGAAGGGCTATTCATATCAGCGATGTTCGACGTCCCTTCTCGACTTGGCCTGGAAGGCGGGGGTGACCGTGGGAGTGAAGTCCTCGGTGGTGGGTCGATGTTGAGATGGGCCAACTCTGGCGGTACCTGCACTGACGGCTTTGCAGTGGTCGCGCGTCGTGTAGTGGATGGTACAGGCCGCTCGTCATTCGAAGGGGTCGGAGAGAGTGTGTTTTGTGCTCTTCTGGCTTGTTCCTTTCTAGCATGTGCCAACTTCGCCTCCGGACGAACTGTAGAATTGGAGGATGATGTCGAAGATTCGCGCACAGGAGGCAGACCCAATCGAGGTGTGTTCTCTTTCGAAGGAGGTCGTGCGCTCACCGGTGGCCGGCTCCGTGTAGGACTGCTGGACAGTCGTGATCTTGGCGCATTTCCGATCGTTGCAACCAAGCCCGGAGAATATGACGAGGCGGAGCTTGGAGTGGGCACATGGCTGAATGGCGAGTCGGTATATCGTGTTGATGGAGTGGCTGATGGGGCATAAGCTCCGTAGATGGGTGGCGTGAAGTCGCGGGTCACATCCTGATTGTAGAGGTCCTGCGACGAGTCCGTCGAGTTGTCGTGTTCATCGTAAGGGAAGGTTGGAGGGAGGGAGATGCCAAGGACCGTGTCATCGAAGACTTCTCGACTTGTCTCATTCCTACTGTTCATTGCTGCTCTGTCCACTGCTATTGCTCCTGCCGATTCCGCGCGCTTTTGGGCGGCATACTTGTCAATAGCTCCAGACGGCTTTCGGCGCAGAGCGGACCGTGGACTATCAAACGTTGACACTGAAGACCCCGAAACGAGGGACGGAGTGCGCATGTTGGGCGGCGCAGCAGGTACCGTGGCACCCGATGGTGGGACAGAGACTCCTCTGCTGGAACCAACGGTGCTTTGCGCCACTGCTGTCACCGGTGTCGCCGTTCTCGTCGTGCTACTCTTAAGGCTGGGATCGGGGGAAGTGACGCTCCTGGGAGGGCGCTTGGCCAGCTTCGACACATGCTGTACAGGCTTCTTCTGCTTGCCACCCTCGGGGGCGACAGACTTGGTAGGGATGCGGCTGGTGGACTTCGGAGGTTGGGTGGTCGGATCATCGTGTTGCTGGGCGTGGTTTCTGAAGTGCGCTCTGAGGGATGACATGGCGGGTGGCCGCGACGCAGCGCAACACACCCGTCAAGTCTGGATTATGCGCGGTTCTCGTGAGAGGCGACGGGGAGCTCATGGGGCCATGTACGGTGCTGTCTTCGTCGTATCCGGGATCGATTACGAGGAGTTCTGTATCGGGGCATGGGGGCAAAGAGCGCTACTACATCGAAGAGGGTCGTCAGCGGCCAGCGCTTCGAACCTAAAGGAACAACCCAAGAAACAATAGAGCGAAGCACGCGACAACAAGAGTGAGGCACCTTTTGGTATGATGGATGTCGTCCCAAGATAGAATTTCGGCAGGCGCGAGTGGGTAGCGGCGGCCGTTCGATGGGTGCAGTAGGTGAAGCAGCACCGCCACTGTGAGCGGACTTGCCGATAGGACGTCGTTCCACGCTGGACCTGCGCAAAGCCGGAGCGCCACTGTCAATCAGGTGGATAAGGACTGCAGTGCGACGTGTCGTTCGAGCATTGGGCGGGCAGCTGCAGTGGTTGCGTCTTCTGCGCATACAGACGCAGGCGAGAGTATTATACCTGCGACCCGCGCTCTCGGTGAAGGCTCACGCGGCTGTGGGGTTGGCAAACGGCAGGCCAGCGGCTACAGCGATCCTTGGGCCAGTCGATGCGCCGTAGCCAAAGTTAAAGGACGAGCAGGAATGACGACGCTGAAATGAACGAGGCGCGGAGTGGCGTCGCTGCGCATCTTCTTCTTTTTGCTTCCGCGGCGGAGGAGAGGTGAGAGACAGGAAGAGAAACAGACAGAGAAACAGGCAGGATGGAGCGGGTGTTGGTCTCTTGTCCTCACGCGACGCCGCTGAGCTGAGACCGACTGGCAGAGAGGACGAGTGGCCGCGCAGCCGGCACAGGCGCCATGCATCGCCGCCGTCGGTGGAGGGAGATGTTGGATGTTGTTTTGGAGCGGGCGTGCAGACCACTCACTGCGTAAAAGAGCAAAAACCCGCCGCCATTCGCCGGTGGCCTGCATGGTCGGCATGCAAGGGCCAGGTAGGCCCAAGCGCGTGCAGACAGCCGGGCACAGCACAGCATGCCCACGATCCCATCTTGCATCTGCTGACGACTCACCAGAAGGCTGCCTGAGAGAGAGCTTCAACACTGCGACCCCTCGTGCATACCCGTCGCCTCAGCATGCCACTTCGTGAAACAGCCAGCCGATGCCGACCGTTTTGGCTGAGTCGGCGCTGACCTGCCGGACCGCCAGCGAAGAAGAGAACTGCTCACGACCACTCACACCCCGTCAACGCGCAACGACACGCTTCAACGTCTCCAGGCCGTCTTGAGCGGTCCGCTCCCACTTGACGGGCCTTTACGATTCCCCGCCCGCGAGTGCCCTCCAAGATGAAAAAGCCATCTCTGCCCGCTCATTGGCTGCTTCATAATTCGACACATGCCCCCTTCCGGATGCTGCTACATCTAGAACAGCAAGATCCTCTCGCGCCGTGGTCCTCACGTGGAATTGCGATGGAAGGCCTGCATTCTGCGTTGCGATCCCTCGGTTCAGGATGAACTATCTCTCCTGTGCCATGCAGATGTTCAATCTCCCTCGCAAAGGTGTGGCTTCCTCAATCCCAACCATGCAGATCCACGCCGGCGGCTACTCGATCACGGTGCCCTCTTGGACGAGTACAGGAGCAAGTCATCATCATGTTGCAATCCGCAGCATCCACTTTCGGCCATTACATCTCTGTTCCCGCCGAACACCTACTAAACAGCCGTGCCGCTGGTGCCCGCCTGTCAAGCAGAATTTTATGTCTATTAGGCGCCGGGGCTACGACTCCCCGCCCACCATCTGATTCGTTGCCCAAGAAGACAGCCCGCAGCTCCCTCTCGTCAGGTGACTCCGAGATGGAGTGGTGGGCTACAATCTCATTGCCTCGCTCAAGCTCCCTGGCACTATATCAGCGTCGGGGCGCGTCCCGAAGACAAGGGTCATTCAAGGTCAAACTCAACGACGCTGCACGCCGCTGAAGATGGCAACCAGGGGAGTGCGTTGAGTCGAAGCGTGAAACACTTTTGAGGTACGTAGTGATTCGACATGATGACGAACAAGCGAAGCCCCGAACAAGACCATCCTCCGTGGAGCTAGAATGCCGTGACAGAGTCGTCGGCACGACACATTCAAGGATCCGGGCGTGGATGCCAAATTGAGTTGGCAATCGACAGAGTCCAGATTGTCTTCACCGGACGTGTTTCGTAAGGCGAGACGGGATCGAAGATGTCAAGGTGAGAATGAGCCACATTCATTTCTATGTTTTCGTAAGCAACTCTGATCGACAAAATGAAGAGTTGTGACGACTTTGATGAAGTCGGATAAGGTTAGAGCAATGAATGGCGAATTCACACGCGGCGCTAATGGTGAGTACATCATAAGGCTGATCACTTTCTTATATTCATTGCACACTTTCGCTACAAGATACTTCATTCAAGAGTGTTCATTTCAGACATGCGCGGTCGATCCTCTTTCACATTCCTGTCATTTCCACAAACGTACGGGTTCTTGATCCGGAAGAAGCGTGCATCTGACATCAGGGAATATATGAATGTGACTTCGACCCCAATCTCAAGCACAAGGGTTTGCCCTTTGGCATGGCGGACTTCCACGGTCGAGATGAGGTTGAATAAAGTTTCGCACGTGCGCTCATGAAACATGCCCTTGGCAACGTCGACGAACGGTTATAAGTGGATCTTGTTTCTTTGTATCAGTCTAGATGAATGTTTTCGCCAAAGCGAACATTCCGTCTCCTTTGCTCATCATCATGCGCTGGCCTTCTTCGGCCGCTCAAGCCAAGCATACCCTCCCACCGGCCGATCTTCAAACCCAGGGACTACCACCTTCACATCCTTCTTGAAGATGAACCCGTTCTTCTCGTAAAGGCCCTTGCCGAAGATACTGCTCTCCACCACCGTCTCCACGCCCAGCTCGTCGGCTTTCTGTAGTCCCCATTTGACGAGAGCATCTCCGACTTTCTTTCGTTGATGAGCTGGATCGATTGCGAGAATGTCTGTACATAGCAATGAGCCCGTCTATCCCTCAAAGATTGATCTTCGTTGACTTACCAAGAGACACAAGATTGCCGTTCGTCCGCTCAATAGCAGCAGTTCTGTCTTGCAGGAAAATCGGCGTCATCTGCTTCGTGTACTCTCGGTCGGCATCGTTGTCCCAGTAGTGGCCCTCGGAGCCTTTGATGGTGCTGGGGTCAGGCCTGGTGTTGTTCCACACGTTCCATTTCGCCATGCCCATGATGACGCCTGTGTCCGTATCCACCGCCTTCAGGTATGTCGTGTTGGGATCCGAGTTTTTAGTCAATGTCTACGATGAACAAGGTTAGAGACATTGGTCATCATTATCTGCAAATAATGTCTACCTACCATACGTTCACCACCAACTTTTCGCCCTGCTTCGGTCCAGTGCATTGGAAAGAAAGCATCCCACACCGGCTCGTTTCTGTCGAAGGCCATGGCGGCAATTTCAAAGATTCTGCCCATGTCGGCATCTTCAGCGGGCAGTACTTGGGTTGGCATCTTGTTGTTGGAGGCCGTCTCGTCGAACTTCGCAGCTAGATTTCGAAGCTATTGAACAATGTATCAGATTGAGGCTAAGTCTTCCTCAATTGTGTCGAGGAAAGAAAAGTCGGCCGCCAAGTGACATTCGTGTTCAATATGGGGCTCCACACGGCCACGGATGAAAATCTGGGGCGTGAGTCAACTTCTTGAAGACAATCAATGCACTCGCCGAGGAAATTCCACGTCCCAAAACCACTGTCGACAGCTACAGATACTGATTCCAGATTTCTTTATTTAACTATGACCTGGGAATGGAATCCGGCACAATCTTGGACCATCAGGGCTGCATAGTTCGCGAGCTCCTCGGGCTTTGAAAGCTATAACTCGAGAGCGGCGAGTTTGTGCCGTTGTAGACCTACACGCCACCTGGCAACTGTTGATGGCATTGGAGCACAAGGCACGCATTATTGAAAGGGTGGATTTGGATGATCAATGAGGCAAGTGCAACTTTGTAAGAGAGCACTTGCCCGCTGTTGTCATGGAGACAACAGGAAGCGACGGCTTTTACTTCGTAAACCCTACCTTCCATTTGCACGACCACTAAACTCCAGACAATGCAACGGACCAAGATCAGATCTCACTATGGATTGTGCTGACCTATCAAGCGAATACAATGGATGACGCCGGTTTCGGATAAAGTACAGCGAGCTTTTCACTACTTCACCTCTTCCACGCCCTTTGGACGAGGGGTAACGTGAGAGCTGACGTCCGCCATGATTTCGAGATGTCATCGAGGTACATCTACCGCTTTGTATAAATCTGCGAGAAGTATCGCCGCATCTACACGCACCTCACACGCACGAAGGCAGTACACAACAACCATGGGTTCAATTGAGCAGACCGAACGAACGTATCCTCTGAAGAAGCCGAAAGATCACAAGCCACCCGTGCCGAGATGGTCATTGAAGTTTCCCGAGATGGTTACGCACGTATATACGCTTTATTTGGGAATGCAATGCCATCGCAATAATACGTCTGCCAGAGCCAAGGCAGAGCAAGGCATCGAGTCGTTGATGGACGATCAAAAAACCAACAAGCCCGTAGTTGACACTTTCAGGGTCACCAATGGGTTTGACCTTGAAGAGTCCAAAGTTTGGGTGGCATATTGGACTGAGAGAGAAGGGATGGAATCGGTGACAAATGCATTGAATCTCCAACAAGTGTGGAACGAACTTGGCAGCGACAAGCAAGATGTTGGGCTGTGGTCTGAAGACTTTGTGACTCCTTTGGAAAGGCTGGAGACGAACTACTCACGGCTAGATCATAAGCCTGGACTAGCACAGCTCCCAGATACTACACAGCCCGCACACGAGTTGACGGCCTACTGGGGAGCAGGGAGAGACAGGATACCAGCATCAGCACACGACACCTTCCCAATTGCAAAGAACGCTCAAGCCCCATCGAATACTCCCTCAGGTTTTGGCGAAAGACTCACAGGTACCAACTATGACAACATGTGCCACATCCGTTCCGGCCAATGGTGGGAGAAGTGCGATGACGAAGAACGAATTGCATACGAAGGTGACTTGCAAGTCAAATTGATGCAAGGCATGAACTATCTCTGGGATCACCCAGACGAGACTGGCACCATAGGCCTTCGATTCCTTCAAAACCTGGACGAGCATGGTAGACCTATCAAGGAGACTTGCGGTGCTGGATTTCACAGGAACTGGGCCGATCTCGAGAAGTGGTCATCGAGATCTCCATCTCACCTGGCCATCTTCAATGGAGCCATGAAGCACGCAAAGAGATTTGGGGAGAATCGCAAGTTCATGACTTGGCATGAAGTGAGCATTCTCCAAAGAGGAGAGGCACATTTTGAATATGTCAATTGTGATCCCAGGACGGGCGTGATCAAATGGGTGGAATTGGACAGACAATCTTTGGATTCGAACTAGGAGTGAAGTCACCCATTCGACAGCCTCGTAGAGCAATGACCTCTTTGGGCACACTACAAGACCAATCGTATCTTGCATTCGTCTTTTCAATGCGACTTGAATCCTCACATTCTCGCCCTCACCAGGAAGAAGCCAGCAACAGCTGCAATACCTACGGCCACAGGACCCAGAGTCTTCGCAGCGTTCCAATACACCGTCTGGTTGATATTCTCATAGAACCTCCCAACGTTCTGATCCCACTGCGGCGACGTGTTGACCTTGGGGAATTCCCAAGGCGGAGCCTCGTGTCCCAAGAATTTACAGAGCGGATCCCAGCCTTCCTTGACGTTCATGATCAACAGATTTTCCTTGGGAACGATCCTAAAGAATCTTCAGCACCAAATACCATCCATCGAATCGGTCAGGGATATATCACCTTCGAATCTCCTCAATATAGTTCTCATACCACTTGATGCCCTCCTCGGTCCCCTCCTTCAGATCCTTGCACATGATTCGATACATCTCGTAGTATTCTGAGAGCATCCAGTTCAATCTGTCGAAGATAGTCGGCTGCGGCAAGAACTTCCGCCAGAGCCACATGGACCACGTCGTCGGTGGAAGAATCAAGTTGTCGAAGAAGGGCACAACGGTATGCATTTGTGATTCAAACCATTGTCGGGAACTGTCTCGAACGGTGACGATGACTTTGGCTTCGGGGTATGCGGCGAGGAGTTCGCGGTAGAAGGCGGCACAGGGGGTGTCTGTGATAGCCTGAAAGGTCATGTTAGGGAGTCGTTAAGCCATGATCGATTGTTCAAGACTTAGCATGCACTACAAGGGTCAGCCAATTGTCTCATATATAAGGAAGGCCAATATCTTACATGTCCCAGCAGCTGATCCCAATCCTCCCTCTGAAAAGGCTTCCCCTTTCCTTCAAACTTTGCCTCGAAAGCTGGAACCCACATCTCTGCATCGCGAGGGTTCTCTTGCAAGATCGAGGCATAATGATAGACGTCGGAGTACCCTAGATCAAGCAGCGCCTGGCGGAGAGCTTGACAACGTCAACCAGGTCAGTTGAAGACTTGAACTTGAAGCGCTGAGAGACGTACACGATGTCCCAGTCCTCGAAGGACCCAACGCCAACACCTTCAACGGTACCACACGCTTGCATGTCCTTCGATCAATGTTCGTGACATTGCTAAAAGCATCAGGTCCACAGACGATAGGTTTTCGTGGTGGAGGCTCCTGTTGCGGTTGGGAGGAAGAAGCCATATGAACAAACCAAAAAAGATGAGCTCAATGAAGGATGCATCCTCAGACATACCTCCTGCTACTTGTATGGCCTACCTCTGCTCAGCTCGTCATCCTCTCTTTTCAGCTCTTGGAATCAAATGATGACCCGACCCTGGCCACCGCGGTACCCAATAGAGACGAACGATGCTGGCGCAGGAACAGCGGGCCGCTTGTACAGACCTAGCCGTGAATGCGAGATCCATAACAGGCAAACAGTATGTTGGGTCGCACAGAGCGCTTCATGTTGAAGCAGAAACGAGGTACCAGATGGAGAGTAATAGGATCTTATGACAAACAATGGGAGGCTGGGCGCGGGAGCTGACATACCATTTCGAGCGCGCTGCAGAACTTCGAAATGCGTAAGCATTGCGCTGATATGCATTTTAGCTCACCTGAATGGTCGTGGGTCCATCTCTGAAGTCCCTCAAGACCTTTTGCGTCTCTGCATGTAAAATAACTTGGTGCAGTTATGCGTTCTCAAATCCCTCCTCCCGACCATGCCGGCGAAGCACCAATTCATCTATAGCTCCCTCACTTCTCCCCGTTAATCCTCTTCCACACCTCCTTCTCCGTCTCAGCCAAAGAATTCCCCGCCGCAGTGGCCCATCCCTTGACCGCATTCCACATGTTCCCGGCGGTATCATTCGCACTGTCCCCTCCACCCATGCCAAAGTTCGTGCCAAAGTTTGTGCCAAAGTTGCTCTCCCTACGCTCTTGTGCATCCAAGCTCGCTCGTGCCGCAGAAGTCATCTCTTGTGCGTTGGTATTCTGCTGATATCCCGGCGGATGGGACCCGGCATTGATTGGGGCAGGTGCAGGTACGGCGCCGAAGTTCAGAGTGGTAGGTCCCGTGGTTTCTGGCGGGCTATATGCGGTTCCTCGAGTCGGGGTGTAATTGCCCTGTGGAGGTGGGATGCCCATCTGCGGTGGCATTGTCGTAGGCGGGGCTTGTGCTCGCTGTGCGGATTCGCCAGCCTTCGGGGGAGGCGGTATCGAGGGTGATGCAGTCAACGGCGCTTGTTGGCCTGGAGGCACCGGCACTGCACCTGGCTGAGGTGGTGGAGGGGCATAGTTGTTCGAAGATGCCGTTGTTCGTGTCGGAGTTGGTTGTGCTTGCGGGCTCGGCGCGTAAGGTGTAGGCGCTGGAACTGCCGCAGCGCCAGGGCGAGCTGCTGGATATGGACTCTGTTGTTGTGCAGTCGTTGTCGCATTGACAGCCTGCTGTGGTGCAGAAGAATCGGATGTCTGTGGAGTAATGCCCTCCCCCTTCTTTGGCGTAATGGGATCGTCAATATGGACCTTGATCGGAGGCATGGTGGATGAAGGCAATGTATCTGTTGCTTGTGAGACTGTTATTTGACGGTAGAGTCGCTCGTGTTTGTCTGGAGATCGATCGGACGCAGGCAGAAGCGGCCCATTTGCGAAGCTCACAAACGTGTCAATAACTTCAAGTCTGGACGGGAGCAATCGAAGCTCGCGCCCTTGCAGATGACGTACCCAGTTCCCTGTTTTGCACGTGATTCAAACCATACTCACCTAAGAATCATGGGAAAGAGAAACAGACGTACCAAACAAACGAACTCTATACGCCTTTAGTTAAGAGCAACCAATTGGTAATACAGTAGAGTGTTGCCCAGGCCGGAATACTTAAAGGTACACGCGCGACTACGCTCAACTGGAACCGTATCGCAGGGTCATGCCGTTCGCTTCCTGCCCAAACCACTCATGCATCCCAGAGCACCGATGCACTCCGCGTCTTCTGTATCTCGTGTCCGCAATCGTAATCGGCATGCAGACCATCCCCTGTTTCGTTTTCTTTCGCCTTGAGCTTGACTTGGCAATTGCGAGGGCGAGTCGCTTATTTGAACTTCTTGCCGAACATGATGAGCTGGATCTGGTCGTAGATGGACAGGACACCAGCACCGGCGACACCACGGAGAATGTTGGCACCAGCACCCTTGAAGAGCGACTTGACACCCTCCTTGGCGATGATCTGGCTGGCGGCATCGAATGAAGACTTGTACTTGACGGCCTGCAGGAATTTGTTAGACCAGGATCATGGAGTTTTGAACTGTTTGAGCTTTTACTTACCTCGCCAGAAGTCATCATCATACGACGGCGGACAGTGTCGAGAGGGTAGGAAGCGATACCAGCACCAGTGGTGACAGACCAGCCGAGAAGGAAGGAAGCCAGGAAGTTGCCCTCAAGGGGACCGACGAGGACGACAGGCTTGAGCGAGTCGTACATACCGAAGTAGAGACCACGGTAGACGACGATACCAGCGACGGAGGGACCGAAACCACGGTAGAGACCAAGGATACCGTCAGAGGCGAGGGTCTTCTTGTAGACGTCGACGAGACCGTTGAACTGGCGCTCACCACCCTTGGAGGCGGACTTGGCATCGTTGGCAAGACGGGTACGGGCGTAGTCGAGGGAGTAGACGAAGAGGAGGGAAGTGGCACCGGCCATCTAGATTATATGTGAGCGAGAGTGCATGCTTGGGCTTGAAAAGCTTCGACTTACACCACCAGAGGCAAGGTTACCAGCCATCCACCACCAGTATCCATCACGGTCCTTCTTGTAGCCGAACATCGACTTGAAGGTGTCGCGGAAGGCGAAGTTCAGGGCCTGGGTAGGGAAGTAACGGATGACGTTGGCAGTGTTACCACGCCAGAGGGAAACGAGACCCTCGTCGGCCATGGTACGACGGAAGCAGTCGCCAATGCCGGAGTATGGGCGGTCGAGACGACCGGACTTGAGCATCTCATCCTGTGTGCAACATTTCTTGTCAGCCTCCAATGCTCACGATTGCCGAAAGTCTTGGCGGCGCCTCATGCAGGATGCTGTCACAAGCATCGAGCGCGACGGCCAGGATGCGCAACGTACCTGGTTCTGGATGAGGAGCTTGACACGCTCGATGGGAGCGGCGGCGGTCTTCGAGACGGCAGCGGAAACACCACCCACTGTAGTCTTGTTAGCCTTGTGCCCGTGCTTGCAGCTGTATCCAAGCTCTTATCGCCAGCTCTGCGGAGCATCGGCCATTGCGAAACGTGGACGATTCCATCGCTGTTGATGAGAGGGAGGTAAGACGTACTCAAGAAGTCGACGACGAAGCCGGGCATGCCCATGCTAGATGGAATGTCAGCTATGATGTCGCGGAAAAGGGGATTGCGCCCATTGCCAGCTCCATCGCGACACCGGCCGCCATGTCACAGCTCCAATGCACTCGGAGCGTGGGACTCGACGGTCGGCGAATGGCTGATGATGCCGCTGGAGGTCGATACGTACATGGTCTTCGCGCCTTGCTGTTGGAGAAGGTGGTTAGCTCGTGATCATGGGCGAGCGCCAGCAGGTTGCGGCGGAGCGACTTACGTCCACATCTCCCTTGGCCATTTTGGCGGTGTTGATCTGAAGAAAGGAACTGGAGAGGAGTGTTCAATGAGGAGTGGAGTGGTGGTGGATGGAGAAGTCCAGCGATGGGGTGGAAGTTGATGAACAGGTCGGAGGGTGCAGGCTTTTTTTGTGTTTAGGGAAAGGGCGACGCCGACGAGTCCGTGCGCGCTCGCCTCTCAACCACTTCCCTATCCATTCCGAGAAGCGCCCTCGGCCTGCGCTTTTTCCTCCTGTCCATCTTTCAACCACCGTCAATTCCCATTCTTTCACTTTTGAGAGGTTCTAGAGCCGCATACATCATCGGCCGGCCTGTCTGCTGCTACCACACTCTTCTCTACGAGCCTCCAGCCCCCCTACGAACCGCACACGCTCTCCAACAACACCAGCAACTCGCGCTGACGAAAGCGGTTAACCGTGCCGTACCCGCCGTGACCCTTTATTTTATCCCCGGCTGATCAAACCGGCTCCAAACTGCACCTCACTTCAACGAGCCATCGTTTTCACATGGAATTTTCGAGAGGAAGCTGCGATTGTCACATGTTCTATGGCTTCATCATACAGTGGTCTATGTGTATCTAGCGAGCACCTCGAATTGAGATATCTCGAGCAAGCCTGATTCTTCGACGACATCGACGCAGCTTCTCCATTGCCTTCAGTCGAGACATGTGTGCCGGCGACTGTTCTTCCCAGGCCAGCATATGTAATATCGTTCAAGGATCGTCTTTTGGAGTCCAGTTCAAGATCCTCAATGAAGGCCCAACCAAATGCTGGCTGCCTGTGATCAACGTGCTCATACCGTCTGGATACAACTCCCTGGCACGTCTGATGGCTCCTTGGATAGTAGGCTCGCTCCACAGTCTACTCGTGGGATCGATCTTTGTCCAAGCATCACGGAAGATGTCAGGACTCCCAGGCGGCTGATGGCTCTTTCTGGCATCAGACTCGTCGTAAGTGCTGAAAATGACATGATCAAGCTGCACTCGATGATCCCTCAGTGCTTCTCCCAGGCTTCGCAGGAGCTCTGCCGAGTCTCGAAGCTCGTTGATGTGACTGAATATAAGGATCTTGGGTTTGCCGGACTGCCTCAGGTCGTCTTGCGAGACTTCGGCGAACCATTGGGCTGCAATCTTGACGCTCATGTCGTTGTGAGCTGCGTCGAGATACCAGGTCCATTGATCCTCGTTCAGAACTTGAAAGCGGCCTGGCCATGAGAACTGCTTGATACCAGCCTCAAGATCGGCAATGGCCAATTCCTTGCACTCCTCTGGAGCACATCGATCCAAGAAGGCTTGAGCTGCCGCCTCTGCCACGGAGGCGTTGATTTCCTGAACATCAGGTCTGAGCGTTAAGGAATCTTGAGCCAACCTCTTGTCGACTTCGACGAACCGCACTTGCTGCCCTTTCTCTTCGCTCCTCTTCCTCAGCACTTCGGCCGGCTTAACACCCTGTGGTGCGGACAATGCCACTGCGTCTGGTTTGTATATGCCGCCTTTGTGCCATGCGATGTTCTCGATCGTTGGCCCAAGCATGTCGATGTGATCCATACCTAGTGTGGTGACTGCAGTCACAACAGGTCTCTCGATAACATTTGTCGCATCGTATTCACCGCCGCAATGGGTCTCGAATATAGCCACATCGACCCCCTCGCGGATGAACGTATGGAAAGCCAATAGTGCAAACAGCTGCAGGTACCGTGGCCCTCGTTTAGTCACTTCCTTGGAAGGATCAAACTCTTCTGCAAGCTGCGGTAATCGATCGTATAGCTCGAAGAAGTACTTTGCAAACAGTGTCTGCGGCAGAGGCCTTGAGTTGAGCCTGATCCTCTCCTCTGGGACGATCAGATGGGGAGATGTGTACAGGCCGGTCTTCCTGGGATATCCAGTCCTCTTTCCGTGAGCTCGAAGGAATGCCTCAGTGAAAGCGCACGTGCTCCCCTTGCCCTTGGTGCCGGCAACATGAATGACATTGAGCTTGCTGATGTCGTCTTGCTGGATGGCGTGAGCAAAGTCAGGAAGGAAGATGATTGCCTGACTCACCGAATGCCCCAGAGCTTGAAGCCAGAAGGCCATGCCCTCGATTCCGGGCGTTCCTCTTGAATCAGGCGTAGGATTCGACGCATCTTTTGCTTTGGTGATGGTGGAGCTCGTCTTTGCTTCTTGTGGTCTGGCGATCCGCCTGCGGGCGTTGATGACTTGGATCGCTCTCTAGGTGACAGTGAGCGGTCATGATCGCAATCTTTTCACAATGCATGGTATCTCACTTCATAGCTCCTGCCTGATTCCACTGCATCGTTCCGCATGGTTCTTGTCGGTGACATAAACATTCGCCCACGGTCTACGACGATTCGAGAAAAGTGACGAGTATTGGTGAGACGCCAGCATTTCGCGGAGTGTCGAGTCGTCGACATCGGCATTCAGCGATTGCTGCATGTTCCCATCTTGACTATTGCCATTGTCTGCAGTGCAAGGAAGGTTTTTGACTGATTGTTTGTAGCAAGAGCAGCCGCGACTCGGAATGCGAACGGCTTCATCTTGAACTCGTAAAGTCGTGGGGCGACTTGGAAATTTGGCATCATTTGGGAGCGTATTAGAGTAGCAGTCTATTTGTATAATGTAAACCTTCTTGACGGATCGAAATGAAACCTCATGCCTTCAAGGAGCGCCTGGCTTGCTGAACAAGCCCCTCCAGAGATGCTCTCACAAAGTCGATCGCCTCACGAGGTCCACCAGCTCTTTGCACACCAACAGCACCACCAGCAAGAGCCATGACAGTGAACAGAGTGCCAATGAAGTTGCGTACACCTTTCCACCCTCCGATCGTCAGACTCGTCTTCTTCAGCCCCTTCTGATCTCGGTACTCGTATTCAAAGTCGTTCGAAGGGATGAAGACGCTCCTCAACCAGAATAGGAACTGATATTGAGGGTACATGGCGATGTTCAGACCGGTCTTTGGGTCGAGGGCCCACGAAGTACAGCCTGATGACCATACGAGCTTCTTCAGCTTGGCTTGCATCCAGTTACTATCGTTGATGGCTGCTGGTTTCTTGACGTCCACCGATGTGATCTTTGGAGATGAGAGCAGTTTGCGAGGGCGTGTGCTCTTGATGATCGGTTCGATGAGGCGAAGTACGAAGTTTATCTGGCATTCTACTGTGTAGATGACCGATAAATGTCCTGTCACAGTGTTCGGTCCCATCTATCAAGGAACAGGTTAGCTCTTGATCACGCTACACGTTCTTGGATACTGACCAGCGTAAAGAAGTTCTTGAACCCGGGTATTGACGTTCCGAGGTATGCTTGGGCAGCTCCTTGATGATTCTCGTCCCAATAGTTGTTCAAGCTGACTCCATTCTCGCCGATGATCTCCATGGGGAAGAGCATGCGGAATACATCAAATCCAGTCGCCAAGATTATAGCGTCCGCTTTGACGAAACGACCGCTTCGAGTTCGAACACCGTCCTCGACTATCTCCTCAACTGGGTCATCGTGCACTAGCTCGACGTTGTCGCGGTGAAGGCAAGTCAGATAGTCAGTATCCATGACCTTGCGCTTGCATCCGATCTCATGTTTAGGTATGAGCGCATCCCAGTACCTCTCAGGAGCCATACGCTGCACGTACTTCCTGTTCTCTTCTTTCAACCCTCGCCGAATCCCATCGCCTGTCTCGATATCGAATCCAGCAAAGTCTTTCTCCATGTCTGCGTAGAGCTTCAACCGATAGAGACGCATTGCAAGGGGCACATATTTCATGATGGCCTTGAAGGTAGTGCCGTAGACTGGGTTAGGCCGTTCGCTCAAGAAATGAGGTTGACGAGCAAACTGGGTCAATCTGCGAGCCTTCTCCGCCATGACTGGAACAAACTGGGTGGCAGAGCATCCATTCCCCAGGACTACTACATCCCTGTCTGCCCAGTCGAAGCTGTGATCCCATTGCGCCGAGTGAAAGAGCGGACCTTTGAACGATTCGGCTCCCGGTGTTTCGCACTTCTTGGGAATGGAAAGATTGCCAACTGCAGATACCAGAATACGACATCGCCACAGGCGTGTCTCTTTGGCCCGCTCATTTTTCACAACAACTTCCCAAAGCTGCTCGGGCTCGTTCCAACGTGCGGTTTCGACAGTCGAATAGAATGTTATGTGCGGCATCAAGTTGTACCTGATCATCCAGTCAGTGGCAAAGTCGTTGTGGCAGGAGGGTGTTTGATCTCACTGTTCGGCGACATTCCGAAAGTATGCCTGGATCTCAGGGCGCATTGAGAACTTTTGAGACCAATTTGGGTTCAACGCGAAGGAATACGAGTAGAAATGTGAGGCCACATCGCATCCACAACCTGGATCTGTGAAGGGAGGATCAGTCGGTGTTTCAAAATGCTTCATTCCCTGGCAGACTTGCAAGTATTGACGAGCCTGCAGATTGGACGAAAGTCAGCGAATGCCTAAAAGCGAGGAGTTCCTATTCTCACACCAGGAGACGTACCATGTGCCGCCAACGTCGCCGCATTTCTCAATAAGGTTGAATGATCGAAATCCGTATTTCCGTACAAGCTGGATAGCAAGGCCACAGCCGCTCATACCAGCACCAATGATGAGAACATCTGTATCCAGAGACATGATTGAATGATTGAAGATATGGAGATAGAGGAGAAGGTACTCATCTGTGAGAGCTGTCTCGAGCCGCTCTTTATAGCTCTCACTTACCGCCATGGCATACTTGCACTGCCATGATGTGGACCTATCATGTGAGCATCATCAGCGACTGGCGGCATTATCTCTGGTTAGCATGTCGTTGTTTGATTGTGGAGATCTTGGGGAAGTGGAGTCGATTTTTCGGCTCTCCTGCCTCTGCATCGTCGGGCAGGTGCGGCGCAGCCCGTCGGGCCGCTCGAGCCTTCCTTCTCAATGTCCGACTTGTCTCAGCTTCCAGTCCACCTTCCAGCCACACCACAACAACGCGACAGTCGACAAACTGCATTGACCAGACCAGCTTCAATTGCTACTCACACGGGATATTCCAATCGATCGATGAGCTCAGTTCAACATGTCGTCCAACTCGCAAGCCGCTGCTATGGAGCAGCACCGCGCTGAGATTGAAGCGCGAACCGCAAATGGCGAGGGCTGCGAGCAGATCGCCAATGCCCTTCGCGCAGCTGGCTTTCAGACCTCTGCCAAGACCATCAGTAGATACCGAGTGAGCTGGGGACTGAGGAAGCGAGCGGCCGGCACCGTGGGTCGAAAGTATCCAGATCGAAAGCGAAAGTCCACTGCACCTGGAGAGGCGACCAAAGCAGCCAAGACTAAGGCTCAGATTGAACGAAAGGCCGACATCACCGAGCGGACCAAGGCAGGACAGTCCGCTGAAGAGATCGCGGCTGCTCTAGAGGCCCAAGGGGCAGACTTCAAGGGTGGAGCGTCGACCGTATGGCGACTCCAAACTTATTGGGGTCTCGTGCCCTACGATGCTGATCGAGCTCGCGGGAAGGGCATTTACAATAAGAAGCGTCCAGTTCCACCAGAGAAGCGGCGTGGCCCGAGGAACAAGGCTGCTCGTCAGCAGCAAGATGGACCAGCAGCGCCAGCGGATCCAGCAGCAGTCCTCCACTACCCAACAGATTGTGCCAATGGGCCGCAGAGGCGGATTGCCCCAAATAGAGCACCGTCGCAGATGGAAATGCTGGCGCCAGTGGACAATGGTCGGCAAGCTCGAGCAAACTCAGGAGCGGACTCTTTCATGACGATGAACATCGACTCAGCTTCGGGCCCAGACAACGCTGACGACCAAGGAGTGACCAATGCCGCCGAGCTGATGCAGGCAGAACTGTTGATCGACTTGGCAACTAGTACACTGGCAGCCGCCCACAAGGTCAAGGAGCTGTATCTTGCCCAGCAACAGCAGCGACCAGCAGCTGATTCAACCAGCGGCCATCCACCCACGCTCAACGACATCCAAACCGCCAAATTGAAGGTTCGCCAGGCAGCCGCAGTGATGCACGACATGGCTCTACCCAACGCAGCTGGATGAAGCGTGGAGCCTGACGCGCGGAAATGATCCACCAATTCTCATATTGACACAACGATGTTGTCAAATTGTTGGACCGCAGATTGAGAAAGCCAATGGCTCGTCCGGGACCACAAGAATATCGTTTCGTCTCACGGCTCCTACGTAACTATGCTACCGTGCACAAGAGTAATGGGCCTCTCAGCCTCTCAGTTGGCAACGAGCATCGCCATCATTCAATATTGGCCCCTCAGACGCAGTAGGGAGGATTATACTCCTTCTGGTACGCCGGCCAGAGGTCTTCGAAAGCAGACACCACCCCAGAAGGCAAGGGTCCACCTTCACAAGCCTTCAAGTTCTCCTCCATCTGTTCCATGCTGCTGGCACCGAGTATGACACCATCGTCGCTGCCCAATGCAGAATGATGCATTAGAAATCTCAGTGTGGCAGCCTTCAGCGTCAGGCCTTCGCTGTCACATGCGGCTTCCAACGACTCGTGCAATTTCAGGGATAGGTCGTTGACGTAGATACTCTTAAAGACCTTCATCTGATCCATTCTTCCTCCTGTTGGAGGGTTGCGAAGCTGCTCCGTTGGCCGACTGAAGTATCCACCTCCTAAGGGGGAATAGCCATAGAAAGACATTCCCAGCCTTCTCAGCGCGGGAAAAAGAGCCGTCTCGACAGTCCTGGAGAGAGCGTTATAGCCGCCCTGATAAACGGTCGGACGCAACCATCCATTCTTCTCGCAAACAGCATAGATCTCCTCGACCTCCTCCCGACTACAATTCGACAACCCAAACCTTTCAATCTTCCCCTCCTTGAACAAATCATTCATCGCGCGGCAAGACTCTTCCACGGGAGTCTGCCTATCCGGGCCGTGAAAATAATACAACGGGATCCTGTCCAGCTGCAGCGCTGCCAGAGATTCGGCACAGTTGCGGATGACTTTGTCGTAGGCCAGGGATCCAGGTGAGAAACCGGGGGCTTTGGTCGCTATCACGAAGTCCTGTTTCGCTTCAGGGATGTTGCCCAGATCTTGTTCGCTCTTCCCGGCATTGTACACTCGGGCCGTGTCCAGCTCGCGGATGCCGTGCCGACTTAGCATTGATAAGAAGGGTTTCAGGTTGTTGGGTCCAGACATCGAGGCAGAACCTGAGGCGACTGAGCTGCCCATCAAGCCGCATATGATTTTGACCATTGTGGTGAGGGGTTTGGTCTTTGGAGGTTGATGATGTATATGTGTGAAGAATGGCAATTGCCTGTTGAAGAGACCATGCTCTCTTATATGTCTTCCAAGGACATTGGAAACTATTCGATTTTGTTTGGAGAAGCTCCAACTCACTGGTCAATGGCCGGATCGACGACGTAGTGCAGCGGGCTAACCAAGAGCTTCAGTCAGCACGCGGGAGTTTCGGCCGCCTGTGGAACGAAGGATTGGGGCCCCAAAGCGCCCAGCACAAAGGAAGCCGCGCGCTGAAGGTAGTGGGGAAGGTGAGACTCTCTGCATATCTTGTGCTCTTTCCATTTTCTTGTGCTATAGATAAGAAGTGAGAGAAGTTCCATACCGGTATGCGCAAAGAACCCAACTGCACGTCCCATTCCACAAAAGATTCCCTTGAAGCAATACATAGGAAAGCATCGAGGTATCATCGCAGCCACTGTTCGATCTCCATCACATGAACATCAACAAAATCACAATTTCGCCAGTTGTTCGCCTTCATTTCGCCTGGCACTGTTTCGCTCTGCCACATGATGGTGGCCTGCCGTATTTGAGTGTACTGCTTCCACTTCACCTAGTGTTATTTGAGGTACTGCTTCGCCAGCTGTTGTAGCAATGGCTTCGCAATAGGCTCGACCTTCTTCCAGTTCTTCTGGCCCTTCTCGAGCATGCCGTCAAAGTCAGGACCGCCATTCTTGCGGGATGACCTGCCACCGCCATGGCGTCGGTCGTAGTCATCGTAGTCATCCCTGTGACGGTCGTCTCGTCGTCGTCTGTCATCGTCTCGGTAGCGATCCCGTCGAGGGTCTCTACCATCTGTTCTGTAGCCTCTGTCATAATCGTCTCTTGGTTGGCGGCGTGGCCTGTCGGTTCCGTATCCATCGTCGTATCTACTGGGCTTCTCACGCCTGCGTGGACGCTCGTACTCTGGTTCGGAATCATCTTCGTCGTATGCCGGACGCCTGCGTCTCGGATCTTCGCCATTGCGTGACGGCTTGCGTCGAGGCGGCTCGTCGTAGGCATCTCTTGGATCCTTCACTGGCTTGCTTCGACGTGGTGCCTCATAATCCTCATACCTATCCCGGTCCCTCTCGCGGTCGCGTCCCTTAGACCGACGCGGTGGCTCGGTATCGTCGTAGTCACCTCTGTGTCGTGAAGACTTGCGAGGATCAGGCATGATCTCTGCGTCGTCCCATGGACCTGTATCCTTTTCACGCTTCGGACTCCGGCTTGCTTTTGGCGGCTTACGGCGGGGCGGAGAATCGCCATTCATAGCTGCCTCAGTGCCTGGTACGGGGATGGCACCAGGCGGAGGTCTGTCTTCACCGCCACCCTTTCCGCCCTTGCGGTCTTCTCCAATAGGCGGTGGAGGGATATCTGGCTCGCCAGTCATGTCCTCCTTGGGAAGACGACCATTACGGCGCCTCCTGGGCTGGTCATCTTCGTCACTGGCATCATATGTCTCACGTCTCCTGCTGGAACGCCCATTTGACTTTGGTTCCTCGTAGCGAGGGTCACGCTTTGGTGGTGGGCGGCGATAGATATCATCGTCGTCCCCGTCATCGTAGTCGCGGGGAGGAGGTCGTCGGTCGCGGGGTCGACGCTCACGAGATCGGGGCTCGTCAGGATAAGCAGGCATGATTGAAGGTGTGAACAATTCAGAAAAGGAAGAGAGTTGTATAGCTCAAGAAGTGCCGCGGGCGAATGCAGTAGTTGAATAGCTACTCGACGGCCATTCAGTCGGTCTGCGGTAGGGAAATAAAAGGGTCGAGACGACAGGGAGTCCTTCCCACGGCCAAACTCACATGCAAGCAGACGTCACGCCTCAGAACCGGGGAACACCGCCCCGTCCTCCTCGGTCGGCGACGTGGACGAGGTTGGGCTGCGGAGTCACGGCGGATTTGAAGAAAGCCACTGCACTCAAAAGTGCATTAGCCGAAAGACTGTGCAGATCGCACGGTTAAGAGCTCGGACAAAGTCGTGTCCACTGAGATCAATTGCAAAGTGTCGAGTGGATGTCTGTGGGCGAGCAAGTTCTGGCCATCTGAGGTGCCACGTTTGTACCGGGTCCATCCTGGACATCCCGTGAGCATCAACAACCCCAATTCCATCCCGCACACCCGCACGGATCCTTGGGGACAGGTAAGCGCAGTTGTCGCATGAGGTGCTGATGTACCTGGAACTGCATCTGCCATAGGCCGCCGTATCTGAACCCGACATTACACCTCTCCGACCGCTTCACTGACGTCGCTCGTCTATGCGTCACCACCACTGGCCCCGTCTTCTACATATGGTTGCAGCCGGTTTCTCGAGAGCTCTTGTATGGACTGATGTCTCGAGATTGGGCGCTGATGACCTGTCTCGCCGTCACGCTGGATTTGACTGCCAAGCTCGTTGACAGATGCCATCTCGCGTGGCGGAACGCGCGCTGGCAATGGCGGTCGGGAGGCTATGTCGTCGTCGTCGTCCAGAGGCAGCCTTGCTCGCTTCATGACGTTGAGGGGCCCCGTGCCAGGTGGCGACGGACGGCTGCCACCTTCCTCAGCCAATGCAAGACGCCGTAGCAATTTCAGACTGTCGCTACGTCGAAGGTCCTTATTCTGCATGGGCGAGGCAGACCTCCCGTCTTGGGATGACGACAGTGCAACATGTCCTGGAACGCCGAATTTGTACTGCTCGGGAGTTGGTAGATCTGTATTCCACACGGACGCCCGTCTTCGCTCATGCGGTAATTGCTTATTGTTCTTGATCGCCTTTGGTGTCCATTGGCCTTCGCCAGACACTGATCTGTGGTCTGGCTTTCCAAAGGTTGCAAATGGAGAAGGCACATGCATGATGCGTGGTACCCTGTTCTGACCCTCAGATTGTTCAGCAGGAGGCTGCACGTTCTCCCATGCTGTCTTGCTCTGAGCAGGCTTAGGGGCCGTGGCACGCGACAGAGAGGCTTTCACCTGTGCAGCCTTCATTTGTGCAATCTCCTCGTCACGTTCATCCAACAATCTCGCAAATCTGGAGGGAATGTTAGTATCTCCGCAGACACCTACCGTGGAATGGCAACTTACCTCGCACGTTCCCTGGTCTCATTACGATAGTCATCGTCCAGGCCTTTCAATTGTTGCCCCAGTCGCGTGAGCTCAGAGTCGCGATCCTCAAGGAGCTTTGCGCCGCGCGCAATGATCTGCTCCTGCTGGTACACGATAGCTTCTTTGGCATCGCAAAACTCACGCAGCTTCCTGATTTCTTCGTTCTTGGTGCCCGCCAGCTCATCGATCTCGTCATCTCTGCTGCACTGCAGGTCGTAGAGAGCGCGCTGCAGCTGCTGGATCTGTCTGTCAGCATGGCAAAGCTGAGTCTTCTTTTCCAAGAATGACTGCTGCAAAGAATTGTGCTTTGAGGCCCATGTACGTAGTGCCTCACTCTTGGACTCGTCTTCCGATTCGAGATAGTCCACATAGTCCTTTTTCTCGTTGAGAGTCATGCCAAGGGCCTGTATCGTGCTATCTCGCTCCGACATAGCTTGTTGAAGATTGCCAATGCTCGCGTTCGCACACTCTCGCTCCGAGCTGAGCTGCCGGATCTGAGCGTCTTTCTCAAGAATCACGGCATCTGAGTGCTGTATGCTTTCGTTCGCTTTTCGCATAAGCTCGTCGAGCTGCGCAATTTCTCTATCACGGAATGCCACGCTTTCCGAGGCAGCCGACGGATTTGGTGAGTGGAAAGTCGGACCGAACGAGGGCTTGCAGTCGTTCATCGGGAAGCTAGGATTGGACACATTGTCACTTTGCCATGCCCATTCGTTGGAATAGTAAGGCCAAGATCCGTGGTTCACAGCTGGTGGCGAGCTGAAAAAAAGGTTTCCATCGAAGTTCTGGAGAGGACTTTGGGGGTAAGCATTTGTTGACGGATTGAAAGGTGCATCTTCGCTGCCGGCGGGGGTGAACTGCGTTGGTTCTAGATTGTCCACTCTGTCTTCGAGGTTGGAAAGATTCTGTTCAAGGTCGGCAATTCGGCTGTCCAGACCACGGACATCGGTACGGAGCGAGGTGAACAGTCGCCAAAAGAGAGGTCCGGATGGAAGGCTGAGCTGACTACTTGCATGCGGTTCGGGCAGAGTGGCGAAGGCGGGTAAAGGCGTCGAGGGCAATTGTACGGGTTGAAAACCCTGGGGACTACGCGTTGGACTCGGCGTTCCGGTCAGTGAGCTGAGGCTGTGATGCATGGATTCGAGTTGAGTCTTGAGATCGTGCAGCTGATTGTAGAACGAGTCGGTCCGTTCGACAGGCTGGGAGACGTATGGAGAGCGCGGGTAGGCGGATGCCATTTGAGAGACTTGGTGCTTGAGGCGTGCAAGCTCTTGATGGAATGTCATGTCGTCCATGGTGACCGCGATAGCTGTCAGTCTTAACAAGACTGTTTGCTACGGCGGAGGGGGCGAGATCACGGGTATTTGCTTTGTGAGACCGTTGAGAATGTGAAGGTGTCGCAGGTTGACAGAGGTTCAGATGTGCTATCAGCTGCGAGATGGCGAGGTTATGAAAGGCAGACTGGACAGGAAAGAAAGAGGCAGCGTGAGAGTGAGAGTGAGAGTGAGGCGCGACGACTGGGCAGCGTCACGGGGTGAGGTCACCGATGGACAGGGCAACGGGCCCTCAGATGCAAAAGTCGTGTCGCTAAGCGAAGTCTCCTAGAACTTCACCTTGTGCTTCGAGGTCAATGTTCCTAGTAAGACCCTTTCAATACAATGGATTGTCTACTTCATCATCCAAAATGCAGCGACTGTCTTATATCGTTCCCAACGGAGCACATTCTCCTTGTGACAATCGCCCGGCCTGCCAAAGCCAACTGCTACACACGCCGCATGAGTTGGGAGCTGGATTCACTCTTCCGCTGGTTTGATGAGCAACCGTCTCTCCGAGTAGCTATAGTCACTGGACAAGGCACTAAGATGTTTTGCGGTGGCTCAGATTTGCTTGAGATTCAGGGGTTTCAGAAGAATCCTCTCAAGAAGGATGAGCACACGATGCCTCCGACTGGGTCTGCCGGATTGAGTCGCCGGAGAGGCAAGAAGCCAGTGATTGCAGCCGTGAACGGGCTCGCCCTCGGAGGCGGGTTTGAGATCGTTCTGAATTGGTAGGTCGTCGGTCCGCTCTTCGAGCTTTTGCTGATCTAGCCATGGTAAAAGTGACATGTCCATCGCATCGCCCACTGCCGAGTTCGGACTACCAGAGACCTTGGTCGGCCTATATGCCTGGAGCGGAGGCTTGCCTCGTCTTATGCGTGCCGTTGGCTTACCGTTTGCGAGTGATATCACCTTTACGGGCAAGCGAGTGACTGCGAAAGAAGCCCTAGACTTGCGCCTGATCAACAAAATTGCCCAGTCTCCAGAGACTGTCCTGGAAGAAACAATAGCAAAGGCTAAAGAGATCGCCGCAATCTCTGCTGATGGCATTATCGTTTCGAGAGCTGCTTTAAGAGAGGCCTGGGAGACCGCGAGTGTAGAGCGTGCGTTCCAGCTTACTCACGAGCGTTATTATGACGACCTCATCCATAGTCAGAATTGTGCTGAAGGGTTGGCGGCGTTTAGAGAGAAGAGGAAGCCGGTCTGGGTGAACTCGAAGCTGTGAAGTAAGAGCATTCGAGTACAGAGCATTACTTCAGTCCTGATCATCCTCCAAAGAGACAGAGTGTCGAACTCCAGTGCTCTATCTCGGCGGCCCTTGTTCGTACTCATACTACGCAAATGCTGTCCGTGGGCTCAGTCTTGCACAATAATCCGGGAAATCGAAGCATTTGATGATCATTGATTCACCGGTGCCAATGTACACACCTTCCATCCGAGAGCGATCCTACATGTGGGAAAATGGCACAGCCTATTTTTCAAGTTGACGTCTGACAAGCGCAGGCTTCTTGTAGGTTCCGTGTTGGTGAGCTGAAGTCAGTCAATCAAAAAGGAAAACAGGCAGTACGTCATTATGTGCTTGCAAATCTTTCTGCATTGCGGACGTACACTTCGCTCCATTGTGAATCCATAACCTTCAATATAAACAGAACGCCCTGCTCAATGCTCATAGACGATAGCGACTGTCCGGATTTCCGCGCGGAAGTGTGCTCAACATGCGCAGCCTTCTTTAGGTCCAGAATCGCCCCGAGCATTCAGATTCACCCTGTTGCTATCCTGTCCAGCACTGATGGCAGCTTGGGTACCGCCACCGGCGCCATTCCTCGGTCCTTTCAAACTCGTCTCTGGGATCGCATTTGCGATTGCGGTAAAGACCTCGCTGACATTATGGCCAGTCTTCGCACTGGTCTCGAAGAAGAGCAGATTCTCCTCATCCGCGTATGACTTTGCCTCTTTTGTGCTGACCTTCCGGGCTGTGCTTGGCTCTTCCTCTGTCTCATTCTCTGTTTCTGCCTGCTCACCCTCCGCACCATCGTCCTCGCAGAGATCAAGCTTGTTGCCGACAAGCGCAATCACAATCCCAGGTGAAGCCTGTCGTTGGAGTTCAGCGACCCAGTGCTTCGCTTTTACTAGACTCGAGGGCTTTGTGACATCGTAGACGACAAGAGCCGATTGCGCGTTGCGGTAGTACATAGGGGCGAGGCTTGCAAATCGCTCTTGTCCAGCAGTATCCCATATCTCGAATTTGATCGTTCGGTTCGGGAGTTGGCATTTCTGTGTGAGGAAGGCGGCGCCGATGGTGGGTTCCTTGTTAGGCTGGAAGTCGTTGTTGACGAAGCGCAGAACGAGTGAGGACTGGATGCGGTCAGCAAATACCTCATCGCCCTCGTTGGCTCACTGACCTTTCCAACTGCGGCTTCACCCAGCAGCACCAACTTGACACTGCTGCTCGGCTTGGGCGCCGCAGTTCCTGCCGCGTCACTCATCTGGGATGGGGCGGATGGGGTGTTCGCCCGGATGTTGCGGCCTATACCGTATTCCGACAGGATGGGCGATTTGTCGTGAGTGTATCGAGTGGTGAAGAAGTCGGAGAGACGTCAGGACCAAGCAGCGCGAGTGGCGTGTTGGTCAGATGTAGCAATGTTTGTGAGTTTGTTGAAGCGGCGGCGATGATCATCGGCGAGTTGAGCTCCAGGGCAGATGCGGCATGGCCCGTGCACCGCTAGTGTGATCTCAGAGGAACCCAGAACAACTCACTACGTACTCATGCCGTCTTCATGGTGTCCTTCTGCTCACTTCTTTGATCGACAGCCATGGGTCGTCAGTCCCAGGTACTGCACCTTGCTCAAAGAGTAGCAAGGTATCACTGGATGCCTCAGAGAGTTACAAAAAGTCGGAGAGAGGAGTCTATTCAAACCGGACCATTGGCCCCAAATTCAGATATGTAGTTCGTGTACTTGTGCCGTGCCGCCTGCGGTGCTGTGCGAGGCTGGCAAGCCGGCCGCTCATGGAGAAGCTCAACGCTGATAATCTACATGCGAAAGAAGTAAATGCAAGTGAAAACGAGGAGGGAACAAAGCGAGTCCCCTTCCATGCCCCAGCACCTGTACTCAAAACGAGAATCCTTTGAAACTCCATGCGTCCCGTCGTTGGCACGCCCAGTACGGCGAGCACTCTCATCACAGTCAGCTTTTCGCAGTACTACCAGGAGAAAGCCTCCTCGAAGAAGTCGATCTCCGTCTGTTCGCAGCGGTCGCGCATTCCTCTCCTCACGTCGTCGCTTAGGCTACCGGTACCGCAGACGCTGATAGCCATGGCTCCGATCTGTGTTGATTGTTCCTTGGCAATGAGTGCACCGACGTCTGGCTTGCCTGGGAACATCTGCACGGATGCGCTGGGAGAGTGAATCTCTTTGGTGCTGCGTGGTCGTGTGACGAAGAGTAGAATCTTGAGAATGTCGCGGCGCTTCTCCATTCCAAGTATCTGGGTCATATAGGGCCTTTGAGTCACGTCAGTCATAAGTGAATGCTGCAAGATGTTAGGGTGAAGCTTACCTTATCCACTCAAGATGCTCCGGTGATTGAATGATCCAGACAAGAACGACCTTGCGAGTAGCACAAGTGCCGTTGTTGTATGCTGCAACGAGATCGCGCACATGAGGAACCTGGTGAGTGATGCCGACGCCAGCTGCAAAGAGCATGACCGTACCGTAGGACTGGAAGCTCTCATGCCCATAAGGACCTTCAACATAAGCTCGGGTAGTGAGGCCAACTTTGTCAGCGGCCTCCGCTTTCTTGTATAACGTGTCCGTAAAGCCAGTCCGGCGACGAATGATGAGCGTTGTTGACGTCGTCTTAGCAGAGAAGATGTCTTGTCGAGACATCGGTAGGGCCTTCTCATTGGCCAGATCCGTGCTCTCCTCGCTCCACGCGAGCGAGAAGGGATGGCTTGTCCACATGCCGATGCTAGGGATGTACAGATAGATATGCTGGCCGGGCCTGAATTTCCATTTCCTCGCCGTGTGAAGCGTAACGCGGATAGCATCACCAGGAAGCGCTTCGATCTGGGCCTTGGTCATGCCGCGCCTGCCAAAGTTGTTACGAACAATAAGGTAGACTCTGGCCAGGCGTTCAAAGATCCAGCAGATGAGCGCTCCAAGCAAGATGAGCTGGGCAGCCATGCCCTCCAGATGCATCCAAACTGCGACAACGGCAGTAATCGCGAGGGCAATGTGCAGATGGAGGAATGTTTCGTAGAAAGCGTGGCGAACGATGGAGGGTGACTGAAGCAGGAGGGCGCAGAAGGCGCAGAATCCAACAGTCCCCGTCAGAATGAAGGTGCTGTTTGCCATAGCAGCGGCAATCATCTTGAAGCCCTTCTCCGAACCGTTCGTGAAGACCTTGCCACCGAACCAGAACCCAGCATGAGCGACTGCCTCGAACACACAGATACGTCCGATCCATCGGTGGATCATGTTGAAGTCGTTGAAGCTGATCCCAAGGAGCCAGATCAAGGGGTTGTTGCGTCCGGCAAGCAAGAAGAGAGGAACCATGTTCAGCGTAGCGAGGATACCTGTGCGGCTAAGACCTGTGTGATAAAACGACTGAGGGTTGCCCCAGTCGATCTTCCAGACCGTGAATGTGATGTTGAGAGCAAAGTATCCGACCAAGAAGAAAGTTTGCATGCGGCCAGGCAGGGTGCCAACATTGATTGCAGCACTCAAGCGGAACTCTCTGTTGTGTCGGCGTCTAAGCAACGGAGCAGACAGCCAGTGGCGCTTGAATCGGGCCCATGTCTCGTCGGGGATACTGAAGTAGCGCTGTCGACCGTCGGATGAGGTGCCATGGTTGAGGTTAGCAAGTTGGCGAACATATTGCAAGAGATTCAAGGTCCAGCGGTAGATCAGCACGATGCCAATGATTCCGGCCCATGTCCAGCCAATGTATTTCACCATCTTGTCATTCACAATGCTGGCTTCCTTCTCAGCAGCTGATTCCTCCTCCGCCAATGCATGTGGAATAGCTGCTGCTAGCAGCGCCCATCTCCAGGACGCCATGGTCTTCGAGGACAGCAGCATTGCTCACGTGTCAAACGCGGCTTTACTGACTCGATATAGGTGGTATCGGATGGTCGCCAAATTGGGTTTCGTGAAGTTTCGTAGCGAGTGTGCGAGTCGTGTCCTGCACGGCTCTGAGTACAGTCGAAAAGGAATGTGGTCGCGCCTCTGTTGTCGACGGTGAAGAAGGCGTGGTCTAGCGAGTGAATGGAGCCAGCCTGCCGACCCGATACGTTTGGCGAGAAAAGGGCGGTGCGGCGGTCGACAGCATGTAATAAGCCTGCACGTCAAACGCTGGGGGGTCAAAGCCGGCTTTGTCGTGTCGTGGGTCGTCGTCCCTCTCTGAAGGAGTGGCAGAGGGTCGGTTGGAGGTCAAGCGAGGGACGAGATGGTGGTGGATGCGGGAGTGGAATGCTGGGACGCTTCTCAAACAGAGCGGAGGGCGCCAGGAGCTGGTCAAGTGACGAGATTTGGCCGTTGGCTGCCATGCGATGGCCAAGCCTCTCCGATCGGATGCAGACGTTGGACTTCCTGGTCGGCGCTCCGTATTCTGTCTCCTGCGCCCAGCGTTTCGGACTGAGCATCCAGGGGCTGCTCTCCCACGGCGCGTATCGATGCAGGCTGTTCTGGCCTCCCAGCGACACTCGGAACACTTCACAACTCTTTTGATGCTCTGAAATGATTGCGATGCCTCCAGGTGTGCTCGGTCGCTGGGTTATCGATGCCGATGGCGACACCCAAGACTGCTGGGTTCGAGAAAACGGATGAGGCTCATCATCAAACGGCCTGGCTAGCCTTTCGCTTAAACGCAGGTACGGCCCTAGCGCCTGCCAATCAAATGGCCCATGTTTTCCTTTCCGCGAAAAGGCTGAAACTCGCCCTGTCCTCTTCTCTCTCATCCTCGTCGCCGCACTCTCTGCTGACGACGCCTGCCATCTATCGAAGATATTGTTGTACACAGAGGATCGAACATTTCCCATCCGCATCGCTGGTCAGTGGTCACAGACACAAGCTTAACCGCGGC
Organism: Zasmidium citrigriseum; assembly: GCA_002786025.1. Classification (NCBI taxonomy): domain Eukaryota; kingdom Fungi; phylum Ascomycota; class Dothideomycetes; order Mycosphaerellales; family Mycosphaerellaceae; genus Zasmidium; species Zasmidium citrigriseum. The sequence continues at coordinate 292,501 of NHNW01000041.1, read as the reverse complement.
TTCCAACGTGCTCAGCAGCACAACGACGGAACACCGCACGTAGCACAGCAGGCGACAACCCTGTGCCATCGATAACGGGACGAATTGTCCATGGCCAAGAAGAACAGAGCTTTATTGGCTCATTAACTTGATACTGGGACCCCCGCAAAAGCGCTGGAACGGCTGTCACCTCATCAACCTGGCGGAACAAAACCAAGGGTGCTTAAATGCCTGGCCCATTGGCTCGAGGATACAGTGATGCTGCAAAATCCATCACCAGTGCGGTCTCGACTTGCGATCAACGCTTGAAAGGGCTTGGCTGGTGAGCAAAGTTCAATGACTTCTATTGAATGCTACACCACATCAGCGGCAAATGATGTCTTGCGAGTGGCGGGTCCTGGCGTTTCGACAGTCCGACGAAGCTCTATGTAAAACCCCGCGAACGTTCAGGACACTCTCCAAAACCTGGAACATGGCCTCCTTCTTCCGCACATTGGAAGTGTGTCTCTCTCCACGAGAGCGCGCGACTCTAAGCTATTAGATGCCTCGCTACACTCTGAACCCTTCTCAAGGAAGTTGGGGATTGCTAGAGGCATCTTCCACTTCGACCGGAACACTGAGGGCAGGTTGCGGCTTCGCTTGTACTTGCTTGATGAGGCCGGGCCACTTCTCAATTTGCCAGCAGGAGACAGCCGGATACCATAATGGCGACCGGCCCGTGATGGCGTGATGGCGTGCAAGGACTGTCATTCATACTCTAGCTTTGCCAACGTTGCTCCCCTTTGGCCCATCATGAAGAAAGAAAGAACATTCGAGCCAGCAGAGCAAGATAAGATTCGTCTGGTAGGATTTGCTGCCGACAAATCGAGCCGGTGAACGACGAATGCATCATACCAGATCTTATGATGCTAGCCTCATTGGATGCCACAAGTGTACTCCCGCCCTCGGGCTACGACAGCCCGCATCCAGAAAAGACTACTCAACAACGTCAATATTTTGTGATACAGGCCGGGGTCATAAGACCACTCGTTCATGACTGCTTCAATGCCGGTCAGCGGCTGTGAATGATGTCCATCGCTGGCTGTACGTTGTTGCTTTGCTTGTCCTCGTTCATCCTACATGAACTATGTCAAACAACGCGAAATACTGGCTTGAGCTGTCAGACGGTCTGGTTCCAGATGCAAACGTGCCTGGCCTTCGTAGTGTTGCCCGTGAGCACAGAGCTTTGCGATACTGGCGAGCGTCTCGAGCGACATCACGAGGATGCAGTCGGGCCTAGACCCTGCCATGTCTTGTCTGCTGCCTCTTTGTCTCGATTGTGGGTGCCAACAACGAACATGATTGAACAACATGCAAGTAGAGCACAACAGTAAGTGCATGAATTTCACATGCAAAGTTCAACGAGTGACTTCGTGATGACAGCTCGCGCAGAATTAGAGTTCGAAGTGAGTCGCGCTTCCCTGTTTCAGTCACTGCTACGCGCTTCGCGTGACGTCGGCGCTAGTAACTTTGAAAAACACCAGCCAACGCCGCCTTGTTTCTGCCACCACTGACTACAACTAATTTCGGCTGGCCGACCGTCCACACTTTTCCTATCCTCGCCCCGCATCGCACCTTTCATCTGTCTGCCGGCAGCGACTCCGGAACTGCGACATTTCGCCTTCCTAACGCCAGACACAACGCCTCGAAACACCAGACTACACTAATCCAACACATTCAAGACAATCAAGACATGCCGCCGAAGAAGAGCAAGGCTCGCGGTCGGAGCAGAAAAGCAAGTGATGCCTCAAGTATTTCAGAAGCTCCTTCCTCTCAGAGCCGCCAAGGATCCACCAGCACTCGCACGAGACGGAACTTGCGCTCCACCGCCGAGCAAGAGCACGACATCCTCGAGGAGGTAGAGGAGGCAATTGAGGAAGAGGAAGAGGACGAGTTATCGCAAGAGACCGACAAGCACGTGCGCTTTGGCAGAGGTACCGCCGACGAGGCTGAAGAAACGACAGCAACTCACCGAACACCTCATCCTCGCAAGATGGCCTCCAAGCGGCGCGCCACCGCATCTCCTGCCGCGGAAGCCAATGGAGATGAGCATCGTGTCAAGCGCCAGCGTGTTACTCGCACTTCAACTCGTCGCTCCCTGCCGGCCGCATTGTCTCAGGATGACACTGAGATGGTCTTCGTTGACGAGGCAGAATTTGCCCCATTGAATGAGGTCCTTGAGGAGCGTCGTCAACAGCGAGCTCGAATTCATGAACTTCAGCTCGAGCTCGAGGAGGAAAAAGCAAACAACGCAAAGAAGAGAGTGCAAGAGATTGAGAAAGAAATCGCGCAGCTAAGCCAGGAGGAGGGTCTTCCAGATGATGGCAAGCCAGATGCGAGCATGTTGGTCCTCTCAAATCAGGTCTCTTACTCTGAGACTACCAATGCTATGGCTCCTAGCAAAGCTCAGCACGCGAGGATCCCAGACGACCAGTCGCTCAGCCAATCGCAGTCACGATCGTACGAGGCTATAGCATCCGCAGAGCGCAAGAAATTCCAGGACGCCATTGTTGCTCTCAGCCAGCAAGCGAACCAAGCCCAAACAGAGCTCAGGGTTCTTGACATCGAGCTTCAAGGCCTCGGATTCGCAGACGAAAGCGCGAGCTCAAAGTCCGTGCTGCTCAACATCAGAGAGGCCTTTCTTCGCGTCCGCGAAGGTCTTCATGGTGTCCTCCCGAATCTCTCCGACGTTGCCTCGAACGAGGAAATGCTCGACCTTCTACTCTGCACGGTGAATGACTTCGCCGAACGCCTGAAGACTCAGGACCACGAGCGCCAGAGGCAGGACGACTTCGTCCATGAACTTAGCACTCAGATCCGCGGACTCGTCGACCATCTTGCAGACAGGACTGCTCGCGTCAATTTCCTCGAAAAGCAATGGGATGAACTGGACCATGATAGTGACGAGAAAGCCCGAGAGGTTGAGAGACTCCAGCAGGAACTGCAAGATGTGACTGACCAACGCGATGCTACTGAGGATGAGCTGGATGCAAAGACGAGGGAAGCAGATACTCTCGCTGAGGAGAACGCCGACCTTGCCACCAACATCGATCGTCTGAAGGCATCATTGCAGCATTACCAAGGAGAAGAGACCCGTCTGACGGAGATGATCACTCGCATGGAAGAAGACCACGCCGCGACCATTGCCAAGATGAACCGGGAGCGCGAACAGATCGTCAGCGAATTTGAAGGCCAGCTTGGTGAGCAAATCCAGCTGCGACACCAGGCTGAACAGCTCGCAGAAGAGCGTCAGTCAATGATCACCGGCATTGAAGTGCAGCTGGAAGCATCACGCAACGAGATTGAGGACTTGAAGGCGCAACAGGAGGAATTGAACACCCGGTTCGAGGCTGACGAGGCGGAGATAGCCGAAAAGGACAGTTTAATTGAGGATCTGGAGACGCGTGTGGACCGTCTGGACGAAGAGCTGGCCGCACTCCGGTCTGAACTTGAAGAGCTTCGCTCGTTGAACGAGGATGAGCGTGCTCAGCACGAAGCAGCAGAGTCTGAGGTCGACGAGCTTAACGCGAAGCTGCTCGAGCAGGGCAAGCAGGCAAATGAGTTACGACAGAAGCTGTTCGAAGTCCAGCAGGCCAACGGTCAGAAGGTCAAGGAGCTTGAGCAGCTGGCTTCCGAACGCGATGAGCAATATCAGAAGGACATTGCCAAGGAGGTCGAGCGACGAGAGGCTTCTGAGGAACTCGCTCAGTTGCGCGCCGCCACGATAGAGGAAAACGAAGCGCGTATTCAAGAGATCGAGAAGGATGTGGCTGAACGTAACGAGCGTATTGACGACCTCGAAGACGAAATCGCGCAGAAGAACGCCGCCATCGAAACCCTCGAGGATGACATGCGAACCGCTGAAGAGCGTCACGATGCTCGTCTTGCTCAGGCAGCGCAAGAGGCACAGCAACTCAATGCTAGCATCGCCTCAATCAAAGCGACTTTGGCTGAGCGCGATGACCAACTTGCTCAGCTGCGCGATGAAGCAATTGTCACTGCCGATCTTCACAACGGCGAGATCGAAGACCGCAACACGAAGATTGCCGAACTCAACCATATTGTCTCAGAGTTGAAAGAACAAGTTGAACAGCTCGAGACAGAGAAGCTGGGACTGGAGCGGCGCGTCGAGACCGAGGCCACGCAGATGCTGCAGCTTCAGAATGACAAAGACGACGAGATTGAGTCTCTCAAGCAGACTATCCATGACAAACAGGAGAAGATCCTCCTGGTGGAAGAGAAGGCGCACGCAGCCGACCAGAGCTGGCAGGAGGTTTTGGACGCTCGGGACTCTGAGATTACCATGTTGCGCGAGTCGGGCGAGGAATCGAGCCAGAAGATCACGACTCTGACGACTGAGCTGCAGTCGCTTCGTGAGCGATTCCAAGACTACATTCTGGCGACGTCGGATCGGATGAGGAAGCAACAAGCCAAGCTTGATGCTGCAAAGCAAGACGCTTCTGAAACCATCGGCGCAGGCGAGGACGAGCTTCGAGCTCTCGAGGCCATGAGCAATACAGTCGTCGCGACGCAGATGGTACAGACCAAGAAGACTCGTGGACGCAAGAAGCGTGTGGTGGACAGTGGCATTGGTCTGGAGAATGGCGAGGACTCGATGCTTGCATTGTAAAGTCCTATAAGGGGGAAGAAGGTATCAATCAAGACGCTTTCTTGAGAGAATATTGGCACAGTGGATCAAATTGTCTTTTCGAATGGATGCAATTCAGCGAGCACAGCATAGCGTAGCATAGTATAGCAGAGCGTGAAGGAGGACAAGGGAGTCTCTTTTGTTTGCAGACAAGGGCTGCCGCCACGATTCGTGTGTAAAATATAAGGAGTCTCACCGATATCAATTCATCCGTGCCTTACCATCGCACAATTTCCCAAGCTTGTCCACCGGTCTTGATTCATCCAGACTCTGATCCATGGCACTATATCCGATGCCTCTTCACCGGAGAATTGTTCCCTCAACAGAAGCACGAGGCCATTCAGGCTATACGCTCCGGCATGCTCAAAGTGGGAATCCATCCAGTTGATGTACCTGAGGCTTGAGTGTATTTCACGTTGAACAGGTAGACCACAGATCTGGACGACGCCACTGGTGCTGCTTCCAGCAATTCGTGAATGTTCATAGTGAGCTTCTGGTCATGATGAGTGATGAAGTCCGGCGCCGAAGCTTTTAGCCCGTACAGCAGACACTGCCACGAGTTCTTCCGTCCGTCGAGATACCGCCGTTGAAGGGCCCTGCAGTAGCCGAAAAGTCTCACCAGCCGCTACGTACCTGAGGCGGCGACAGGCGTGGCCGCCGATGAAGCTGCGAGGGAGCTTGATGAGCATCTGTGTCAGCAGTTGGTAATTGGAGAGTCGTCTCCGGGCCAGCCGTGCGAAGGTGTATAGACTGGGAGAGACGAGAAATCTCCAGGTCCATTTCCCTATCATTCGTTGCTCCTCACGACTGTTGCCGCCGTTGCCAGACAAATCCGCGAGATATCCGCCGCAGCAATCGCCGACGAGAGGGCGAGCTCATCATCATCCGACTGCTGAGACTTTTGCTTTGGTGGGGTCACCCTGACCGACCGGCGGGAGCTGTGACGTTGATTCCTTCACGTCCGCTCCAAAAATCTGCACTCTCTTGCCTCACTTCCTCCACACCCTCATCCTCCATCCACTACCGCAAAGATGGGCTACGGAAAGACTGACGAGTTGGCAATCAACACCATCCGGACGCTGGCCGTAAGTCGCCCTCCCAGACAATCTTGTGCTCGCAGCACGCAACCCCAATGAGCCCCGCCATGTCCCTCGAATCCTCAACACATTGTCACCGCGACTTCGAGCCGCATCGCACGGCATCACCGCTAACACAACACCGCATTCCAGGTCGATGCCACGTTCAAGGCCAACTCTGGCCACCCCGGTGCGCCAATGGGCATGGCCCCAGTTGCACACGTCCTGTTCAACAAATTCATGACCTTCAACCCCAAGAACCCCAAGTGGCTCAACCGCGACCGATTCGTCCTCTCCAACGGCCACGGGTGCATGCTGCAATATGCTCTGCTGCACTTGTTCGGCTACGGCGTCTCTATGGACGACCTGAAGAACTTCCGCCAGGTCGACAGCATCACCCCTGGCCACCCCGAGAGCCACGACACTCCCGGCATTGAGGTGACCACCGGTCCTCTTGGCCAGGGCTTCACCAACGCCGTTGGTCTTGCCATGGCTCAGGCACACACTGCCGGTGTGTTCAACAAGCCAGGTTTCGACCTCGTCAACAACCACACCTACGTCTTCTTCGGTGATGGCTGCGCTATGGAGGGTGTTGCCAGCGAGGCTGCCTCCACTGCCGGTCACTTGCAGCTCGGCAACCTGATCGCCATCTACGACGACAACCACATCTCCATTGGTGAGTACTTTTCGCGGCATGTGATGATGTTTGTAAAGCTGACTTGATGAAGACGGCGATACTAAGTGTGCCTTCACTGAGGATGTCTCCAAGCGCTTCGAGGCCTACGGGTGGCACGTCCAGTGGGTCAAGGACGGCGACAACGACCTCGAGGGCATCGAGGCTGCCATCGCCAAGGCCAAAGAGGTCAAGGACAAGCCATCCATGATCCGATTGACCACCACCATCGGTTTCGGCTCCAAGCTCCAGGGCACTGGCGGTGTCCACGGCAACCCTCTCAAGGAGGACGACTGCAAGCAGGTCAAGGAGAAGTTCGGCTTCGACCCAGAGAAGTCGTTCGTTGTCCCGCAAGAGGTGTACGATATGTACAACAAGCACGCTGCCGAGGGTGCCGCTGCTGAGCAGGAGTGGAACCAGCTGCTCGAGAAGTACGCTGGCGAGCACAAGGAGCTCGGCGCTGACTTCAAGCGCCGTTTGACTGGCAAGCTTCCAGACGGCTGGCAAAACAAGCTGCCTGTCTACAAGCCAACCGACAAGGCCATCGCTTCCCGCAAGTTGTCCGAGAGCGTCCTCGAGGCCATCTACGAAGCTGTCCCAGAGCTGCTCTCCGGTTCTGCCGATTTGACTGGCTCCAACAACACCCGCTGGAAGGCCGCCGTTGACTTCCAGCCACCAAGCCTCGGCATTGGTGAGTGGAGTGGTCGTTATGTCCGCTATGGTGTGCGTGAGCATGCCATGGCCGGTATCATGAACGGTCTCTCCGCCTACGGTACCATCATCCCAGCCGGGGGTACTTTCCTGAACTTCGTCTCTTACGCCGCCGGTGCCGTCCGCCTCTCCTCGCTCTCCCACCAGCGCGTCATCTACATCGCCACCCACGACTCCATTGGTCTTGGTGAGGACGGCCCAACTCACCAGCCTATCGAGACCCTCGCCCACTTCCGCGCCCTGCCCAACATGATGGTGTGGCGCCCAGCAGACGGCAACGAGACTTCGGCTGCCTACTACGTTGCTCTCACCTCGCAGAGCACTCCTTCCATCCTTGCTCTCACCCGCCAGAACCTTCCACAACTCGAGGGCTCGACGATCGAGAAGGCCATCAAGGGTGGTTACGTCGCCCTTGAGGACTCTGCGGCCAAGATCACTCTCGTGTCTACTGGTTCTGAGGTCGGCCTCTGCTTGGAAGCCGTCAAGTACCTCAAGGACAACCACAGCATTGCTGCCCGTGTTGTCTCGATGCCTTGCGTTGAGGTCTTTGACGCTCAGCCAAAGGACTACAAGCTCTCTGTCATCCCAGACGGCATCCCAGCTCTCAGCGTGGAGGTCATGAGCACTCTCGGCTGGGAGAAGTACTCGCACGAGCAATTCGGTCTCAACCGATTCGGTGCTTCCGGCCCATACACCCAGGTCTATAAGGTCAGTACATTTAGTTGCCGTGTCTATGCGCACAAGCTAACTATCTACAGAAATTCGAATTCACGCCTGAGGGTATCTCCAAGCGCGCCGTCGCCACCATTGACTTCTACAAGGACGTCAAGCCTCTGCGGTCGCCTCTCAACCGGGCTTTCCAGCAGCTCATCTAAACGGCATGTTGGTTATAGAACGGGCTGGAGTTTTGGAAGGGGAATAGTGCATACCCCGAACATTGCTCTTTTGTAGAAAGCAGCAGATAGACGAAAGAAAATTTACGATGCCATGGACACAAAGATGTCAATTGTTCCTTTCATAGTCGTACATACGTTCTAGATCTCAAAGACAGGCCCAACGTCCTTTCCTGGACCAAGGCCATTACGTCTCAGGTCCGCAATGTCTACACGCCAGCCTTTCCATTGATCCAATCCTCGTTTGACTTCTTTCACGCGTTCAATACGGCGCTTCTGCTCTTCTTCCTGCGCCAGTCTAAACGCTTCCTCGTCAAATCCTCCATCATCGCTCATAAGACCAATGGACTCGGCTCTATCGCGTCCCGGGGGCTTAGAGCCACTCGGAGGATCTCTTGTACGTCCAGTGAAAGCCGAAATACCGGAAGTAATCACATCCTGGAACGTACTCGTCTGGCGGCCATGAGGCATATTCCCGCCCCTTCCGACGCCAGGACTGTAGGGCCCATTGAGATCGACATCTTCGTAGCCTGGCTGCGGCCCGTCGTCCATCCCCGGCTGGAGCTCTGCTCGACGATCCCGCCAGACGCCGCGTCGAAGGTCGAAGTTCTCGGCTTCCAGGGCGCGGATTCGTGCTTGGAGTTGGCCGGTCTCTGTTTCTTCTTCGCCGAGCTCGAATTCGGAGGCGTCGCGGACGTGGGAGGGACGGTCTCGCTTTTTGAGCTGAGCTCGCAGGTCGGTCAGCTCTTTATCTTTGGCTTGGGAGGCTGTTGTTGCTTCTTTGTGGAGTTTGGTCAGGGTTTCGATCTTTTGCTCGAGACTTGTTGCGCGGCTGGCCGCTGCGTCGAGGTTGGAGTTAGCGGTGCGGAGGTCGGATTCCAGGACTGTGATGCGTTTGGTTAAGGCCTCGGGATCTTCGTTCGCAGCCTTGGTCTCTTCTGATGGGAAGGCCATTGAGACTTTGAGGGCGTCGAGTTCCTTTTGAACGGATTCTGTCTTTGACTCTGCGGTTTTGGCGCGGTCTTCAAGGTCCTTGAGGGAAGCATCTCGTTCAGATAAGGTCGTTTCAAGTGTGGACACTTGGTTTCGGAGGTTGCTCATGTCCAACTCCAGAGACTCGATGGTAGATGTCTTGCTCGCCAATTGCTCGCTGACGTCCGGCGATGTTCCCGATTGTCTACGCGCAGGCCCCTTCGCAGCTTGTTGTGCTTGAGACAGTTGTCGTTGTACCGATGCCAGTTCAGTAGTCAGACGATCGGCCTCTTTGGCTTTTGTACGCAACTCAGCAACATCGCTGCTCCCTTCTCGCAGACTCTCCAGCTCTTCTTCCGCTTTCGCCAGGTGGGCAGTACCTTGCTCGTGCTGCTCTTTCAATGTCTGGTTCTCCTTCTCAAGTTCCTCGATCTTCGCTGCTTGTTTGCGATACAGCTCTTGCACTTCGGCCTGAGGTCCTGAGCCTTGTCTGAAGGACTCAGAGCGCTCCTTGGACTTCTGCGACTCCGATGGTGCCTCGCCAGCATCGCCATCCTGGGTATCGTCTACTTTCGCATCCTCTTCCACTGCTTGATCTGCTGATGCCGCCGCTTCTGCTGTATCCTCTGCCTCCTCTTCCTGTTTGGTCTCTTCGGTCTTGTCTCCAGCTTTCTCGGCCTTCTTCTTGCCGCCTTTCTTTCCTTTCTTCTGCTGCTCCTTTTTTAATTGCTCGAACTGTCACATGTTAGCTCTGTACAGCTTCATGTATAGATAGCAACGGTGGTTCTACTCTTTTCTTGGCCGCAGCGAGCTTCTCTGCTTTCTCTTTGTCTTCGTCGGCCATTTTATCGATCGCAAAGTGTTGTTGATGTGGTCTTTGGCTTAGAGTTTCAGAGGCATTGAGGCCAAGTGGTAGCGGTTGCCCGTTGGTCATGGCATGAGACCCTGAAATTGGCCTCAGGCACCAACAACTTATCGATTAGACACAAGATCTATATAAGGACAAACAGTCAAGAAAAGTTGTAGACGAGGTGACATGATATGTTATGGGCTTCACACTTCAGTAGTGCCACGGTACTGTAAAATGTCCGTCGCAGTAGTCCATTCCGTTCACCGAAGAGCCAAGCTGCCCAAGGCCTCGTTCCATCCTTCTTCACATACGCCTGCTCCCGCTTAGAGCGAGCTCAGTCGCAGTGCAACACACCTGAGCTTCACTCTTGGACGTTGAGTCTCCGGGTCCTGACCCATGCCAAGCAACGCTCAGTTGTTCCATGTATGCCTGAAGTCTTGACGGTTTGTCACGTCCGTTCGACTGACACATTGCGGTAAGGTGTCCCGACGGATCGCGTGGCCATTCAACATAGATTGCAGCCGTTCGTAGTAGTCTGTACACCATCTCGTATCCCTCGATCGATGGTCTCATGGGATTTGCTCATGACGAAGAATCGCTGTTGTGCAGCGCGGACGAGGTCTTGTCACCACTTCGTTGATCGTCGTTCGATGCTCGATTTATGCAAAGCCCTGCCGTCGAAGGGCACGGCCGAGTGCTCCTCGGAGAAGGCAAGCTTCGTTGGCAAAGTTCGTACAAGTAGTCTCGTCTCCTCGCACAACGATCGAGTGGCCTACGTACGAGCCAGATGGCACAGAGAATGATGCTTCCACAGATTGCATGTGCGATGTCTTTCGCTCGCAGCTTAGCAAGCTCAAGATGGCTGCTTCCTGGCGACAGGGCTGTTTTCGTCTGCGTGTTCACGATCTCTCACAGAGGACATAGTTCCCATCTGCTCCTTGTACCATTTACGTATCTGCGCCGCAGTTATCAGCTTATGCCCAACAGCCTCTCAGCATCTCCCACTTACCCCATCAAATGGTGTCCTTCCCTCGTCAATCTCCAAGAACAGTACTCCGTATGTGAGCACGAATATGATGGCGCCCCATTGTGCTAGCTTGACTCCCTTCGTCCAGTTCGGTCTTGCCCACTTCAGCTTCGATCTTCTCCTATACCGTCGCTCAAGTCGGAATTGGTGCTTTTGTGAGAGTTTGGTGAAGTCGGGAGGCCATGTTCGTTTGCATCGGTAAGGGTTCGTCTCGATCGTGAATGGGAATTTGGGTGCGAACTCGGGCACTTGGGGTGCTCTCCGGAAGAGGCCTGCGAAGAGACTCGTCATTTTGGCGGCGAGGGTGAGGATGGACCCGATATAGACGTCCACTGTCTAGATGTCGCTGTCGCTAGGAGGTGGATGAGAGCGCAACGTTCATCGCGGCGGGCAAGAGCAGCTTGCATCGGAGCCCCAACCCCCGCAAAGCCGACCTGCATCAAGCTCGTGGGAGAAGTTCTGCTCGACTCACAGCACCAGCTTCAAATCCAGCCAATGACCCCGTGACTCACCACGTCGCTGTTTCGACTGATATATTCGCCACGGCTGCGTGGTTTGCGCCTACACAACAACACCTACGCGACCATGGCAGCCGTTCAGGCTACGAAGGAGGCCTTGGCCCCGACCCAACAACCCAAAGGCACCTTGAAGATCGAGAACACCGAAAAGCGAGACACTTTGATTGCGAGTGAGAAGAAGTTCCAGCAAAAATGGCAGCAAGAGAAAGTGTTCGAGCAGGATGCGCCGAGTCTGGAGGAGGTTCCTTTCCACCAAATCGCCCCCGCCGAGTTGAGGAAGAAATACCCGAAGTACATGGTCACCATGGCATACCCATATGTCAACGGCACACCACACGCAGGACACTCCTTCACCGCGAGTAAACTCGAGTTTGCAGTCGGTTGGGCAAGAATGCAAGGAAAGAGAGCTCTATACCCACAAGGTTTCCACTGCACGGGTATGCCCATCAAGGCTTGTGCAGACAAGCTCGTTCGTGAGATCGAGATGTTTGGGCAGAACTTTGAGCGGTGTCCTGTGGACGAGGTGAAAGAGAACGCTGAGCCCAACGGCGCTCCACCCGCACCTACACAGGAGACTACGAAAGAGGATGTCACCAAGTTTACTGCGAAGAAGAGCAAGGCCAATGCCAAGGTCAATGTGGCTCTCAAATACCAGTTCCAGATCATGCTTGCTTTGGGCATTCCTATCGAGGAGATCCACAGGTTCTCTGACCCGCAGTACTGGCTGCAATACTTCCCTCCACTCTGGAAGCGGGACTTGAACAACCTGGGCTGCCGTGTGGACTGGAGACGCTCGATGGTTACCACAGACGCCAACCCGTACTACGATGCTTTCGTGCGGTGGCAAGTCAACCGTCTGAAGGAGATGGGAAAGATCAAGTTTGGCAAGCGATACACGGTCTACTCTCCCAAGGACGGACAGGCATGCATGGACCACGACAGACAGACAGGTGAAGGTGTCGGTGTGCAAGAATACACTGCCCTGAAGTTGCGAGTCAAGGAGTGGACTGATGCGGCTAAGAGCAAGGTCGAGGGCAAGATACCAGAGGGCGGCAATGTCTACTTTGTGCCTGCGACTTTGCGTCCGGAAACCATGTACGGACAGAACTGCTGCTTCGTTGGTCCCAGCATCACGTACGGAATCTACGAGGTGGAGAAGGGCAAGGAGTACTACTTCATTTCAGACCGTGCGGCGAGGAATATGGCTTTCCAGAATATCTTCCCGCAGTGGGGAGTGTTCCCCAAGGTCGCTGAATTGCAGGGATCCGAGGTCGTCGGCACACTCGTCGATGCCCCGTTGTCGTTCAAGAAGGACGGTGTCCGAATTCTTCCCATGGAGTCGGTAAAGTCGACAAAGGGTACCGGAGTGGTGACAAGCGTACCATCAGATTCACCCGACGACTACGCCACTTGCCTTGACTTGGCCAAGAAAGCGGAATACTACAAGATCAAGAAGGAGTGGGTCGACATGGACATCCTGCCAATCATCGAGACTCCGACGTACGGCAACCTCACCGCAAAGCACCTTGTCGAGACCATGAAGATCAACTCACCCAAGGATGCCAAACAGCTTGCTGAAGCCAAGGACCTTGCGTACAAGGAGGGCTTCTACAAGGGCAAGATGATCTATGGCGACTTCAGCGGCAAAACTGTCGAGGAGGCTAAGCCGTTGGTGAGACAGCAGCTCCTGGACTCTGGCGACGCATTCGCATACGCGGAACCTGACGGCCTTGTCATTTCACGTTCGGGCGATGAGTGCGTTGCTGGACACCTCGACCAATGGTTCATGAACTACGGCATGCCAGAGAAGTCAGGCGACGAGAAGTGGCAACCCACAGTTCTGAAGCACGTGCAAAACGAGGACAGTGAGGGTCTGAACACTTTCTCCACTGAGACGAAGAATGCCTTTGTCCAAGTCCTCGACTGGCTAGCACAATGGGCATGTGCCAGAAGCTACGGCTTGGGCACGAAGTTGCCCTGGGACCAAAGCCAGCTTGTTGAGAGCTTGTCAGATTCGACTATCTACATGTCGTACTACACCATCGCACACATGTTGCACAAGGACATCTTCGGCAAGGAGAAGGGCGAGGCCAACGTCTCACCAGAGGAATTGACGGACGAGATCTGGGACTGGCTGTTTTGCCGGACAGAGAAGATCCCTCAGACCACGATCAAGGAGGAGACTCTCCATCGCATGCGCCGAGAGTTTGAGTACTGGTACCCTCTCGACCTCCGTGTCTCTGGCAAGGATTTGATCCAGAACCATCTGACATTCTTCCTCTACGTGCACATTGCCATGTTCCCACCGGAGTATTGGCCTCGCGCAGTCCGCGTGAATGGACATCTCTTGCTGAACGGCGAGAAGATGTCCAAGTCCACCGGCAACTTCCTTACCCTGGCCGATTCGATATCTAAGTTCGGTGCTGATGCTACTCGCGTTGCATTGGCAGATGCCGGAGATACAATCGAAGACGCTAACTTTGACGAGACCGTCGCCAACAGCAACATCCTGCGTCTGTACGAGCTGCGGCAATGGTGCGAGAGCGTCGTCCGCGACGCACGCTTGCTCAAGAGCGATGAGACGTACGCACAGGTGAAGGAGAACGAGCGACACAAGAACAACGACTCTATACTCCGGACAGGCGAGAAGATCTTCTGGGATGAGGTCTTCGAGAATGAGCTGAATGGCCTCGTTAGGGAGACAGAGAAGCAGTATGACTTGACGAACTACAAGGCTGCCCTCAAGAGCGGTCTTTACGACTTCACCTCATCGCGAGACTTCTATCGAGAGGCGACCAAGGCGGCTGGTGTGGGCATGCACCAAGATCTCGTCAAGCGTTACGTCGAGTTGCAGGCTTTGACGGTCACAGTCGTTGCTCCTCATTGGGCTGAGTACATCTGGACTGAGGTCTTGGGCAAGCCAGACACCGTCCAGAATGCTCGCTTCCCAAGCGTTCCAGACCAGAAGCCGAACTTGACTGCCGCCCGCGAGTACGTTCGCAACACCAGCAGCAACATCACGAGTGCGGAAGGTGCACAGCTCAAGAAGATGCAGAAGGGCAAGCAGACGTCCTACGATCCAAAGAAGGACAAGAAGCTGTCTATCTTCTGTGCATTGAAGTACCCTGCCTGGCAGGACGGCGTCATTGAGATTGTGCGCCAGAACTTTGCCGACATGAAGCTGGACGTTGGCGCAGTCTCGAAGTCTATTCCCAAGGCAGAGAGCAAGCGAGCCATGCCCTTCGTGCAAGTCCTGAAGAAGAGCCTGGAGGGAGGCATCGAGCCGACCACTGTGTTCGAGCGCAAGCTGGCGTTTGACGAAGTGAACGTGCTGAGAGAGATGGTGCCAGGCCTGCAGCAGACAATCCAGAAGTGCGCGACTGTCGAGGTGATCGTGGTCGAAGAGGAGGGGAAGAAGGGCAAGGTTGTGGGAGGCACCGCCGGTGTCAAGGTGGACGAGGAGCGGGCGGAGCTGCCGCAGGCGGCCGAGAATGCGGTGCCTGGTCAGCCGACCTTCTTCTTCGAGAACGCATAGATGGGTCGAGCCAGACTACTGTAGAAGTAAACGAGAAATGACAAAAGCATCGCTGCATGTGAACGTGGATGATTCTACTCGCTGCCGTCAGTTGATTGGTGCTTGATGCTGGAGAGCTAGCTCGCGTCCTTCCGTCGGCTCCATCGTGTTTCATGATCGACCTCGAGCTTCAACTTCACACATTCCAATCGTGTAACGTCCATCCAGGTCTTCACTTGACAGCCTGACGACCTCGGCCAGCATGATCAACGCCGTGCTGGTCTTCAACAACAATGGCCAGCCTCGCTTGACCAAGTTCTACACCCAGCTGGTATTACAGACCCAACAACCTCATATTCGTCTCGATAGCTAACACACGCCCAGGACACCTCCGTCCAACAACGCCTCCTCTCCGAAATCTTCACCCTCGTCTCCACCCGCCCCGCCAGCTCCTGCAACTTCCTGCCCCTCCCACCGCTCCTCGCGCCCGCCTCCAGCACCCAAACCAAACCGGGCGAGCAACACAACGACGCGCCCTCCCTCGTCACCTACCGCCACTACGCAACGCTCTACTTCATCGTCATTTCCACTTCAACCGAATCGCCCCTCGCGCTCCTCGACCTGATTCAGGTTTTTGTGGAAGCGCTGGACCGCTTGTTCGAGAATGTGTGCGAGCTGGATCTGATTTTCAATTTTGAGACGTTGCATGCGGTGCTTGGGGAGATGATTGTGGGGGGCGTTGTTGTGGAGACGGGGTTGGAGAGGGTTGTTGAGGGGGTTAGGGCGCAGGGTAGGGTTGCGAAGAGGCCGGTTAATGAGGGACGGGGTGGGGTTGGGGGGATTGGGCAGGGGATTTGGGTGGGACGGTGAAAGATTGAGGATGTACAGAGTGGATGACTAGGTGGCATGACGACTTGGTATCGGGCACGATCATGAACGAAGCCAGAAGAGCTTAGGACACGGTTAGAGAGGATTTGAAGGAAGCTACAACCAGTCCTATGGAAGCGGATAGGCCTACAGCCATACCTCCACCGAGACTGGAGGACTTGGGACCCATGAGCTCGGTTTCCTTGGGGTTATTCCAGCGAATATGGAAGGACGCTCCAGGAACAGGCATGGAGCCGACGATGGTTTGATGTACGACATGAGATCACGGTGATGACGGCAGAGGCGGTGGCATTCGCAATACGACCAACAATGCACAAAGACCGAATGAAAGCACGACTTGCATTGTGTCTTTACCCCGGAAGACTATTCTTGCGTGTCGCTGACCTTTGTGGCAAAAGCTGCATGTCTTCATCCTTTGTCATGCAGGTCTTTTCTCTTTCACGTTCACCTTTATGAAAGACGATATTAACCAACGAGGGCCCCACCAAAGAGGCCACTCCTGCATTTCGACTCAAACCAACCAGCACTATCGATTCTGTGAAGCTTCTGCCAGTGTATTGCTAGCAGGCCTAGCTGTAAAGACGCACGACACACAAGCTTACGATAGACGCAACAACAACCATTTCTACCTCCCCGGGTAGGCTCACGCAAGAGAATTCGATCAAGATGCCACAGACTCTGCAGGCAGAGAGCAAGACGAAGAGGTTCGTCAATCTTGGACGAGCCATCTTCAAACGCCAAAGTGGCTCTAACACCATCGCCACCCGCTCGCAGCGATTCCTCCGCACTTCCAAGGCTAGAGGCATCTGGAAGAGCGGCATGAAGAAGGCTCGGACTCGATGGGGCAAGGTCTTGAAGTCCAAGAAAGCGAGAAGGGAGAGTACATTCGAGGACATGTATCCAGTCGGCCGTGTTCCGAGCCAGTTCTTCGACGGCCTAGTCTTGGACAACACGCCGTTGCAGTCCCCTGGCGCTATTCGCGATGAGAGCAACAGGCACTCATCCTCTCCATCCATCGCTGTCACAACGCCGACGCCATCCAACTCGCAAAGGGACCAAGGCAAGCGACAATCACGGTTGGTTGTTCATGAAGTCAAGGATGAACCATCTCCTCTGATCACAAGACCTTCTCAACGAGGCGGTCGATCGGGTGTGATTTCGTTCGTCCATCCTGTGGTTTCGCATGTAGTCTCTTCGCCACCAACGCCAGCTTCGACGCTCGACCACGACAGTCGACCGGCCAGTGGCTCAGAGATTGCATGGAGCAGAACGAACTCGAAGACGGGCAACTCCAGCGAGTGGACGTCCGCTGCCACGACTCCCAACACTGCGGATTTTCCAGGCCAAGTCAACCCAACCGAGGTGGCTGAGAGGAGAAAGACTATTGCTGGAAGAAGATTCTCTCATGACATGCTTGATGGCCATCGTTCAGACAGACGCCGACTGCCTAGCCAGATAGGCTCCCCAGCCAGACCAATGTCCGTGCCACCACGGACTCCTTCGGCACTGAGACCGGGCTCTGTGCTACCGACTCACTTCGAAGAGCCAGAGCCTTCTCCGATTGCTCCGTTCACTCCCAAGAAGACTTTCGAAAAGAGACCCGGGCTACAACACCTTACGTATACCGGAACGATGGATGATCTGACTCACCGACTCAGCAAGATAACAGGCGAGGACAGTGATGTGCAGGAATCAGGTGTCCAAGACGCTCTTGCTGCTTTGAACGGCGAAGCACCCGCTCGAAAGGCCTCAGATGTTGATGAATGGGAGTACAAAGCCGCACTGTCTCATGGCAGACACTCTGTCTATCCCGGCCAGGGAATCTACAACCCATACCAGTCGTTCGATCCGAAGAGTGACAAGAAGCCCTTGCCAGCACCAGCCGTTGGCAATGGCTTCTCGAGACCCACGACTCCGTCACCTCTGAGATCTCATCCCACCGGTAAACAGGCTGCGGACCCGGCTGTGCAGAAGGCAATTGACGAAGACCGGCGGAGAGGCGACAACAAGCATAAACGTCTCACCAAGATCCTCCAGAACTTCAATCTAGACACGCCCAGCTCTGACGGCTTCCCCTCGCCAATTTCGGCCAAGCTGTCACCGAGACTTCAATCTTCGGCCATTCGCAGGAAGCCGGTGTCTGGACGGGGACGGAAGGCCAACACAAACAAGCCTCTTCCTCAGCCGCCTAATGGCAGGGACTCAGGTAGCTTCAAGGCTCGACCACAGCCTCGACCTCAGGCACCTCCAGCTCGGGCCCACGACCACAATTGTCACTGCCCCGACTGCCCACAAAGCGCCCCAGTCGTGCCCTTCCCACCAACCCCAACCGTTGCACGCAAAGACGCCTCAGAAAGCCGCATCACCATCCTCGAGCAACGCATCGCCCAGCTTGAGTCTCAACTCGTCCCCAGACCTCCAGTCACAGCCGCCGCAGCTGGTGCTCGAGCAGCGGCGAGCCTGCACTCCGCCATCGTCTCTGGCTCTGCTGTTCCTCGTGGCCCTCACCGTGCACGACAATCCAAGCGGAAGAATATCCATGATATGTCGCGGAGGGATGATGGGCCTACTGCTGGGACTGTGTTGAGGGATGTCATGACGATTACGAAGAATGCTATGCGGAAGAAGTAGGTTGTGTTGGAGTTAGTAGTTTGCGTAGGTTGTGAGTATCAAAATTGTTTTGTTCTTTGTGCTCTCCTTTCGCTTATCTTTGAGGGTCAGAAGGGGAGGCATGTTAGTAGGTCTCAGTCAGATCACTTCACAAAGTTCTGGTTCAAGAAAAAGGGTGAGAGAAGTTGGGGGGTTTTGAATGATTTTCTCGTTTCCTCCACGAAAATTCCACTGAAATCCCTAGATACTTTTTATCGCAATGTGTTGAAGCTTTTGTCGCTTTTCTCCTCCCCTGTCGTCTCTCAAAATCGAAGTTGCTGTCGAGGCTCTCTTGGTGCTTTGTGAAGTGTTGAACTTCTTGTCGCCGTCGTCTCCCTTCTCGCCATCGTATCCCTGATGATAGTTTCTCATCGCCCGTTTAAATCAAAAAAAGTCAAAAGCACAAGCACCCAGCAGTCTGTTCCAGCTGGAGATTCAATCAAGTCGCTAAGCCAAAGAGAAATGAAATGGCCCTGCTTTCCCCGTCCGTCGTCGGTCGGTATCAGAGGCCATCGGCCGGCTCGTAAATGCCGTAGTGTCGTTCTGTCGTGAAGAGAAAGGTGGAACTATCCGTCGGTTCAGAGTCGTACGAGTTAAGTGGAAACCTCAAATCTCGGCTGCTTTCGTGTCCAGGAGTCGTGAAAGCTCGCGCTTTTTGTCGTGAAGCAAAAGGAAACAAGTGTTGCACGGAAATGGTGTCGTCGGCCGGCTCAAGGTTGCCGTGAGGGAAAGTCAGTCGGAGATTGATGATGCGCAAGTCGTGGAGTGTTGGATGTCGAGAGTTTGTCATGTCGCATCCATCGAGTATGTGTCTTGAGTGAGGTCTTGGTATTTTGTGGCTCTTGGTGTCGAGAGTTCCAGAGACACTCTCTATGGTCAAGGATCCATGATATGCAGGATGTGGCCGAAGCGGTGCTGATGTGGTGGGTGTCTTGGTCTTTCGTGCAGTCCACGACTACTCGTCGAGCATATCCATCAGATCATTGCCGATGGCCTCACGACCCTGCTCGTCCGTGAACTGAAAGTAGTCTTCGACGGTATTAAAGCGCCAAAAGACATCGTCAGCATCCGGAATGGTGTAGAAGTTATCCAGCGGGTACTGCTCGATGACACTGCGCTGCATCCAAGCGACGGTGTTGTTTCCGGAAACACGAGGAAGACCGAGGAAACGGCGGTGGAGAGGATCGGTCGAGATGCGGTCGTCGCCCTCGTACTTTGCCTCTTCGTGGCACGGGAAGTCTGCGAGCTCCTTCTCCTCTCTGAACTTCTCCTTACTCTTGTACTCCTTGTATCGCTTCTCCTCGAAGCCTGGGCAGAAGACCGTTGGCAGGCCAAGCACGGTGCCAAAGTTATCAGTGAACTCCTTGCCACCAAAGGCCGGCTTGACCTTGTTCTCAGAAACCGGTGGTAGGCCCAGGTGCATCCGCATAACCCGGTCGTCGAACTCGCGCTGCTCCTTTCTCTTGCGCTGGTCGTCGAGGTCTTGGGCGTAGAGGCGCTTGTGCTCGTCGATGTCGAAGTTGACTGGCCAGATGGGAGAGTCCTTGCAGAGCTTATGGCGGGCCTGATTGAGCTTCTTCGCCTTCTCGGCCACTTTCACCTGCGGATGCACCCATTTCCTCGAGTTCGAAAACATGTCGGTGAAAGGAGCTGGGAGGAGACGTGTGCTCTATCAATCGAGTCAGCGTCACTACCATTTGAACGTCGGGTGATGAGACTTACAAATGGGAAGGGGTATTGCCAAAATCCCGCACACGGGATCTGCGACTTGACTATCAAGTCGATGTATTCAGCTTCGTCGAGTTCTGTCTCGTCACCCTCAAATCGCACGAGGATATACGGTGGCTTCGAAGGGTCCTGAAGATGTTGTCAGCCTTTTCATTCAACGAAGACTGCAGATAGACTCACTTCAGGCTGCGGTGGAATAGCCAGATATGGCGGGCAATCCGGGGAGTACGGCGTTCCGAACGTATCGAAGGTCTTCCACGCCAACACGTAGTAGTAATAGGAGTCGTGTCGGTGTTCAGGCGGCACGATCCAGTATACAGGGTTGAGACCGTGGATGAATGGTTGCAGTGGTACGATCGTGTAGTCGGGGAGCAAGCCTAAGTGCGCGAACTGGTTAGTCGGGGTCGCCATCATCAACGAGAACGCGAAGCAAAACGAATCAGGCTGCCGCAGCAGCGGCGGCGGCGGCGGTTCGGCGATGGCTTTGACGATGGCGTTGCGGATGGCAGGGAAGTTGTTGTTGAGGCGTTGCGGTGGTGATGAAAGAAGAACGAAAGATCCAGGCATCAAGACTTAAAAAGTCTTGACATGCAATGAGTGAAGGAGATGCAGAGATAGACCATGGACGAGCTTGGCACGTCATTTTCAGACTGATGCCTTCACTTATGACCAGGTCTGACTCAAACAGGAAATAGGCAAGAACGAAATGAGAAGCTTGTTGCTTCACTTACCGTAGAGGTTGGGGAAGTTGCTGGGACGTGAAAGGTTTTTCGTATAGCTCGAATGCGGAGACTCGCGGGATCGATCCCAGTCCTCGTCGTTTGTCCGCTAAATGCAGTGAAAGCTGAGTGCGAGCAGCTATTCACTTTCACATGCGCCAAGAATGCCAAGAGTCAGATGATCGAGGCGTGGCTGACGTCAGCAAGGTCGGTGAAAGTTGGCCTTGTGTCGCCGGGTGAGGCTGTTGGTGATGGGCGCTCCGATGGGAGCCTTATGATGCTCGATGCCTCCTGTGGCCGTAATTCCGGGTTTTTGCTGTGTTCGCATATGCCGCGGAGCGGGCTTGTTGTTGTGGTGGTTCGTATCTGGACTTGTAAGAAACCTGCTTGGGTGCATATGGCCGACGTAGGCGATATGAAAATTTTCCAGTGTCGCGAGGTCCAAAAAGCTGCAAGCGAGCTCACGGCAAGCTCATGCGGATTGGTAATCGTGAGTTGGGGGGGACCTGGAGGTGAGTGCTCACGCGAGTCCTGGAGAAGACCCTACCTTGAAGTCTTCGATGTGGATGAGGTTATGGTGGTGGATGGGGTTGCGGAGGCGGACGTCGTCTGGTCGGAGGCGCTTCAAGGTTGAGAAGCGGCTTGCAGCTGGTGTTGTTTACAGAAGGATTGTAGGTTTGTGGTGAAGACAGCTGATTAAATAGGATACGAGAGCTGCGGGCCGTGCTGCGCTAGCAACATTCGCTAGCTCATGTGATTGAAGTGACTGTAATTTGGTCGGTGAAGCCAAGTTATGCCATTTCTGCTCAGCTGAAGGCGCCGCTGTTGACGCTCTGCGACTGCCGGTCTAATTAAACACATGGTTTTACATACGTACCGCATTCGATAGCACTGGATAGAGCCGGCAATGGAGGGTGAATAGCTTGATGGCATCGTGAATGCTTTGCGGTGCTGAGCGAAATGCTACCACGCGATACGGTATCCATGAAGGCTTCTTTCACAGGAATACCAAGTACTTCGGCCCAGCAGTAGATCCAGACTCCAGTTTCCAGCCCAACCAAAACCTTCCAACATGTCGTACAAATTTCCAGAATGATTCGAAGTCCACCGGAAAGTCTTTTTAAGCGGCCGACAGAGAAGGCACCTCGATTTAGCTGAAGTAGCCAGACTAGGACGAGAAAGAATAGAGAAATGCAATGTGTGCAGCATCATTGGACTCTTTCGTGTGGCTGAACATACATACCCCCTGGTCAACCGACGTCATTGGGAAGACAGGTGAAAATCCGATTTCAGCGCTCCAAAGACCGACTTCCCTTCTTATGAGTAAGCGAAAGTCTTTTGGCTGACGACTCGAACGGTTCTTCGTCTTTTGGAGAGGGATGTCCTTCAATATGATGGTGGTGATGTAGAGGTGAGGTCGGGGGAAAGTTCAGGAAGGATTGCACGAAACAAGGAAGGCAGGCGCTAGCCGCGCCACCACATGGCCCACCCTTAAGATACATAAGACGCTGGGCCCCGACGTGCAGGTTCTTGCTGTGAAAGAAGCCGGTGCGCTCCTCGTCGCCAGTGAAATGCTGGTGAGGAGCGCACCAAACGTCGCCATTCACGCGAGTTCGGATCGAATGTCGCGCGACGGCGTGAAGGCCATCTGCCGCCGATGGACGAGATGGCGGGCCTGGCGAAGGCGCTCGACAAGAAGAACACCACGGCCGACAGCGACCACGACGACAACCCTTCTATCCACCGCTGACGGCCGCCGGGAAGCGCTCCGCCAGCGCCCACGACCTGTTCGGCCCTGCTCCAAGCGGCCATGGGCGCCCGTCGCCCGTTGGCTGGCAGCAGTCGACGCTGCAAGCGCCGCACGCCTGCAGTGAGGCCCGTGCCACGCGAAAGCCTTCCTGAGAATGGAAGGCGCGGCAATCACTGGCTGCGCATGTGAAACGCCATTGTCGAGGCCACAAGTGTTTCGGACAAAGACCATCAATGGCTGCATGACCCGCCGTTCAATGAAATCTATGGTGCGTCGCTATTCTCGTTCATTGTCGCCAAATTCCCTCTCTTCCTGGCCTGATTCACACACTTCTCCCTTCCCCTCCCCCACTCCGTTGCAACGACGTTACGAATCTCTTTTGTCGAGCTGTGCACTCTTCCTCAATAGCATTCACCACCGCTTAATCGCATAATTCTTCGCCCGACGCTGCAACGCATGACGCTTCCACTTCTTGCACGATCCCCAATCTTAATTGCATAAAGAGCGCCATTCAACCACGCCTTGGCCTTCTGGAAAGCGCCACAGCTGCAGAAACTGAGACAACCCGACAGGCTCTCCCGACTTTCGCATGCCAGCCAACAGCATGGCACCCTCAGAGAACCAACAGCAACCCCCAAATCCCGCGCCTCCGTCCCTTTCCGCTGGCGGTCATGGGCAGCGCGACTACTACGCTTCGCAGGACGCATCACGACCTCCCTCACACGACGAACCATACCTGACACCTTACCTCGGTCTTCGAGCCAGACTCTCGCAGACCTGGATCAATCGCTGGACGATTCTGCTTTTGCTCGTACTGATCCGAACACTATTCGCCATCGCCAGTGTCGACGACAACATTGGCACGGCGAGAAAGCAAGCGCTGAGTGCCTGCACTTCTGTCGAGAATGTAGGCTCCGCCATGGCGTCAATGCCTCATTACATGAGCCAAGGCGTCAACGAACTCAGCGCACAAGGCATCGAAAAGGCCGTCAATGGCCTCATGCAGATGCTCATTCTGACCTTGACTGGAGTGGAGGAAATTGTGGTCTTCATCATCAACCTGCTGACGTCCACATACGTTTGTTTGATCACCCTCGCTATCAGTGGCAGCTTGCACGTTGCCATCTCGGTAGCCGAAGATGTTGGCAACTTTCTCAACTCTACTGCGAAGGACGTGGGCAATGATCTTGGCTCTGCTGCATCAGAATTCCAAGACGCTATGAATGGATTCCTATCCGGATTGAACGACGTCGGAGACCTCTTTACCGGTGACGACTCCAAACCTCCGACCCTCGACCTTTCTGGCGAGATCGACAAGCTCAACAACCTTGAGCTGCCTTCCGGATACGATCAGGGACTGCAAACCCTCAACGGTTCTATTCCGACCTTCGAACAAGTCCAAAATTTGACCAACACAGCAATCAGATTTCCATTCGAAGAGGTCAAGAAGCTGTTGAACGAGAGCCTTCCCAAGTACACCTTCAATGGCTCCATGTTTCCCGTCCCCGCCAAGGAGCAGCTCACCTTCTGCTCGGATGATGATGGCGTCAATGACTTCTTTGACTCCTTGGTCGATATCGAGCAAATGTTGAAGAAGGTTTTCCTCGGAGTCCTCATCACGTTGGCAATACTGGCAATGATTCCAATGGCCTGGCGCGAGTATCGCCGTTGGAGAACGATGAGGGAAAGAGCACATCTGGTCAGAGATGAAGCGTACGACTCTCTCGATGCGGTCTACATCGTTTCGAGGCCGTACACCGCCGGTGCGGGTCTGTGGTTGGCACGCAAGTTCAAATCAGCTCGCCGCCGCACTCTAGTCCGCTGGAGTGTAGCCTACGCTACCACCGTCCCTGCTCTCTTCGTCCTCTCGCTCGCCATAGCCGGTTTACTAGGCTGCCTGTGCCAGTACATCCTCCTCAAGTCACTCGAAAAGGAGGTGCCTGCTTTGGAAAACCAGATCATCGGATTCTCCGACAAAGTTGTCAATTCTCTGAACAACGCCAGTCAACAGTGGGCTATCGGAACGAACAAGATCATCAACGATACCAACACTGACATCAATGATGATGTGTTCGGCTGGGTCAATACCACCACTGGAGCAGTCAACGATACCCTGAATACTTTTGTCGACGAGATGAGTGGTGCCCTCAACGATACCTTTGGTGGGACTGTTCTCTATGATCCCATCATGGAGGTTCTCAACTGTCTCGTTCTTCTCAAGATTCAGGGGATCCAGAAAGGGTTGACCTGGGTCAGTGACCACGCCAAGATCGACATCCCAATGTTGCCCAACGACACGTTCTCATTGGGTGCCGCCTCGAAGGTCTCTGGCTCCGAGACTGACATTCTTGCCACTGGACCCGATGGAGCAGCCGCCGATGCGATCACTGATGCGGTAGATCACCTTGTACGAGCTTTCGCATCAGCAATTCGCCAAGAGGCAATCATCTCCACCTGTGTCTTACTGATATGGGTCATCATTGCTCTGAGCGGATTCATTCGGGCACTCTATCTGCTCTACCGGGGCGGAGACCCTGGTGTCTACCACGGTCAACCCACCACTGGTCGTTCTCCATCGTCACGAGGCGAATCTTTCGAGCTCTCCAAAGTTCCGACCTACGAACAAGCGACAAGAATACCCCAACCAGGCAATCATTCCGGGAACATGTACAATGGCCAGTCCTATACATTGACGCCGGCACCGATGCCAACCTTTGAGGTCACCAGTACCACGTCGCCCATCATGCACACAGGCTTCAGCCCGGCAAACGAGAAGATGGGCACCGTCAATGGTCAGAATGTCGATACTGCTATCCGCCGACAGACGCACGTTCGAGCGTCGAGCCACGGTGACTATGCATTAACTTCACCAATGTCGCCACCTCAGGCGAACCCGTTCCTCAGTACGAACGAAAGCCAAGATCAGAAACGAAATCCGTTCTCGGATCCCGAACGTTGACATCACTGTCATGAGTGGTGTCAGCCATGCACCTGACCGCTCTTCTCCCTCTCCGACCGGCCAGTCGATTGGGAGAGCTCTGTGTCATCCGCATGGTCACGCGGACGAGATCTGAGACTGCAGACGAGACTTTAAATATGCTCAGACCGAGGAGTGCTTCCGGTCTCTGTGTCTTGCAGCCTTCGCGCAGACACAGGCGCATCATGCAGCCTCGGCTGGAATTTGCGCAAACTGAGCGACTTGTGTGAGTGCAGTTGCGTCGTGCTCTGCACCTGATATTTAGCAAGCGTTGCGAAACCCCTTCCACCCTCCTTCACCAGGATCCAGACGGTTGAAGATACCCATTGATGTGGACGGACTTGGACTCTCTTGAGATCTGGAAGACATGAGAGGGAAGAGAAGGCGTTGTATTTCCTTTGGTCAGTCGCCCTCGAGGCCCCCTCCATCCCGCTCCTCTGCGCCGTGTCATCCTGCCTCGCGTCGATACCGCTGCTTCTGATTACAGCACGTGGAAGCTGGTACTATCAGAGCCTGCCGTGGCTTGCCCCGGGTTCTGAGAGATGCGGCTTTCCACCTGTCTGAGTTGCTGCAGAGATGCACTTCGCGATGCCAGCGAGCACGCCGCACGAGCCGGACATTTGTTGCCATGCTATAGGCGCATGGCATGAGTCGGTGGTCTAATCTTCGGAGAAGCACCTTCTTGGGCATGGCCGCTCTTTCGCCGGATCTCTGTTTGGACCTTCCCAGCTGCCTTTTGCGCGGGACTGTGTCTGGTGACGAGATGCCGAGCTGACGGATAACGAGCGTACATATTTTTGAGAAAGGGACGCGACGAGTGCGGTTGATTTGGCATCCTTGTCCTCTGGACATTGGGTTGGTTCGTTCTGCTTGGTCCTTCGGGACCGTGGAAATCTGTTGCTCATTTTGCATTTGAAGGCTGGTGCTTGCAGAATCAATTGAGGAGCAGGGCAGAACCTGACCATACATACCTTCCTTTTCACCAGTCTTTCGTTTCAACCACCCTCGAGGATCAGAGCGCCGTACGTAGCTGAGAAGAAGAACAATCCTCAATTGACCCAAAATGCTGCAGTTCTGTGAATCAATTCATCTCATCAAATTCAACTAAATTTAGCACATCTCTCCAATGTCCGTGCAGGCAGATCGCGCTAGCCGGGCGATCGCCGCTCAGCCCTGCAGACGAAACGACAACCCACATCTCGAACATCGACATCCGTTGCCATCCACAACCGCCATCTCACCTCTGTTGGACCCCGTTCGCGACCAGTATCCTATCCGTCTCCCACATTCGCTAGCATTCTACGTCCCCGCTAGCATGCCCGTCGCGCCGACATGTGCGCGGTGAAGACGCCATGAGCAACAACAACAATTTGCCCCTGCGGCCGCCGCCGCGGTCGCCATCGGGAACCAGGTCGCAGTCGTCGCTCTCACAAACATCCATGCGAAGCGAGTCGAGTTTGTCCAACGCCTCAACCGAGTCCAGTCAGGTGGTCGCGCAATCCATGAATAAGCGGTCTCCGTACTTGCACCAGCCGCCAGTTCGCCCCTCCACTGCGGGGGGTCTGACCCCATCGCAAAGCACAAGTACCCTCCAGTCGATCACAGTTCCGCGCCATGCCACCAGAGGTTCAGTCGACGGCACCATCAGAGTCGCCTCGCCCAGCATGCCAGGCCATCGTCCGCGACAGCACAGCCAAGGCTTTTTCGAGCCCTCCCTGCCGCATGCGACTGCGAACGGCAGCGGGTTAAGTGCGTCGCAGATTGCTGCGCAGGCGGCCATGCATCACATCTCTCCTCCGGCTTCACAAATGAGCGGCGAGCGCAAGCGCTCATACCCGGGGCTGGCGCCCATCAATACCCAGGGTCCCGCTGGAAGTCGACGACCGAGTGACAACTCAAGTCCACAGCTACCTAATGTCGGTACTGGTCTTCAATACAGCAACGGAACTGTGGGCGGTAATCGTTTGGCTGCAACAACTGCTGCGAATGTTGCGTTCCCGAACGGCAGAAGCCCACTTCCCTCGCCAGGTATGCCTCCTCCTTCATCGGGCATGGCGTTGGGTCCGCCACCAGAAAAGGAGCCAAAGCCCAAGAGTTCGAAGATGAAGCTCTTCAAGCCGAAGAATATAGTCCTGTCGAAGGAGAAGGAGGCGAAAGTGGGCCCTGTGATACCTTCGCCTGGTAAAACGCCATCCACGTCTAACTTCCTCCGCGCTGGATTTCCGAATGCATCGACTACTAGTCTGGTCGATCAAAGCTCCGCTGCAAGCTCACTGTACTCTTCGGCCAATGTCTCGACCTCTACTCTTGTTCCTACAATCTCTGAGAAGGACAAGGAGAAGCGGCATCACTTCCTCTCGAGACAGAAACACAAACTTCGCGATGAGCCTGCCCAACTTCCACTATCCTCCGCGCATTCGAACTCTCAGGCGACAAATCCTGATAAGCCGCAACCTTTGTACTCGTTTACACCTGATTCGCCTGGGCCCGGAACATTTGCAAAATCGATGTCCGGCTTTGACCTCAGACATGGTGGCAGGGCTCTGAGAGAAAAGAAAAAGGAGGAGAAGGCAGCCGCCGCAGCTGCAAATTTGAGCCTGACGCAAGTCACTTCTAACACATCCGTGGGCACAGCAGATCAATATCTAGGGCCAAGCAGCTACGATCCCAGTTTTTCTGGACCTCCTTCCGGAAATGCAAGCGTCTTCTCCTTCCCCTCTGAAACGACACTACCAGTCTCGGCACAGGCATTCAGCAACATTGGCGCTCAAATGGGTCTACCTGGGATCGGACCTGACGATGCCTGGCCTCTCCTGAAAGCACGCTTACTCAATCTCTTCTCAGGCGAGAATCTACGGACGCCGATCGAGGATTTCAACGCTCTCGTGAGTGTACATGTTCGTCGATGCATTCAGCGGAGGTCTCCAATTGTGCTCGTTGAAGACGTCAGAGAACTCCTACACACTGGCTTCGGCTCTCTTGCGCAGACTTTACGCGCTACCCCAGATGACAGGCTTGTCACCAACCTAGTGGAGATGTGGATCGGCGTATATGGAGCTATACTGCCATTCCTTCAGGCTGTCTTCCTGCCTTTGGAGCTGGAATTCAAGGGTCGGGGAAGTGTGATGACCCAACGGGAAGCACAGGAATTCTGGGGCGCGATACCAGAGTCGCTCAAATCTGATGAGCGGCCGGGATCAGCGGGAGGGACCGGTCGGCTGCCGAATCTGGCTGATGAACTGGAGGTCAGGCGTATTACGCTGATTGCGTTCCGAGATACGGTGATTCTGCCCAAGCACGAGAGTCTCATGAACATATTCAGTCGGCTATCGCTGGAAAGTCTGAATGCGAGAGTCTCGCCAGACCCTGCTAGTAAAGGACGAGAACATGCTCGGAGTGATCCTGCCACGACTGGCGCAGAGCGACCAGGGACTGCTGGCAGTCTGAGCCCTAGACTGAGCAGCTTCAACTCGCAGAGCTCGACCTTACTAGACGCTGCAAGCAACTCATCTGGCGGCGCAATGAGCCTGGCAAGCAGAAGCAGGGCGACGTCGAACACGTCTGCTGGCAGCTTTGGCACGAGCATGCCGCACTTGAGCTCTCCGCTGGCAGGTCCGGGTTCCTTCAGCGCTACGAGTCAACCTCAAGCATCTCCCGTGGCATTCACGGACCCCGCGAAGGTCACCGAGACGGTAGCCAGCATGCTACAATGCCTTTACGTACTCGCTTCCTGCCAGACAGGAGATGTGGCACAGGGCAACATCGAGCGCCTCACGGGAGCCTTGAAGTACAATTGGCTGGGGAGAGGAAGGACTGGAAGAGATAGAAGAGGTTGGGTTGGTATGAAAGGTCAGCGTGTCGGGTTGGTGGGAGTTCCCTCATAGTCCGGCCCGGGTCTTGAACACAGGGGAGGATCGAGCAGGCTCGAAGTCGAGCTGGACTCATCTTGGCGATTAAGCACTGAATTGGATACCACAAGCCCTGAAGCGTCAAGCTTTAGGAGATGAGAGACGTAGTGACGATACCATGTGCAGCATCATTTGCTGTCATCAAATTACGAATAGCAGTCAATTATGCGTCTTTGTCAGACTCGGCGATCATTCATTTTCATTATATCCGGTCTCGCTGAGAACAGCCCGACTTCAGCTCACTCATAGACAAGCTTCGCTTCAGATGCTGGTTGCTCACTTTCGCACCTCGCTTCACATCATCAGAACACCAAGCGGACATTAGATGCATGGCAATTGTCCCACCGTCAACATAGGTCATGATGAGAGCAATATAAAAGACCGGGCTTGGCAGTAGTCATTGAAGGTTGCTGCTCGGTAGTACCATTGAAGCTACAGGTAGCTGAGAGCAGACTTTCGAACCTCTCTGTCCATCAACAATCCACAGGATGTCGAAAGTCGAACCAGTACCCGGCGCCACCATCGACCCAAAGTATAGCAGTTTCAACATCATCACCGTCGACTACAAGCACGTCAACGGCACCGGCATCCCAGTCTCGATCCTTATCCCCGAAAACATCCAACCAGGCAAACACTCCATAGCAATCCGATGGCACGGCGGCGGATTTGGAGGAGGTCATAGACTCTTCGCAGAATGGTCCTCCCTTTCTCCCCAAACCACCCAGCACGAGACTAAGAATCTCCCAGGTACGCCGAATGGACCCTCAACCTCTACCGCCCCCACCCCACCATCGCCCTCTCACCAGACTACCGCCTCCTCCCCGAAGCCACCGGTCTCGACATCCTGCAAGACGCAGAAGATTTCTATACCTGGCTTTTCACGCCGGGAAAGCTCTCCTCCCTCCTCCCTTCATCAATCACACTCGATCTAGATTCGATCCTCGTGATTGGGGAGTCAGCAGGTGGCTGGCACGCCCTGCAAGCTGGTCTGCTCCATCCCACTCGCATCGCAGCAATCATAAGTCACTATCCCATGATCGATATCCGCTCGCATCACTTCTCCGGTGCTCCACCGCCTGAGAAGACGATTTTCGGCCGTCCACAGGTCGATCCGAAGGCCTTGGAGGGGTACGTGGCGAAGTTGAAAGGGGATGAAGTTGTGCCGAATCGCATCCCACCGGAGGGAGAGGTGAATGTGCTTGTGATGGTTCAGCAGGGATTGTATGGGAGGTACTTTGGGACGGGTGAGAGGTTGCATCCTTTGGAGATGGTCGAGAGGGTGGACGCTTTCCCGCCGACATGGATTTTGCATGGGACGGAGGATTCGGTTGTGCCTGTTGAGGGGACGAGGATGTTTGTGCAGAGGTTGAAGGAGAGGTTTCCTGAGGTGCCGTTGCATGTGACGTATAGGAAAGGGGCGGAGCATGGCTTTGATCTTAGCGATCAGGAGACGGAGTGGAGGGAGGAGGGACTGCGGTTCATCGAGAGGTTCTGGCCGAGGAAGTAGAGATCTGTAATATCCTCCTGGAGCGATGACAAGTTCAGCACACTCGTTCGATTCTGAGTTACGTACATAATACTTTGCTTCCTTGCACCGTACACAATGTCGATCGACCCGACTTCCTC
Source organism: Zasmidium citrigriseum (assembly GCA_002786025.1). NCBI lineage: Eukaryota > Fungi > Ascomycota > Dothideomycetes > Mycosphaerellales > Mycosphaerellaceae > Zasmidium > Zasmidium citrigriseum. The sequence goes on along the minus strand of NHNW01000041.1, from coordinate 261,356 downwards.
CCTGATGCGGGAACCTGGCGGTCCATTCCTATCCCAATATATCACCCAATCCAGTAGCCCGGTCCATCTTCGCGTACGCCGGCCCTGGCTCTCAAAGCAGTATCCAACGCCCCTCGCATGCAAGATTCGAACGCTTCAAACAAGTTAGACAAAGCCTCCACGGGTTAGATAGGTTGGACTATTTGTTTTCGTTGAGCAGTGCCTGCACGCTCGACCATTTCTGTTTGAGGGTATCGTGGTCTGATTGCGTCTGTAGAAAGGGTTAGTCTCTTACCATGCCCTTGAAATTCGAGATGTGACTCACCTGTGCATGTGCCATCTTTGCATTAACCAACTCATGCTCCATCTCATCCATCTCCTCCTTCAGAGCGCGATTCTCGTTCTGGACTTCGATATTTCGCTGCATGATGCGATCCATCTCGTCCTTCAACTTCTCTTCAATCTCAGCAGGCTGTGCATCGACCAACTTCTGCAGCTCCTCGACTTGCATCTTCAATGCTTCGTTCTGATCCATGAGCGAGTCGTTCTCGACCTTGATCTTGACCAAGTCTTGAGCGATGTTTACGTGCTCAGCATCATGTTGCTGCACTCGCTCCTCAAGGGCCTTGACTCTGGTGTTGAGTGCTGCATTCGTTGTTCGCAGAGTTTCCACTTCAGTCTCACGCTCGCGTTCTAGCCGTTGTTGCTCCTCCCACTCAATGGTATATCTCGCAAGAGTCTCGTCTGATATCTTGATACCACATGCGTCCCGGACCATCTCATCGGCTCGATAGAGCTCTTTGTCGGCGCCACCAGTGACAGAGCCGAAGAATCCGGAGTCGAGAAGGGATGACGCGGATGGGGATTTGTCAATGTACACGTCAAACAGCTTCTCCTTAAGAAAGTTGGTCAACTGACTCATGTCTTTCATCTCCAGCAGGGCTGCCCGGTTATGCTGCATCAGAACGATCCCAAACTTCAGGATAGCTGTCAGCCCTTCGCTGAGGATCAAGTCGTAAATCCGTAACACTAGTTGCAACGGAAAGCGGTAAGCGAAAAGCGTCAGGAACCATTGCGTAGCGTAGAGTTGTGGGCCAACGTTTCGTCTCCGGAGATGGCAGTAGACGGCCGGTTCGTACTCTTCCAGTAGTCTTTCGAATTGATAAAGTCGCAGATGTAGGCCCGTCATATCAGGCGTAAACATGCTTCGCAGGTCGTATTTGCTCATGAGCCTGACCAGTAGCGTAAACGCTTCTTCTTCACTCATGTTGAAGAGCAGCGGCATGGCGATAAAGTTGATACCCTGTGCATAGCCGACGCCCTCGTCGAACAACGCATAGGCCTTGCAGACGCCGAAAAGTCCATCTTGCAGGCCCGCTGATTGAGTGTACTTGCTGTAGGACGTCCTCGAGCCCATATCTCGCTTGATCATCTTCTCGAGCTTTTGCAACGCGAGTGATTCCCGTTTGGTCTTCTCCTCAAGCAGTTTCAATTTCAGTTCTGGTGCGTTGCTCTCCACTGAGGTCGGCGGGCTGGCCATGCCTGAATTTGCTGTGGTTGATCGTTCAGAGTGCTCGCTCGAGGCATCGGATGTCGCTTCTTTCTCGCCGTTTACGCCATTCACGCCGACGGTGGAACCAGTCCTTGAGTTTGCGGGTCGTTGATGCTCGGCGTCGGTACCCCTGGCCTTGAGTGTGCGGTATATGTTCTCCAGCTCTTCGTTCTTGCTCTCAGCTAATACCTGCCACACAACACCACGTATTGCTGGAGGGATACCAGCAGTAATGGCCTGGCTCAGCTCTTCACCGCTGGTTCTCGCGACTGCTGCAGGGCCCTCGTAGACCAACTGTTGCCAAAGATCCCAATTCACTTCTTGAGGTTCGGCCGCAGGACCTGCAGTCATACCAGACGCGGTACCAGGTGGAAGACTTGGATTTAGGGGAGGCGACTTGAGTCCTGAGGTGGAGTCCGATCGCTCGTGGCGAGGAGGGCTGGAAGTCGGCTCTCCATCAGCATCTGCTTGTACACCATCTTGCTTCTCATCTGCGATGCCATTCTCGTGACTGTGGAACTCCTCCTGCCTCCGGAGACTGGTGAATTGATCTTGCAGGCTTGGCTTTCCTCCATCATGAATAGTCGGCAGACCGTCCGAGGCAGCTGAAGCACTGGTGCCTCGTCTCTCGCTGAAACGGCTCTCTTGTCGGGGAGCTGGAGGCGAACGCGCTGGCTTTCTCATACTACCCATCCTGCCCAGGAGCGCGCCGAAACCACTTGATGCCTTCCGCAGAGGTCCTGGCGGTGGAGGCGAGGCGACTCGATCAGATGCGTGGCGTTGTTCGAGTGCATGCATTCGGTCTGCAGTTGACGGCGGTGGCTGTGGCACGGGGAGGTCTCCAGACAGACCGCGCATGGTTCGCATTGGCGACTGCTGGCGCGAGCCTGCCTTGCTGGGCGAGACACTGCGATCGCGCGAGGCAGAGGAAGCAGGTCTCGGCGGTGGCAGCTGCACGCTCTCGAGGGTGGTGTGGCGGGAATGCGCGCTCTCGCTGGTGGTGGCCTCCGACTCCTCCTGCGCTATTGACGATGTTGTCTCCTCCTCCTTGTCCTCGGGCTTCGGCGATTTGGTGGGGACATACGTCTTGACGCTGCCATCTTCGTTGCTCTCGACCGAGCGTGCTTTCGCATTGCTTTCGGTGCCAGTTATGCCCAATCCACTGGGCTCCTCTGCGCCCGCCTTGCTCTCCCCATCCTCGGCGGGCTGCTCTTCAATGATCTCGGGCTCGGCGGAGGTCGGTCGCGGGGTGGAAGCGGCGTCTTCGAACGTCTCCTGCCCTGAGTCAATCCCAAACGTGTCTCAAACACTTATCGCATATATCTCTGCTTACCTGCTTGTCGTCGTCGTCCTTGATGCGCATCTCGGAAGCCATGTCGGCAACGATCGAGGTCCTCTTGGACCCGCTGCTTTTCCTGCCTCCGCGCACAGTCTTGCCTGGACGCAGGCTCTTTCTTCGATCGGGAATGCCAGGTGCCTGATTGCGAATGGGTGGTTCAGGAGACGATGGCAGTAGTGGAGCTGGTGCAGCCTCCTCCTCAGGAACAGCGACCGTTGTTGACGAAAGCTTGTCGGCGGCGATCGTCGTCACAACAGCTTCTTCCGTGCTACTCTGCGTGGTCGACATTATCCTATGCGGCAGTACAACAACAGGGCGCAAGACACGGCATGGAATGCAACGAGCAACATCCAGATGGAGGAGCGGCGACAGTCAACACGCAGAATTTAGCATTCGTCACCAACATGGAACAAGGGCCATCAGCAGGCAGAGCCAGGGGCAGTGGACGGCTCTCTCTCCTGGCAACGCCAACTCGCCATGCCATGCCCCGGAGCCAACAACCACGCGCAGCATATTGCGCCATGCTACCGTCGTGTCTGACTAGAGGACCTCCTGCGTGTTGCCCCTCGAGTGGTAAGATGGCCCGGCGACGCGAGAAGTCGCGTCGTCCACTTCCATCCTCCTCTCGCTCAGCACCCTCTTCTATTTACTCTGACCCCACAATTCGCCGACACAAAAATAGATGACAGGGTGCAGATCGCCGGCACTTCCGCTGGCGTTTCAGGCCACTCCGTAGCGTCGCACGTGAGAACGCTGCCAACTCTATCGCAAGACGTGTCTTGGCCCGGCAACAACTAGGGTGGCTGCTCTTCAACGCCCGTAGCACCTTGGACAAACATCACTCCATCAGTCCGATAGCGACTTCAAAAGCTGTGGCCTTGTGCGATCCATCGAACGCTCGGGTCGATCTCAGGCAGCTTGATAACAACGTTCGGCTAGACGATGTCTGAATAGGCAGGCGAACATGGCTCGCTCACAAATACCTCTACGTGCTCCTCTTGCTCGCGTTTCTCGCGAAGTCGCCTCTTTCAATTGCTGACCGACCTTCGACCCGACAAAATGTACTACACAGACAGGCTGATGCTACGAGCATATGATGTGCGAGTAGACGAGAAACCCCTCACTCAAATGTTCAATGTGAGATGGAGTATGCCAAATTTGAGGAACTGGGCTTTGCTGACTTCTTGATCACCAAGGATGTAGAGATGATGTGGGCAAGTGAGTGATGCGTCCTGACGAGCCGAGAGACTGCGTGCTGATTCACCTGGCAGTTGGCGCCGATGCCCCTCGGGCAGACCAGTACAACGCAAAGAAGTTCATAGAGGGCGTGCAAGCACGGACGAATGGCATACCCTCGTACGCCATATGTCTCAAGCCCGAAAAAGGTCCAGAGGAATTGGGCCCGGATGACGACCTCTTCATGGATGACGGCAAAGCACGCTACCCAATGATCGGGATGCTGAACTTTGGCTCTCCTCGCATGTCATATGTCAATCGCGTGATTGGATTCGGCATCAGCTTCACCAAAGAGCATCAAGGTTACATCTTTTCAGCTATGTGATGGCTTCATTTCACTGACCTGCTTCACAGGCAAAGGATTTGGCACCGAAGTCTTGCGATGGGGCATGGACTATGTCTTCAACACTCTTGGACTCCACCGATGCGAGCTCAATGTCTCAGCAGACAACGCGCCGGCAATTCATTGCTATGAAAAGGTCGGATTCAAGCGAGAGGGCGTAGCACGTTCCTCATACTTCAAGTACGGAAAATGGGTGGATGTGAGCAATGAATCTCTTCCTCAATTCCGCATGTACTGATGCTGTGATCTCCAGAACATCTCAATGGGCATGCTCGAAGACGAATGGCGAGCGGGAAAACGCCGGTGAATTCACGCGCCCGCACGTGACTGGACGCTCCTCAATAAGCCGCTTTATTGAGCAACGCACAACGCCCTTGTCAATAGAGCGTTATTGAAAGAACACGACAACACCTCAATAACACAATGCATTGTCATTTTTGCTTAAGACTTCGCACTTATGTTGCTCTTCTTCCACACCAACTTCAACCTCCAGGTCAACTCGAACCATCTTCATCGCTTCCTTCGGACACTCAAGAAGACTCTCAACAGCTTCCACAAGCCCTCAGCAGTCGTCTCGTCACCCGAAAGAACAAGTCACGGTGCTCAGCATTTGCAAAATCACGCCAACATCAACAAGCACTACCTGCAAGATGTCGTTCGACCTCGAGAAGGGCGCAGGCGCCTCTATCCAACAACCCACCACCGCACGCGTCTCCAACCACGCCGACTTTCCTCCAACCTACGAGCAGCATGTCAATGACAACATGCGGCGATTCAGCGACGACTTCCATGAGGTCAAGTTGAGAGAGTTTGACGGCATCCAAGAGCCCAAGCCCGACCAGCGCAAGCGCAAGCGCAAGTGTCCAACTTGGGTGTGGTTCACAGTTGGCGTATCGATCTTGATCATCGTAGCTGCCATGTTGGGCGGCTTGATCATCCACTACACGAACAAGCCTGGTGAACACAGCGACAAGGTGAGTACACTCGCACCGCCCATCAGACCCATCACCTTATCCCTTTCTCGGACTAACATGACGGTCAATCAGAGCTCCATCAAGACTCGCTCTTACCAAACGACCACCGTCTCTCCTCTGACAACGACCATCTTCGTCACTGAGACTCCACCAACCACCTCGACTGAAGTCATCATGACCACGGTCACTCCATCGACTTCTTCCCCATCGCTCATCACGGTCACCTCTACAACAACGGCATCCAGTTCTGAGAGCTCTACGACTCCAATAACTACATCGACGAGCACCATCACGACCGCTCCCGAGCCAACGACTACCTCCATGAACCCCAGCGAAGCCGCCCTGCGCTCAAGCATCGCTGCAGAGATCTCTCGCAACAGCGAGAAGCTCATTCCGTCACCCATCACGACAACTCTGATGTCCGTCACCACTGCGACATCTGTCAGCATCTCGACTCCACCTCGTGAGCCAGACCCAACTCTGATCGACATGCCAGGTGGCGTCATCGACTGGTGTGGTGTCCCAGGCACAAACTGCTAAAGAGCAGAATGAGAGATGGAAGAAGGCCAACGGAGGACTTCACAAATGAATGGGGTTGTGGGATTTGGCAGGCTGCGAGGCGTTTGGCGTTTTGGCGTTGTGATTTCTACCAGCAACGAACAATTTGGGACTGTACGTAGTCCGCTTCTGCCTTCTCATCTGCAGAAGATCAGGAGATAGTTCATCATGAATCATGCTCTTCGAAGAGCTCATGCAGCCCCTTCTCTATTTCTTTTGGTTCTCTTACTCCATCAAAATTCTTCCCATCTCATCAAATTCAAGGTTAGCAATCGCTCTTCCTTGAGCCCCAATGCTTCAGTCCCCGTCCTAACCTGTTCCTCTGCTGAGGTGGCCGTAACAACAAAGAAAGTGCACAATGTCCTTCACTCTCTTTGCCATTGATGCTCCCGCTTTGTCTACTTTCCATACCATTGTGATTCGTCACAAAGAGGGGGACGAGATGCCACGACAGGATGGTATTTACCTTGACCTTCCCTTCAAATGGATTGAGGTCTGTCTACTTACACTTTTGCTCTCACAAACCACAGCCCTATCTTTGACGTATTGCCGGTCAATACGAAGAAGACCAACCACACACCCTAGAGAGCTCACCAAGTATCGCAGGTCGATACCTCTTCCAACATGTCGGACACCACGACCCCCGAAGACAGTCTCTGCATGTTCTGCAGACACGCTTGCACCGAATTCAGAACGATCGCCGGCAATCGAGTATGCCTCGCCTGCATCGATGATAACATCATTCCTCGATTCCACGAAGCCCTCGAGCACGAAGGTAGGTACCCAGTGACCTGGGGTTCGACAATCCTCAAACCGGAGGACTTCATCGACAAGCTTGGTCTCACCTTCATCCAGCGCTACAACCGCCGTGTTGAAGAATACCAATGCGAAGATCGTGTCTACTGTCCTCATGTGATTCAGACTGGAAGGGCTCCTCTCATCGGTGAGATTTCCGAACAGCTTCTCGCTTTGACCGATGAGCAGAAGGCTAATCTTGCTGAACAGCAGATCCCCACTGAGACTTGTGGCGGCTTTGTCAACCAGCGATCTGGTTCCATGCGAGCTTTCACTTGCAGACGATGCAAAGGTAAGGTCACAACTTGCTGCGGCATCGCTATCTGGACCGATGTCTCAAATCACGTCTGTGATGTTCAAGAAGCAGCAGATCCACTTGCTGGCTTGACCCAGGGCCGCCAATACCAATTATGTCCTGGAATCGGATGCGGAAGACACTACGAGCTCATTGATGGTTGCAATCATATGCATTGCGAATACTGCCATACCGATTTCTGCTTCCTCTGCGGCCAGCCAGCAACAGACACATCGGGACACTGGACCAGAGGATCGCCCTCTCAATGCACAAGATGGGGCACACCTGGTATGCAATATTCTGACCCTACCGTCGATGGTTATGACGATCCACCAAATGAGCAGGGCCAACAGAACAACTATCACGGAGCGCCTCTCGCTGATATCCCCACAGAGCGAACCTTCGACGACGAGGGATTGCCACTGCCATTCATCACTAACGACGAGAATGGACGACCCCAATTTTACGTTCACCTATTCCACTTCCAGGATTCTGTACGACAGATATTGGGAGAGTTGAGTATGGACGACACCCTCGAATGGCTCGACAATGGCCCAGACGTTGAGGTATTGATCGAAATGGATGATGCCCGGCGAGCTAGGTTCGTCGGTCTGCACGTATACAACGATCAGTTGATACCTGCCGGGACGATCCGTCGGTTTGAGGATGACATCCATGATCTCTTCCTTTCTTGGGACACTCTTCTGGAGCTTGTTGTTGGTTTCATTGTTCGGGATATAGAAGCTGGCCCCGATGATGGGGTCATGAACCGACAGAGAGAGTTTGGAGAGAATGGCCGGCCATTGCCATGGATTGAAACTCTCGCAGACGGCACAAGACGACCTAGAATTGACATCCGAGACTTTCAAGCCTCCGCTCGGAACGTGCTCGGGCCGCACGGCATCCAAGGTGAAGCCTGGTTCGATGAAGTCCCGCTGGACGTCGAGGTCGTTCTCGAGTCTGATGCCGAGCGAGCCGATGTACGCTTCATTGGTCTCACGGCATTCACAGCACAAGCCGAACTCCAAGAGCCACTCCGTCTCCGCCTCGAAGCCGAAATGCGTGAGTTCTTCGCAAGACGACCGGCACTACTGCTGGATGTAACGCTCTTGTCGATAACGGACGACGACGATGAACTTTTGCCAGATGTTCCTCGAATAATGATCCTGGAAGCCACCGAGATGCACCGCCATGACTTTCAATTCAGGGTCGACTTTATTTGGTTCGTTCGGCTGTACCAGCAACGCTTCACTGACAGCGGTCTTCCAGCTCCTGACCTCAGCCAAGTCCTCGGTGACGCCACTGTCGACATCAGCTTCTCAGGTGATTTCATGACTCGGACGGCACATCATGCTCACATAGAGGATCTTCGCTTCCAACGGCATGCCACCACTACTCGAGCTCGGACCCTCGCGACGAGAGAATTTCGCCAGATCTTGAGTCATAACCCGGCGCTTGTTGCTGAGATTGTGCAGTCCATGTTGCAGAGATTCAACGTTGACAACATGGTGGATTTGCATCGAGCGCTTTTTGAGGATTGATGACGAGAATGTGATTGGGAGGAATGATGAGATAGGATTTCAGCGAAGCAATTTGAACATTTTGCAAAGATTTTGAATATTCAGTATATCCGGCGCGAAAGTAGAATGCGCTAAATTTCGTGACATGTGAACGGCCAATTCGAAGTGAAATCAGACCCTGAATGCCTGAGGCACGCACGAAAATTATCCGATCTCCAGTCCGAGCTTTCGACCTCACCTCGCTCGTTCTTGCCATCTCTGACCAACAATCACCACTTCGAGACACCAGATTTATTTCAAGATGGCCGGCCCACCAAAGAAACGCCAGAAGCGAGAAGACAAGCAAGAGGGCGAATTGCCACAGAAGAAATACTATCGCCAACGAGCTCATGCAAATCCCTTCTCCGATCATGATTTGACCTAGTATGTCGACATTTCCCACGAGAGCACTGTCTATCTCCCGAATGCCAAAAATTGCAGAGCATGTCAATTCTGATAAAACTTTCACTAACGTCGAGAAGTCCTGAGTCGCCTGAAGCGATGGACTGGAGTCAACACTACCCAGCCTACATCGCCACCAACCAGGAAGCCACGATCGACGAAACTCAGAACGGCAACAGCACCTCCAAAACCCTGACGAAACAAGTCACAATAGCAGACATAGGCTGCGGCTTCGGCGGCCTCCTCTTCGCCCTCGCCCCAAAACTCCCAAGTTCTCTAATCCTAGGCATGGAAATCCGCACCTCCGTAACCTCCTTCGTCCAAGACAAAATCACCGCCCTCCGGACCCAAGCCCTCAAAATCTCCCCCTCCAACCCAGAATCACCAGCACCAACCTACCAAAACATCTCCTGCATCCGCGCCAACACAATGAAATTCCTCCCCAACTTCTTCACCAAACACCAACTCGAGAAAATCTTCCTCTGCTTCCCAGACCCACACTTCAAAGCCCGGAAACACAAAGCGCGGATCGTGAGCACGACGTTGAATTCCGAGTATGCGTATGTGCTGCGGCCGGGGGGCAAAGTGTATACGATTACCGATGTGGAGGATTTGCATCGGTGGATGGTGGAGCATTTGGACGGGCATCCGAGTTTTGAGAGGGTCGGGGAGGAGGAGGTCGAGGGGGATGAGTGTGTTGTGGCGATGAGGTCGGAGACGGAGGAGGGGAAGAAGGTGGAGAGGAATGGGGGGAAGAAGTTTGTGGCGGTGTTTAGACGCTTGGAGGATCCGCCGTGGCCGTGAGATGTGAATGCGTAGTGATGATGGTATATATTTGATTCTCGTATCATATGCGTCTTTCCATTGGATTAGCTACAGATCAGCTCAGGTCACGAGCATAAGAATGTCTCCATTCCCATACAAGACCAAGCGCACAGCACATCCAAATGGCCATGACGCTGTTTATGTTACACGTAGCAACCTTTTCCCTCTTCTTCATTATATGTCGTCAAATCCATTGCCGCCCAGTATTCCGCACACCTCTCGCCATTAGATGCGTTTCAAACTGCAAAGCTGACGCTCGTTTCATCCCGTCATTTTGGTGGTATCCTGTGAAGCCCGATTATCATCCCGTGAATCGCTGAAAGCAGAGAACCGACGAGAGTACAGAAAAGCCCCTCCAATGGGGCTTCCGATGCGAGAAACGCCACTATTACTCCCGTGCTGAAATTTATGCTGTACGCTGTCCAAGAATATTTGCGTAAATAGATATCATGAGCTCGATGTAGCGCTCGCAGGGCTGTTAGAGGCTGTTCCAGATTTATCGCCCTTCTTCGCCTTTTCCTTTTCGAAGTGCTCAGGCCCTTGGTTTGCAAATGTATAGTTCTTAGGGCCATTGTCGGTGGTTGGAGGCTTTCGAGGTGTAGCTGCTCTTTTCATATCCTGCGGAGGGCTGTATTCGTGCACGAAGAACTCAGAAGCCGGTTGAGCAGGCTTTGGTAGCTGCGCTGTGACATTCATGCCAGGCGATGCCCCCGAAGTCGTGACGAAGCTGAACTGCTGTCCTCCCTGGGGTGGCGTATGCATTTGCGGTGGTGGCTGCTGGCCTTGCGCTTGCGGCGGTGCATGCTGAATGAACTGCATCTGCTGCATCTGGGACGGATACGCCATGGTAATGTTGCCCTGCGCATTCACAATAGGTACGCCACCGTTCGCGAAGTGCATGTTCATTTGGGATCCCTCGGGTGCCGGAATGACAAAATGCTGTGCCGGTCCTCCATATGTTGCAGGCACAGAGAAGTGCTGTTCTGGAACAGAGGAGCTCATGAACTGTTGCTGCTGCGATGGGATGTAAGTTTGCATCTGTTGTACCGGTTGAGGTTGCGGAGGCATTGGCTGCTGCTGTTGTTGCTGTGGCACCATAAAGACATTAGCCGGGAAGCTTGTTTGTGCCGCCGGCGCTGATTGAGGAGGCGTATTCTCCGTGATTACATTGTTTCCAACCCGAGCCTGGTTGAATTGCTGAGCCTGTTGTTGTTGATGATGGTGATATAGCGGCGTGTGTGGCGGCGAGGAGACTGGTTGGGGAGGCACCGACTGCGAAGGCATGATTGATACATTGTGCTCCGCGTCCGTCTCGCTGATGCTCGCCTGACGGCTGAAGTGGCCAGACGCTGACTGCCAAGGCGGGAACTGGGGTCGGCTCTGCTCCTGCCTGGCTGCCGCCTCGTTGGGCGACATCGGCGTGGGAGGCGCGAGATTTCCCATGGACGATGATGAAGCATGCCTCATGATCTTAGGGGAGTTCGTCGCCGCATCTGCAAAGGTCCAGTTCAGGGGGGATCTCTGTGCCGAGCCTGGCACGGATTTCATGACTCGGCCTTGAGCCACACCATTGATTACATTAGAAGATCGAATACGTCGTAGTTGTTGCCCGGGGGCGGAAAGATTCTGAGAGGACTGCTGTTGACCAGGTGATCCAGGTTGCGAAGCACCACTGTAGGACTGACTGCGAAGAGCAGCCATGCCCAAAGGCTGCGGCTTTGGACGCTGACGCCGGACTGCGATACTGTTGGGGTTCTCTCCCGGAGGTGCTGGCGTTTTGAAAGTTGCCGACTGTTGTGGTTGTGGCGTCTGAATCGCAAAGTTGCTCATTTGCTGGGCAAGCATGGTGCCATTTTGAGAATCTCTTCTCACAAAGGCTTCATCTGCGGGCCATGCCAATGGTTGCTCGTGCTGGGTCAGTTGCTGCTGGTGTTGCTGCAACTGCTGTTGTCGTTGAGCAGCCTCGCGGAACTGCTGTTGCAGGTCGTTCGGGTCAACAGGAACCGATTGGCCGGGCTGCCATTGTGAAGTCGAGGCTGTGGGCGGATGTTGAGATGCCGGTACCTGCTGGAAGTGAGATTCCTGGGCCTGCGGAAGCGACACAGAGGAGCTGCGGCTATCACCCCACTCGGACACTGGCGCAGAAATGGAATGTTGGTCCTGCATGGCGGTAGATGAGGGAAACATGGATTGCTCGGAGATGGTGGACGGAATGCTGGAGTCGTTGCTGGACAGCGGAGCGCCAATGGGTGCCGGGAAAGCAAAGGCATCCTGTGACTTGAACTCTCCTTGCATCTCGGGGAATACCTGATGTAGGACGTCTGAATCCCCAGAAAAGCCGTTGTGAAGAGTATCAAATTGTCCTGAGCGCATCATTCCCCCATTCTGTGCAAAGGCATCGAATTGCTCCTGGGTCAAAGTGCGGCGATTCATTTCCTGTGGACTGTCAAACATATCCCCCGAAAGCTGCTGGCCCATTCCGCCATTGGCAAAGTGCTCGTTGGGTGTAATGTCGTTCGAAAAGGGGAGACCGTTGGGGGCATCCTGGAACTGGGACATCGCGGACATTGACATGCCATTGGAGGTATTGTTGTCATCAGCGGTGCACTGTTGCATCATCGAGAAATAGTCGGCGGAGCTGAAGGAGGGCGAGGTATCGGAGTCGGACGGGTAGTTGTTGTTCGTGGACGCAGCCGGCTGCTGCTGGGCGAACAGGTTGAAGGCACCAGCCTGCTTCTTTGCATCCTGCTTGGACTTTGCGCGTCGGTTCTGAAACCAGTTCTGGGCACGTCTCAGCTGCGCTTCAAAAGCCAAAGTTAGAACATCTGCGACGACTCACGTTGACCTTGTCGAGCGACACTCCCAACGTGTCGGCGAAGCCCTTCTTCGTGTTTGTGTTGGGCTTCTGCTGCTTCTGGTAGTGGGCCTCGAGGATGTCGTGCTGCTCCTTGGTGAGGCGCGGCTTGATGTCGCAAGACATGTGGTGCGGCACATGGGGCCCGAAGCGGTCGGGCATCGGCGCGTGTGCGGCGTACGGGTGGTGGTGCTGCGCGGCGTCGATGTAGGTGTCGTCGGCGAAGGGGAGGTGGCCGGGAGGAGCAACGAAGGAGGCCATGATGGGCCGGGGGCAGCGGCGCGGACTGCGCACTCGACTCCCTCCTCAGCGCTGGGCTGGCTGGCAGCGGGCAGCAGCACCCTCGCGAGGGCAGGCTGGGTGCGGTGGGCGTCAGCTCCCCGTCGAGTCCAAGGTGTCCAAGGCTGTCAGCAGGGCCGGCCGTAGTCGAGGCGCGCCAGCCTGGCTGGTCTGGCGGACGATCGTCGAGATGGGTGCGCAAGGCTCCCTGGTGTCGAGCCCCAAGCGTTCCCGGGCACGAGGTCAAGCGAGCGACTTTTGCGCGACGGCCGGATGGGATAGCGATGCAGCGATATACAACAGAAGCACAGAAACAGCAAGCGAGGGAGGGGCAAAGCGAGCGTGGTGGAGAGGCGGACGGAGCAGACAACGACGAGATGGAAGCGGCAGTGATGTGAGAGTCGAAGTCGCACCCTCGTCCTCCACACCGCGAGATGACGGGGGCTTTCGCTGCTGAGCCAAGCGGGCTCTAATCCCTGTCGCCGAGCGTTTGTGCTGAGAGGTGCGCCTGCCAGGGGCAGCTCTGGTCCTGGGCTGTGCGATCTCATAGGCGCGTATTTATAGGAGGTGGAGAGGAAGGATCCAGCGGCCAGTGCCCGGCAGTCCAGAGCCCGGCGCTTCAATGCTGCCTTCTCTGCGATGCGGCCTGCCACTGGACCTCACTGCGTGTTTCTTCACACACGCTGCGATGCGCGCAACAGGCACGAATCGCAAGTGCCCGGTCTGTGGCAGCGGCGCTACGATCTCGTCGTTGGCGCCGTTGAAAAGGAGCATCTGGGCCGGAGCGCAACAAGCCCCGTGCTCGAAGCCGTTCAACAAGCTTCGCCTAACTGCCCACTCCCGCTCCCGCCCAAGCGGACCCGAACGACGTCGGACGACTCGCTCACAATCCTCTATTCACCGGAGAACATAACATCTCGCAAGTCGACATTCATACACATCACCATTCAGGAGTCGACACATTCGAGCGTGCTTCGACTTATCGATCGATCATGGCGCTCCTCCACCGGCTCATTCATGACGAAATTGTGCAACGTCTTCAAGGCGGTATCCTCCTCTTCGGCCCGTGTCAACGTGTGTACCCCCGACTCGTCCGCCTCAGAATCCTGGCGACTCGCCGACTCCAGCCGGCACTGTGGCTTGCGTACCGTGCAGCATGCAGCCTCCTCACACAGAAAAGGGGCCCAGGCACTGCGAGAAGCGAGCGCACAAAACATCAATCTCCGCGCCTAACTTGTGAGTCTCTACGTAAGGCATCACATCATCATTCACCTATGATACTGCACGCTGTACCATAGATTGAACCTCGCCCGAGATTGTGTGGGGCAGCACCTGTAGATCTCCTGCAACCAGCCGTATTTTCATTTCTTGGTACCAACCAGCTACGGCACCTCTCCTCTATTCTCCAGTTCCCAAGCCCCGTGCTTGCCGTCTTGCTATGTCAACCACTCCGCGTTACTTTGGACGTCGTCTATTATGTTGCTGCGACACCCAGAACAACCACACGCGGCCAGCTCCGCGACAAGGCGCCCGATGGACCATCACACCGCGGACTCGCCGCGAGACCTTTGTGTCGCTCGAGGTCGACGTTCCTTGCATATCCAGCCGGCTCGGGCGTGTCCAGTGTTACACATCCATCTCGTACCACGGCAAAGATAGAAAAGCAAGGTCCCTTGGCGGGAGACACATGGCGAAAACATGTCATCACCCGGTCACACAAGAATTAAACATTCAAATACGACTTCCCTTGTCGTCGTCATTTGATCAGTGCCGAGAGCAGGAAATGCATCCCAGCACGATCCCTCGCCGTCGCCTCCTGCAACCGCGAATGTTTTCGAAATTCGAGGTCTGATTCAGACCGCCAGATGCGTCCACTGACTCGAGCCATCCCGCGTGTCGTCCCAGTGCAGTGGAGCTATCGAGATATAGCAGGGAACATGTCTCTTTGCCAGCGCCTTGGTTGTCGCCATGCTCATGTTTCGAGAAGCCATGTGTTGAAACAATCTCCCCCATCGCTATCAATAGACTGTGAGTGTTACAAACATGACGTGAGCCTGCGTTGACGCTTCAATGGCGAGAATGAGGTTCGTATTTTTCGTAATGTCGTCCTTCGAGCGGACTGCGAGGCGAGGCTGTTGCAAGTGAAGGTTTCGAATCTCCCAGCCAGCGCATGGGTAGTCATGGATTCCTCGCGAAGGGTACGCGTTTAATGTTCATTCGGTGATGGGAGATGCATCGTTGAGGTGTGCCGTTGCTCTGAGCGGCAGTCGTGAAGAGTCGGGCCGAACAAATCGCCGTTTCGGCGACTGCCTCTCAACTTCACGCCATCGTCTTCAACCGCTCTCTCTTTCAGAAGCTGCCCACTATGGGAGTTTTGTGAATGTCAACACATAGAACACGACCACGCGTATTACGATGCAGGTACTTTACGACGTGTTAAAGTCGCGCCAGGAGCCGCAGCAGAGCTTACGAGCTCGTGCTCGACCAGAGCTCTTCCCATTGGCCGCGTTACGCACGTCTTCGGCAGTCGAACAGCTGAGCAACAACCAGCAGCATACCAATCTCATGTGAAAGCTTGGCCACATGTGCTGAGAGCTTCTGGCCAGCCTGGAGGAGCATATGGTAAGGCACATTACACTTCACTCTCAATCCTGCGTCATCACCTCCACGCCCCAGCAAAACCGCGCATAGCTTCTTCACATCTGACTGACTTCGACGAACGCTGACATGCCTGGACAGGCGTGAGTACGGTCAGCGTAACTTTGCAATGGGATCACTAACTTTGCGCCAAGCGATATCCGCGGCTCCGAGACTGAGGAACAGCGGCAATATGAGCAGAAGTTGCACGAACAGCAGGATCTGAGCGACTCGACGGAGGATCTCGATAAGGACTTTGAGAAGATGGGTGTCTCGAAGGAGGATGGCGAGGAGGGGAAGAAGCCCAACTTCTTCAAAGCCAAGACCAGCGCCTTCTATCACAAGGTCCTCAAGCCCGCCTTTCCAGAAGCCATCCAGGACCTGAAGATCATGGGCGGCATGACCGCGCTTGAGACTCGTGTCAAGCATGAAATCAGCGATCCCAAGACCTTTCCGGAAATTGAAAAGGTCGCTGAGGTTCGAAGAGGGATTGATCTTTGTCCGGAGGAGCAAGCCTTTCTCGCCAAGCGCAAGGTCAACGCCAGAGACCACTTTGCAAAGTACTTGGGCCTCAATCCTGAGGACGTGGATCCGGAAGATGTGCCAGTCGTATCGTTCGGAGGCAGTGGTGGTGGTTTCCGTGCTATGATCGGATGTTTGGGCTATTGCCAAGAAATGAAAGATGCCGGCCTTTGGGATTGCCTGACCTATGTATCAGGTGTGTCCGGATCGTGTTGGTCTCTGGCGGCTTACTATACCATTGGAAAAGGTGACATGCATTCGGTGATTGATCACTGCAAGAAGCGCTTTTCGCCATATCATCCCTTGTCTGGCGATGCTATTCGAACGATCTTGAGTGCGCCAGGTGGTGCTAGAGTCACTCTTGGACCGCTTATCCAGAAGAGCAAAAGCGGTCTTCAAACAGTAGCTATGGACTTGTACTCCGTCTTCACGACTGGTTGGATCTTCTTCCAGGACGACCCCGTCAACCACCCAGGCGGAAGTGCACATAAAGAAGTGGCTGGCTACCAGAAGTCTTGGTACAAGTACTCAAGCTCGAGGGAGTATACTGACAATGGCAGCGAGCCACTTCCCATAATGACTGCCATCCGTCACGAACGGCCTTGGAAGGACTGGGAAGACAAGGAACATCCATTCAAGGAACCAGATCATTCCACCGGTGATCACGCCGACGCTTCCGATGCTTGGTTTCAGTGGTTCGAGATGACACCTTACGAAGTTGGGTGTGATGAGATCGAAGCTTGGGTTCCAACATGGGGATTTGGAAGGCCGTTCAGCGAGGGTAAATCAACGATGCAACTTCCTGAGCAATCTCTAGCCCTGCTACTAGGTCTTGCTACGAGCGCTCCAGCAGGACCTCTCACCTCATACATCTCTACCATCAGCCGCAATCTTCCCACCGGCTTTCTGGGCAACTCGATCCATAAGATGGCTCATGCCGTGACGAAGTTCTGGGGCAAGGAGGGCACGGAGGAGTTTCAGAACCATCACCCGCTTCACGCTTGCAAGTAGGTCTGATCCAAAAGACGCCTCTCATTCCATCACTGACACCAATCGATAGTGAGCACAACTTCATGTATCATTACACCCCCATAGAACAAGGCAAAGGCCGTCCTCCGGGCCTCGAGAACTCACCAAGAATCCACCTCATCGACAGTGGCATGGACAACAACTGCCCAACCTACGTTCTCTTACACCCAAAACGCCAAGCCGATGTCATTATCAACATGGACGCCTCGAGTGACGTCCAAAAAGACACCTTCCAAGAACGTGTGGACCAGATTGGCAGTCGACGGGGTCTGAAATTCACCAAACGCCACGATATCAAGCCCGGTGAAGATGCAAAGGACCCGAATCGGTTCCAGGGGCTGTACGCTCAGATCTACGACGGTGTTCCATGTGAACGACCAGAAACTGTTGTGGACTCATACGGACGGACGGTGAAGAACCCTCCTGCACCTGTTTATGAACGAGAATGTACGATGATCTATATGCCTCTGCTGCCGAATGAGAGAGCAGTGCCGGATTTTGATCCCTCGACTGCGAAGTTCTCGGGATCTTACAATCTTGTCTGGACGCCGGAGCAAGTGGAAACGCTAGTCAAGGTATGCGATGCAAACTTCCAAGATGGACAAGCCACGATCAAGGAGGCGTTGCATGAAGCGTGGCAAAGAAAGAAGGCGGAGAGGGAGAAGAGGACGCAGAATGCGAGTGCGTGAGTAGATACCCCTGAGTCGGATGCAAAAGAATGCTGGATAGTCTCGATGCCTCTTCTATGTCATCTTGAATCTATGGCCGCTTCTAGACATCTATTGCTCTACGTCTTCATCTCTCTATCATTGTTCTTCTATCATCTTGCCAGTGAGACATCGATACACGAAACCCCCAACAACAAACCTCATTTCGTTCAATTCACAAGCCCATCCTTGATCTCAATAGTGGCAACCCCCGTCTTCGAATCCCACCCCCTAAAAACCACACTCCTCAAATCCCTCACAATCCAATCCGCCCCCGCCTCCCTCAACCGTTCAACATCATGCGTAGTCGCCAGCGCAACAACCTCAAACCCCGCCGCTTTTCCAGCCCTGACCCCGGCGGGCGCGTCCTCCAACACAAGCACCCTCTTTCCCTCCTTCGCCTCGTCAATGCCGAGATGCTTCGCGCCCTTACGATAACACTCCGGATCCGGCTTCCCCTGCTTCACCTCCTCAGCCGTCACCATGTACTTTGGGTGCGCGAGCTTCATGACGTCCAACCAGCCAGAAACAAGCGGCCGCGTTCCGGACGTCACGATCGCCCAGGGCGCTGTGGCTGTTTCGAGCGCGTCGAGGAGTTGTCTCGAGCCGGGGATTTCTACGGCGTCCGCGCCGTAGTTTTTGGGAATGACACCTTCGGCGCGGCAGACGTAGTCCCAGTTTGCGCGTTCGGGGCAGAGGATGGCGAGGACGTCGATTGAGCGGCGGCCGTGGGAGGTTTGGAGGATTTCTAGGAATTCAATGAGCATATTATGATATGAAAGCAATGGGACTCGTCTGCGGACCTTCTCCGGGCACACCAATCTCTTTTCCAATCTGATGCCAGTGCTTCACGATTGCGTCGGTTGAATCGATAATCGTTCCATCCTTGTTTGAGTCGTTAGCCCGTGTCTTTCTTCCTTCTCACGACGGCTTGCCAAATGGCAGCTCGAGCTCTGCAACACTCAACTCACCATATCAAACAGGAGCGCCGCAAACTCGTGCGTCTCAGGTGGCGCTGAGAAATCGTTCTCCTCATGATGTGGCATCTTGAGACCTGGTCTCGTCGTTTCTCGTGGTTGGAAAGAGTTCGCCTTTGGGTGGATCGAGTGTTTTGTCTCTGCACTCAAAGTCTGGTCGATGAAATGGTCTTGTTTCGTCGGAGTGCTCGTGCAAGTCGGTGAAGAGGTGAAGTCGTCTGGCGGATGTTTAAAAAAGGCAGGGTGCCCAGTCACCCTTGTCGTCCCTGTGGATTTGTCGGGCTTCCCAAATTGGACCGCTCCGACGATGCGGCGAGGCCTTTTTCGACCTCACGTGGCGAAGATGAGACTTGACTGTCACAAGCTGAAGTATACAAGCAAAGCCATTCATTTTCTCCCCTTTTTCGTCCTATCTACACTTTCCATTTCCGTTCCCATTTCAACAACATGATACGAACGCCGCTCAGGCCCGAGTCTCTCTCCACGAGAAAAGCTAGAGCCACCGGCATGGCGATGGGGAGTAGAATCGCAAAAGCCATGACCGGCGGAGAAGGCGCTTGTCGAGATTTGAGTAGTGTTTGTTGTTTTCTGAAGTCCCACTGAGCGCTCCGCTATGCATCGCGCAGACCGCTTGCAAGCAAATCAATCGAAAAAGAAGTAGCCATTCCTATTTTCACAAGTCCCTCACGCATGCATTTCGTAGAAGGACAGCGGCAGAGGTCGCAATCCAATTCCCGTCGTCGGTCGTCCGCACACTGCCAGCCTGGTCATTCGGAGTCATTCCATCGCGTCCGTCGTCCGTAACGATATGACCCCTTCATGTCCTTGTTGCACTGCAGCATCGATCGTAGACCCCACCGGACCCGATTCCTCATCTGCATCGCGTCGCATCCATCCACATAGTAACAGTCGAAGTAGAAAAGTGTCGTCAAGCGACTGTCCCAACGCCATCCCAGAAGCAAGCCGCGCCCAGATCTATGCATTGGTAGTCGTCAATCAACAAGTCAAAAGGTAGAAGTCATGCTTTTGTTGGAGTTTTGAAATGTGCACCCGTCCCAAGAAAGTCGAAAAACACCGGTAACGCCTCGCAGCTGGCGACTGAGAAGCCACAGGCAAGACGATCGCAGCTTCTGCAGCCAGTCAACGTCCTTTGAGAGTGAATATTCTGTTTCGTGCGTCGAAGACATGCGCCATGGGTGGTAGACATGCTGTCCGTAAGAATTCGCATCGCTTCAAGCCGTTCCATGGCGAGCTCACGTCGCGTATTAATGGCAGGGTGCCGAGTCGCGGAGTGCACAGGAACAGCACACAAAAGCGACGCTCTTGATGTAGCAATCAGTCATATGTAGAGTGAAGGGCTTGTCTTGGATCGATCACGATTCCAAGCGAGCCCTCAGCGGCTCATCGACAATGTCGGCGAGCTTCTTTCGGTTCTTGAGATTCAGCGCACCGTTGCGCCAGGCTTGACGGAGCTGCTTGAACGCAAGATTCGAAGTAATCTGCGGCTCGGTCTTGACCAACTCGACGTAATCGGTCACCACATGATCGCGAATGGGGTTGCTGCTGGCCAAAGCCTTGGCGTAGAATTGCACCAGGTTCTGAAGACCGACCCCGTTGTGACGCTCGTCTGCATCGCTCTGCGCAAGACCCTTGAACTCCGCATACATCCTCTTATTGAAGTTGCGGATCAAGAAGTGTGACCAGAACTGGTACAGGACATCGAGGTCGTACGGGCACGTGCCAGTAGCAGCTTGTTTTCGCTGATCAAGCGCCTTCTGACGGAGCTGCACATACGGTTCCAGGGTGGCGTCTTGCGGGAGGTTGTCCTGAGGGAACTCTTTGTCCTTGACCCAGAGTAGCATGAGCTCTGCAGCGCCATTGGACTTCTCCGGCGAGCGTCCGACGCTTGGGCTGGACATGCGGGTGAGACTCGGCGAGCTCTTGTCACCGTTCACGACAGGTTCGCCGTTGGTGGCTGGCTGGTCGACGGTCTTATCCATCTCTCCAAAAACACTACGGGTGTCGATGGAGCCGTTGGAGAAAGTCCTGGACGCAGCGTGGTGATGCGTACGCTGCTGATTCATCTTGACCACAACAGTCAGAGTGCCTGCGTGCTCATCAGGGAAGACATCTGGCTCGGTGTCCTTGTGTGCATCCACTCCGTTGAGGATCGCCTGATGAGTAGGAGAGGCGCTGTTGTCGCGGATAGGAGACTTGGCCGCACGTCCACGCATCTCGTCTCCATTGGGCATCTCACCGTACGTGCTCTCGTTCAATGGCGAGAATGGGGCGAACGAGGGAACTGTGCCGTTCATCGCATAGCCCGCATCGTACGATCTGCGCTGTGATGCTGGAATTCCAGCAGATTGTGGGCCGCGGTAAGGTGTAGGCGCCGACCAAATGTGAATTGGAGGGTGCTCGGGGCGTTGAGGGTTTTGAGGGCCGTCGTTTTGCGCACTTGCGTCGCGTTGCTCCATAGGAAGTAGGAATTGTTCCCATCCCTGCTGGCGGCGCAAGCGGTCTTTGCCATCATCGCCGGTGCGAATCTCGATATTATCGGATCGAAGGCAGACAGCTTTGACCATGTCTTTGTCAGTCGTAAGCTGCTTGATGCGATTGAAATTGGCGATGACGTCCAAGAACACGAATCCCTGTGAGTCCATGTTCTTTCGAAGGAACATGTCTTTGATCAGGTTGTCGATGGAGAAGTAGTACTCCAATTGAGTGCTGACCATGTCCATGAGATATTGTTGCTCCATCATAGGATGGAAACCGACGGCAGACATCGGTGCCGGATAGTCGTACGGGCCGGGGTAGTATGGCTGCATCGGAAGCTGCTGGGGCCAGTATGGCATCGGTCGCTGGTTGTACTGGCCTTCCAAGGGAATGGACTGTGAACGGGGGTTGCCACGCGCCCAGCCTCCACGGCCTTGGTTGAAGCTCAGCTGTCCACGGGTCGACTGATATGCTGTGGGCGAGCCAGGACCTTCGAATGGGTTGCCACCGGCAAATGCGATAGCATGACCGTTTGTGAACATTGGGTTGGCCTGATGCCCCCCGTTAGCGAACTCACGCGAGCCGCCACGTCCACGGCCACCGCGCTTCCCACCACGTGAAACGCCACTCCATTCCTTGCCGTTGGGGCCTTCAAAGGATCGAGACTCCTTCTTGCCTTCACCTGAAGTCACCTTGGATGTTGGAACTTCTCGTGACGCCTCTGCTTCGCTGCTGCTTGCCCTCTGCGAGTCGGCAGGGCTTTGTCGCGGGATTGGTTCTGGAATCTTAACCTCCTGGTTGTCATCCGCCTTGGACGGCGACTTGGAACGACGTGCGTCGGTGAATGGAATCGACGATGAAGTGTTCTCACTGCCGGTAGAGGCATCTGCGGGGCCCTTCGAGAACTTCTGACGCCCAGGGAAGCTCTGTTCACGAGCCTTTGGCCCGTCACGCGATCCGCTGGCACTGGTGGGACGGCCTGGCTTTGATGGGGGTGGCATGGCGTCGCGATCAACGGTGTCAGAGCGGCCACGCTGACCTGCAACATTGCCAGCATCGACGTCCTCAGGAGACCCATTGCCTCTCGTCGAGGTGCGATCACCGCCTTTCGAGCCGTTTGGACCTCCACGGAAACCACCACGGCCCCGCCCTGCGCCACCACGACCTCTCTCTGAACCACGCTTGTTCATCTCTTCGGTCTGCCAAACAATGGTGGGCGTAACGGGCACAGGCTTCCATTTCGTCTTCTCGCGTGGCTTGCCGCCAGCGTTGGCATCACCGTCAGCATTCTCGTCAGTCTCCTTGCTGTTCTCCCTCTCGGCCGCTGCAGCCTCTTTGCGGTCTTTCTCTTGCGCACTCTCCGGGGTCGGCCATGAACTTTCGTCCTTGACCGGCGGTGGCACTGAGACCAGGTTCGGCATACTCTGATGCTCGCGCTGTGCTGCTCTGCCAGGAGCTGCCGTTGGATCCGTTCGAGCGTCTTCTGTTACTGGCTTTGAGCCTTGACGTGATTTGGGACGTACTTGTTGTGCACGCTTACCTTGAACGCCGCTTGACCTCTTCACATCGCCGGTGGCTGGACTCTCTGCCTCGCGGGTGACACTCGTCACCGAATTAGCCTTCTTTCTTGACTCTGCGCTTGGCTTCTGGTTCTCCTTAAGTACGCTCTGGGCCTGTGTCGTTTGGGGCGCTGGTTTTGAGGTTGTCTGAATGGGAGCTGCCGTCTTGGTCTTCGCATCCTCCATGCGCTTTGCCCAAGGGTTGACAGCTGGTGGTGGGGCATCATGAAGCACGACTGGCTTTGGTGGAGGTTGGGGTACCGCCGTCTCCTTTGACTCCTTTGCCTCCTTGGAGTCTTTGCCATCCTTCTTCCCACGCTTGCCCTTGGGCTCGTCCGTGGGTCCACTGCTCTGGCGCTCCTTGCGCTCAGCAATCCAGGCCGGTTCGGAATTCTGTGACTTGGTTTCCCAAGTCGTCTCTGATGATGAGGTGCCACTGGGTGCTGAAGAAGCATCGTCCGTATTAGTAGTGGTGCTTGATGATGCCGTAAGGTCTGGTGATGATACGCCTGACGAACCATTTTGAACTCTGCCCTCAGACTTGGTGCGCTCGACGGCGCTGTCCTTGACCTGTGAGGACTTCACTTGCTCCTGATTGCTCTTCCGCGACTCGGTCACCTTGTCTCCTTCAGTTGCTTCCACGTCATCGGCCCAGTTGCCATTAGGCCCAAGCTCGGAGAAGGAGGTGCCATTTGCTGGGGTGGTGGCGCCCGAGGTCACCTTGCTGGATGATGTCTGCGAGCTATTCGGTGCGTGGGCCTTGGCGGCGGCCTGTGCATATGAGAAGCCACTCGGGCTTGAATTGACAGCAGCCATTGCGCTGATGTGATCCTGCGTTCAGCAGTGGGATGAGCGCTCCTGGAACTGTCACACTTCCCGGAGTGGGTTTGCCCAAGCGGGCGTTTCCTGTAGAGTGTCCAGCAGACGGTGCGACCCCTGCCCCTCAGCGATGGTGGTAGCAGACGTCTGCCGCTGCTGCCGCCGCACACTCAGCGTAGTGAGCGGATTTGCCGTGTAGGAATGACTTTTTTGCCGAGATAGCGTCCGCCGAGTGATGATGTCCGCTGAACAATATCGACGGCGAGAGGGTCTATGGTCGGTGGATGCAGTGACGCGCGCACGAGGATCGCGTTGCGGAAATGCGGCCGTTAGATGAAGACGGACTTCAGCAAGCGAAGAGCGCGAATCTGGACATCGTGTTGGGTTAGCAAATAGATGCGGCGACGGCGGCAAACGTGGCAGGTGTGGAGGGGAGGACGATGGGTTGGACGTACTCGGTAATTTGTGGACGGCGCGCAGCAATGCTGGCACGGTGCAAAAAGACGGTGCGAGAGGCCTCGAAGTGAGGGAGCGCTCGGCGGCGGATGTTCGCTGGCGACGGCGGGGTTCTGGTTGGCGGGCGCCGACTCTGCGGAGGACGGGTGGTGATGGAGGCAGCGAGGGCGCTGGCGGAGAGCGAGGCGGACGTGTGCTGCGCGGAGGAGATGGAGCGTGGTCCTGAGGTTTTTTCCAGAGGGTCTGTGCTGAGAGCCAAAACCAACGGTCGTCGGCGGCCTGGGGGGTTGCACAAGCTGCTCTGGCAGGCACGACACACGCTGACGTCGCTGGCGGAGCCGGGGGTAGGCACGCAGCAGAGGTTGCCGGTGAGAGGTAGAGAGGGAAGAAGAGGGTGTTGCAAATTGGAGGACGAGGTGGTGTGCGGTTGCCAGTAGTGGAGTCTCGGGCAGAGAAAATGAGGAAGGCACTACCCGCAGCCAGGCAAGAGCTCCATCGCTCCATCCATGTTCTTCCGTCGTTCCTGCCGGCTTGCTTGCGCCCTCACACTCGACTACTGCATGGACTTGATTTCTCTCTTCACGCGCGTACTGCTTCCTCCGCCGCTGTCATCACCGGTGCCACCCCGCCCGGCTCGTCGCCAGCGGCAGCAACATGCTTCCAAGTTTGCTGCCCGCGGCGTTTCTGCGCTGTCAGAGCCGCTGATGACTCCGCCCGCAGTGCAGCATTCACACGGAATGCCTGCTCGCAAACCCGATCGCTTCCTCAGCTGCTGCTCTCCTCACTTACCACACTGCTCCCCGCCGCATTCGCAACTCGCCGACATGCACAGCCGCCGTTAAGCGGCACTGTCCCTCTCGTGCTCGCGGAGAGAGCCCCATTCATTCGTGCCTCTTTCTACTACCTTTGCAGCTCACTCAACGACCCACGACTCATCAAGGTTCGCCAGACTATTGGCCTGCAAGGATCATCGGAATTGGTAATGCTTCACGTGGGCTCCTGCAATGATCCTCCCAACGCTAATACTGTTGCCCGCTGTGATGATTCTTCACATGCTTCAAATCCTCACTCTCATCCTGAAGCGGAAAGCGCAACATTGAAGGAAGGAGCATCAGAAGATCACACGTGACTGCGAACTACTGAGTTTGAGCATTCTCATTCCCCGTCACTCGGCTGTCTGGTATATCGGCTTGGCACCAACGCTATCGAGCATGTCTGCATTTCTCCACTCGTCACCTTGTTGGGGGCCCCAACCTTGCTCCAAGGAGATCCTGCAGTACC
The DNA here is from genome assembly GCA_002786025.1 of Zasmidium citrigriseum. Classification (NCBI taxonomy): domain Eukaryota; kingdom Fungi; phylum Ascomycota; class Dothideomycetes; order Mycosphaerellales; family Mycosphaerellaceae; genus Zasmidium; species Zasmidium citrigriseum. The sequence goes on along the minus strand of NHNW01000041.1, from coordinate 235,883 downwards.
GCCACGACCTCACTCCTAAGCTTCACCACAGTCCCCAGGTCAACACTTGTCAAAGCGACATACTTGGTAACACAACCGGCGCTCTTCACAGGTACTCCATCCAGCCGATCACTGACCCACTCGAAAGCACTCGCAGCGCCCGTGATAGCCTCCGTAGCATGATTGCCTATCACATCCTTGTGGTACTCGATATTCGCAGCAACATCTTTCTGGTTGCAGTACTGGGCTACCAGCTCATCAGTGTCCCTGGCCGGACTGACTTCATCTGCAATGGCTTTGAAGATGAACAGTGGCATCGTTGGCGTGTCGTGACGGCCCATGATCCCACCGGCTGCGATTGCGGACTGAGGTGCAGAGTCCTGGACCGACTGCTTGCCGCGTGTGAAGTAGCTGTAGAGATCTTTGAAGGCGCCGCTTGCCACGGTCTGGCCGAGACATCCTCCAGCAATAGATTCGAATTCGGGCTTTTTTGATTCGACAAGGTTTTGGTCGAGCCATTTCTCGAAATCAGGATATGCTCTGCCTACGAAAGCCATTATCAGCGACAGAAGGACCCAACGAAGAGTGTAGACGTACTCAACCCCGTGATGCCTGAGAACGCGATGCCCGAAGAGTATCCCTTGTTGATTGTCTCAAGCACACTCGACACATTGGGAATCAATTCTCCCAACGCAGCTCCGGCAAACTTCAATTCAGGGGCATATGTAGGCTGCAGCTCTGCCGCCCACTCCGAGGCAAGCGAACCGCCAGAGTATCCCCACATAGCATATCTCGCGTTCAAGCTGAGTCCACTGGAAGAGGCACCGTTAAAGGCTGCGCGGACAGAGTCGAGGGTGGCATAGCCGGATTGGACGCCGGCAACGTACTGCGCTTCGAGGCCTTCATAATCGGACGAGAGGACGTACCAGCCTTGGTCGAGAGCAGCGGTCATCTAGACTGGCTCAGAATTGTCGTGCATCAAATGTGTTCTCACACCAGAGACATACGAAGACGAAATCCACGGAGTCCGAGGTATTAGCACCAGCTTGGAGAGCATATGAAGGGCTGCAGTCGTTGTTCGCGGAGTCCTGTTTGGCGAAAAATGTTAGACTCGATTTTATCCTTTGCACGACTGTCATTGGCACTGACGTATGCGATCTGGTAGGAGAGCAGCTTGGAAGGATTCGCATTTTGAGGCACGAGCAAAGTCGTCACCGCTGCGACCCCATTGCCCAGGCTATCCGTAGTCCTGTACAAGTACTGGTATGCGGCTTCGACGCTGACTTGTGGTCCGTTGGGAATGAGACCGTTGAGGTTGTTAGGAACGATACGAGAACCGATGATTGCGCCTGGTGCGTAGCTTGATATGTTCGACGGCTGTGTGTAAAAAGAATCTTGACTGGGCAGGAGAACGGCCGTGGCACTGGTGACCCACGAGAGCAGGCCAGCGTAATTTGCCGGCCTCATGATGGCAAGGAGTCCCTCTTTGCTCTAGCAGCTCGAACAGCGCTCGAGATGTAAACCTGGTACGCACTTCTTATAGCCATTGTGGATCCAGCCATTCGTTCGACGAAGTCCCGCCCAGACGATAGTGTAGCATCGCGTTGCCAGCTGCCCTAATGGGAAGATGGTCTGTCGATGATTGCGAAGTAGGGATTCCCACTCCAGATCCTCGCAGAATATATCTCATCAGGTTATTATGATGAAGCGATGGCCATGGATACACACGTGCTGTCATTCTTCTCGCTGTACAGTCCGAATGCGAGTGAACCAATCAGAAATGCTGTGGAGTGAAATTAAGCTCCCGTTTGGTTCACGCTAAAGACGGGCGTATTCAATATGTCCTGATTCGGAATGGCTAGTCCTGCTGCAGCGCTGTGATGCCGGTGGCCGGTAGTGTAGAGTGGTATCGAAACGAGTCGAGATGGTATGCTGTTCTTTGATGACGGTCTGAGGCGGAGATGGATGGCTCGTTGGTCCTGCCCTCGGCTCTCGCCAACTCTTCGAGGGGTGTGTCTGCCTCGTGGAATCGATTCGAAAGCAATTGCCTTTGGTCTCCTAAAGCACTGAAGAGGGATTGCGTTACGGAAATGCTGGTGAGAAGCCTTGCTCCTCTGAAGCAATCGTGTCTCGCCACAGCCTGCTCCGCTCGTCTGCGTTCCAGAGGCCCTCCTTCCGAGGGCACCGCTCGAGTAGTTCGACGGCCGTTCTCCTGATAGCATTGCTGGGACATCTCCACGCAACAAGTTCGAGTGCAGAGATTGCTCCCAGCCCAACAGAGAAGGTAAGTGTCGAATTGTTCTCTTCAGTACTCTCAATCTGCGAGAGTGCAGAATCGAGGAGGCCTGTGACGGTCCTGAAGGTGTCGATTTCTGAGTGAAAGGCAGCCTCGTCACGGGCCCATACATAATTGAGATGCGCCTTGGCTAAGAGGCATCGAGCCTCCGTGAGGTTCCAGAGAGCACTCTCATGGGCATTCAAGTTGGCGTGAACCTTTTTGTCGTGCAACAGATGTTCAATACGCTGTTGTTCTGTTCTCAGGCGTGCAACATTCTCGCAGAATTCAAAGCCCAGTTGCCTGACGTTGTAATGAACCTTGTACATAACAGCCAGGGTCTCCAGTATCAGGCGGTAGACATCGTTTGATGCCTCGCTGAGATCACCAGGATCGTCAGACATTCCGTTCTCATCGAATCCAGCGGTCTGCCACATAAGCTCTTGCGTCTCTCGTGCCGGTGGCATGAAAGGGTTCAGAAGCATGGTGCTGACTCCATATTGTCGAAGGATCCTGCCAATTTCCTGCATCTCTCGAGATCGTAAAACATGTGGTGGGCTTTCACAGACGATCCGTATGCCGCAATGGAGGTGAACAACCATCTCTGCTCGAGAGCCCCTAAGAGACTCTAGTACAACAAGGAGCAGACATTCGAAAGCAAGCGTTAGACGGTCTTCGCCAGCATCAGTGTCGATCGACTGCCGGACTGAAGAGAGTGCATCTGCGTAAGCTGCATCGGCATCCTTCTGCAATTCGTCCAATGTGGACGCTTCATGGCACTCGGCAAGCCGTTGTTGATGTGCCAGTGCCACCGCCACACTTCGGAACGACCGTCCAGACTGGATCAGATATGGCGCAGATACATCCCAGAGCACTGACGGCTGACATTTGCGAAGCAGAGGAAGGGTTCTGTGGCGAAAGAACTCCAACCTGATCTGAGCGTCAGATGACACTGAATCGTCCGGCTTTGGTGTGAACATCAACTTAAATGCTCGAAACCCCGAGACTCGCCGCGTGCGTCTTGGGACTACCTCGAGCCTTTCACACTTGATGCCTGCCTGCACACAACGGTGACAACTGGGGACTTCCTCACCACATTTGAGGTGACGATGCCTAGCACGGTCAGTCTTAACCTGCCAATGCTGAGAGACCGCGTGCGTTCTAGCAACATACTTGCAAGATGTGCAGCCTCGCCTTGACTTTGTATGCGATGCTCGCGTGCGTGCAGGCCTCATGGCGCCTGGTTCCGGCTGTGCCATGCTGCAGACAAGACTTGTGTGATGAGTGAGAGAAAGTTGCGGACTGTCCAGGAAGACCTTTCCATCGATGCTGCTGGTCCAAACTCGCTCCAATACATCCAAGTGCGTCGACGCAACAGAAGAATGTGGAGAAGCTGACCCAATGCAAATGACGAACGTCCTAGACATCATGCAGCCAGAGACGTCGCGTGAAGCTTAACACAATGCCAAGGTACTGCGGATCCTACCCACCTGACCAAGAGAAAAGTCTTTGGCGCAGCTTCCCGACGGGTTTCGGATCGTTCGCTTCGTCCGGTCGATCTGGAAGTTGACTCCCTCCAGATGAGTGCGCAACTTTAAGCTCCTGAAGGGCCTGTTACAATCGCAGTCCTTAGCGACAAAGTTGGCGAAGATTGAGCACAGCTTGCAGTATGACCACAACACTCCGTGTACACTCAGGTAGTCGATGATGGATGGCTGGACATGTGACGGACAAAAAGCATCTTCATACAGCTCTATCGACCACGTCGATTGTCCTATCCACTCGAATTATCATCCGCTGGCTATCGTTACTTCCCAGGCTATGGGAGCTGACATGAGGATCATCCGAGGTGTTCGAAGGTCCACTATGTACATCCGCCTCACAATGGGTGGTCGTTTGTAGGTCCAGATTGTCGGCGCCAAAGTCGAATGTGATCAGACCGTCTTTGCCGATAGGGTGATCTTGCGTATTCGGGTTGCTTGCTCTGCTTCTCCTGCTCCCTTTGCTACCTTTGCTACCTTTGCTCCCTTTGGCGTTGCCTGAGCGTCTCGTCTTGAATGTGGAGAGAGGGAACGAATTCGACGCCGATCTAGAACTGTTTGAGTACTCGCTGTGTTGGAGGGCTCCATAGAACGTTGCAAGATCTTTGATGAAAGGGCGAAATATCGGCAATGTGGCTGAGATCAGTGAGTAATTGATCTGTGTCACAGTCCAGACCAGGTAGAGACTCTCAGTGCGAGCGAAATTGGTCAGGTTGTCCCGATTGAATGTGGCCATGCGAGCGGCGATGAAGGCGACTATGGGTAGACGCAATCCGAATGCAAGGACGACAATAGCTTTCTTGTGAATCGCAGTATGCAGCCTTGCCACGAGGAGGATCGCAGCGGCGAACAGCGCGAGCTCTAGGGCGATGTCGAAAGCACAGATGGCTATCACCCGTGAGTAGACATTGTTGCAAGAACCGCCCGCGAAAGACCATGGATCGCTCAGGTCGCACTGAAGCGCGAATGCGAGAACGGCGGCGATGGTCCAGGCAATACATGCGCAGATGATCGTCTCCATAGTCTTCTTCATGGTCGATCTCGGCGTGAGCCTTACGATGAAGAAGGCCACAGAACACTTGCATAGACCCAGGCATAGGACCGCGAGAATCTGGCTGCTGTAAAATGACTTTTCGACGTAACTCAGTGCCGAAGGACTCAGCAAGTCGACAGATCGCCCTAGCCCTTTCGCGCAAGCAGCAAGCACGACACTCTCTTGGGTGAATGCGAGCAGAGTACTAGCAGCGAGTAGAAGGTCGTCCATTCCAGCCTGTTGTCGTGACACTGCTTTGACGTAGATCCGAATGATTGTCGACAGTATCGCCATAGCAAGGCCTATGGAGGTTACGATGATAATGATACCGCCATGATCCGAGCCTGAAACGACAGCGAATGGGGGAGAGTAGCCATCAGGTACTTCGAATTGCGTGGTTTGCGACATGACATGATCTTTGGAGAGAAGCCACAATAAGGACGAAAGATAGCGGTATTGCTGAGGATCGAGGTACTCTGCGAAGGAAGTGTTCGCAGCAGCAGTGACAGCGGCGGCGCTCCGAAGGTTTTGCTTGTCACCACTCGTGATCAACCCTGGACCTGGAATCGTTCGAAGCTGGCATGCGGTGGCACACTTCGGAGCTGCTTATCGTCGACGGCCGCGTCGTCCTTGCCCGTCAGCGATCGCATCGAGTCTCGACATTGTTGGCAACAGCTGGAAGATGGACGAACTCTTGTCTGGGTGCAGAGTTCGACGTGATGAGGACGAGAGAGGGCGAACTGGCGTCATTGGGCGCATGTTTCCAGCGAATGGAGGCCATATCTCGATGCACACGCGGGCCGCTGCCCAGATGCTCGTCCTGCGCGGCATAGAACAATCCCCATCGCTCCGGCGTGCGTTCCATCATTTCAAAGTTTGATACAAACTGTTCTGGAAGTATTGGCATCTTCGCAGCGACAAGGACGGCCAGTACGAGGATTCCGGTGCTGAGGTCCGTGGTTGATTCAATGTTTTGGCGAAGGGCATGTAAACTTTGAAGTTACAATTAACTCCTTGGTCCTTGCTCGGGCGCTCTCTAGCCTCTCGCTTAGCGGAGTCTTAACCAAATTGATTAGCCGCGGCTCCACTCTGCCCACCCATTCACTTCACAAGTGGCCAGCTGCTCGAGACGTCGCATTGCACCACTGCGTCAACTGCAGCATGGCACGCACGACGTTGCGGAGGGACAAGCTGTGCCCGCACCCGTGCCATTCCTGGGAGTCGTCAAGACATGCCCTACTCATATCTCGTACACTTCTACGGGCACCGCCGGATTCTCCTTGTACCTCTGGATTTAGCACGGTCCGTACACGAGTGACTGAAAGAACATCCCTCGCTGGCCACGCGAGCCTGCCATGCTGAAACAGCCTACACGCATTGTTTGGCAGCGATATCCTTGATTTGCGGCAATTGACGGACGCCTCGCAGCCTGCAGTGTGAGGTCTCTACCCCACCTACCACCACTCGTTATCTTTCCCGGCGGACAGGTCTCGCACGTGGCGATTCAACACTGAGTTTGCCCAGAACATCTTCACTCTCTGCCTCATTGTTGCCAGTCGATAGGTGTGAAAGAACATCGCCATGACTACTTCAAAGGTCTCAGATGTCGACGTATCGCCGACTATGGACTTCAATGATGCAATCCTGGACGACAAGCATAGCGCGATGGCGCCCTCTGTTGCAGCCAAGTACAGAGGAACAATGACGGACCAGAAAGATATGATGGTGGGCTCGACGTACTAAACCATCGCTCTCTCACTGACGTTGTGAATGTAGACGCTAGGCAAGAAGCAAGTCCTCCGGCGCAACTTTAGATTCATCACCATGCTTGGCTTCGGCTCGACGGTGATATGTAGCTGGGAAGTCATCCTGCCGGTCTTCAGCTTCGTCCTTACCGACGGTGGATATGGAGCACTATTCTGGGGATTCATCGCTGTTACGATTGGTATGCTCTTAGTGTATGCCAGCTTGGCAGAGATGGTTTCAATGTTAGCAATGGCTTCGTGAAAACGTCAAACTCTTGCTGATGAGACATTAGGTGTCCCACAGCTGGCGGACAGTATCATTGGGTGAGTAACAGATATCAGTCCCGGCAGAACAGGACTGACAGGCAAAAGGTATCTGAATTTGCACCTCCAAAGTACCAGAAGATCCTAAGTTACATGACCGGCTGGCTATGTGCTACAGGATGGCAAGTCTTTCTTGCTAGTGTGGCTTTCATGGTTGGAGGCATCATTCAAGGGCTCATTGCTCTCAACAATCCGGACTACGGATTCGACAGATGGCATGCCACTCTACTGACCATTGCCATTATGGCATTTGCTACGTTGTGAGTAGATCACAATTCACGCAATGTGCTGAAAGACTCCAGTTGACCGAATTTGCCTTTGCCAGATTCAACACTGCCCTTGCAGTCCGGCTGCCCTTAATCGAAGGCATCATCCTCATCCTCCATATCGCAGGATTCTTTGGCATCTTCATCCCGCTGTGGGTTCTGGCACCACGAGCACCTGGAGACGTGCTACTACAGTTCACCAACAACGGCAATTGGCCGACGACTGGCATTGCTGCAATGATTGGCTTGACGACACCGTTGACGGCCCTCATAGGATACGATTGTAGTGTTCACTTGAGTCAGTGTCACAAGCTTTCATGTGCGCTTCAAACTAGCTGACTTGGCGTGTTACAGGTGAGGAGCTTCAAGATGCGTCTTATACCATGCCAAGAGCCAGTACGTTTCATATACCAACAGATCTGGAATAAAAAGACCTGCTGACAATGTACAGTCATGTGGACAGTCGGACCCAACGCAACCCTCGGCTTCCTAATGGCCATAACGCTATGCTTCACCGGAGGCCCAATCGAAGACCTCCTCGACACAACCACCGGCCAACCCTTCATCACGCTCTTCTACAATGGCACCCGCAGTCTAGCAGGCGCAAACACAATGGTCGCCATAGTCGTAATCTGCCTAACTTCCTGCTGCATCAGCGAAGTCGCCACCGCCTCCCGCCAACTCTGGTCCTTCGCCCGCGACAACGGCCTCCCAGGATCCCAATGGATCGCCCACGTAACACCCGGCTGGAACATCCCCCTTCGCAGCGTCCTGATCTCCTTCGTCATCACCTCGCTACTCGCCTGCATCAATATCGGGTCCACCACGGCCCTGAACGCCATCAACTCCCTTGGCGGCGTGTCGGTCTTGAGTTCCTACTTCATCACCATAGCCTGTCTGATCTGGCGACGACTCTACGGCGCTCCCCTTCCGCCTCGAAGATGGAGTCTTGGCAAATTTGGACTGTGGATTAACATCGCAGCACTGTGCTTTCTGGTCCCGCTTTGGTTCTTCTCGTTTTGGCCGCTGGCGCAGCCTGTCACGCCACAGAATATGAATTGGAACAGCACCATGTTCGGTGGGATGTTGATTGTCTCGGTGGTTTACTACGTATCATACGGCCACAAGGTCTACGAGGGGCCAGTAGTGTACGTCAAACGCGATGTCTGAACAGATGAATTCAATGCCAGAGCATATAGAGAATGATTTACGAAGCATGTGCCACACGTTCGAGAGAATATTGGTATTCTTCAATCATCGTCTCACATCTAGCACTGGCGTGTCGTAAACAGCCAACATTCCTGTTCCATGCCATCCATACCCAAAGCTTATCTCAACCGATGCATCTAGCGCTCGCTGTTCGAGTTCCCCAAGAGAGCCTTCTACGCAACCTTCTCAAGACGCCTCATCATCATGGGCCAAGGAACCAGGGCTGAGACTGCCTGCGAAAGGAAAACAAGTCATGTCCGCAATGCTTCTCATCCACACAGTCACACCTGCGAGCACCCTACTGCTGCGGAGGTGCCTGGATAGGAGGTAATTGCGGCGGCGCCTGCTTGTCCATCTCCGGATGAGAGGGTGGGCGTGGCGGTATGCCGTTCATGATCTCAGGCTTGGCGTCTTGTGGGCCTTCTTCTGGCAGCTTCTTGACAGGTATGCTGCCCGTCGCAGCGACTGCTTGCTGCTGTGGGCTTGGAATCAGCGGAGTCTCGGGAGGAAAGACTCTCTTCTCGCCAAGGTGATGAGCCGATGCTGGCGGTGCAGGACTCTGATGCTTCTGTGGGATGGCGCTGGAGCCCTCTGGCCAGGGTCCGCTCATCCCATCCGCAGCTACTTTGTTCGCATTGGTCGCATCGATTGGGCCGTTTTGGCCTGGCATTTGCTGAGGAGTTCGTAGTTGACTGGCTGGGTAACCCGTTTGACTGCTCGAATATCCGTTGGCGCCAGGCTGATTGGGGCCCTGTGGTGTTTGAACCGCACGAGGGGGAGAAAATTGCTGTAGATTGGTTGTTGGAGGTGGCTGATTTGGATGCGCGGGTGATGACTTCACTGGCGATTGGATTGGACCTCGCTGTTGTGAGTCAGGCGGCGGGAGATTGGTCCTGGGGCTCTGCTGAAGATGCTGGCCATGTTGCTGGGGTTGATGCTGGGACTGCCCTGGAGGCGTTCCTTGTGCACCGTGCGACTGCGTCCGCTGTGGAGGTGGGGACGAGGACGTTGGCTTTGCAGGAGCCTTTGCCGGCGATTGGAAGCCGTTCATCAGCTGCGCCGATCCAGGTCTCTGCATTCGTTGCTCAGATCCATGGTGTGGGGGATATTGAGTTTGCGGTGGTTGATAATAGTGCTGCGGATGAGTTTGTTGGGGATACATGCCAGCAGGAGCTCTCGGGCTGTATCCGTTCGGCGGAGGGGCGTATTGCTGCTGGTAGTAACCTGGGTGACCACCAGACGACGCAACCGCGGAATGATGTGTGTAATGGTGCTGTTGCTGGTGATGAGGAGGAGCATAGCCATTGGCCATAGGAGGCGCACCACCAGCATATCCGGGCGCCTGGTGGTGTCCTGGAGGAGGTAGCGGGCTGCCTTGCCATGGCTGCTGCGGTCCTTGAGGGGCAAAGTTGCTGACTGGGGGATATCGATAGCCTGGTGGTCCTTGAGCCTGGCCATGTGGAGACAAGCTGGGTCCGTTCGTGAGTTGCCCAAAAGGCCCAGGACTTGGTCGTGAATGTTGTGATGCAAGGTCGTTGAGCTGTCGGGCGACGTGATCAGGAACTCGTTTCGAGGGTTGACTGTTCGCTGTCGTTGGACGACTTGAAACCTTTGTCGACTCAGGACTGCCACTTCCTCGGTTGTGCAGCTTGAGAGGTGGGATCTTGGGCTTCTTTGCGTCTTCCTCCTTGCGCTTGCACGTGCCGCAGACGAATGTGAAGCCGTCGCTCTCGGCCTGTTTTGGTGAGAAGCCGTGGCACTTGCTATGTTGCCAAACGTTGCACCTATCACAGGCGATGCTGTGAGTACCATCGTCCATGTTCTCGCCATGCTTGCCGCAGACCGAGCAGTCGAAGTACCAGTTGCCTTCGTCCTCGGCCAGCTTCTCGAGTTCTTTCTTGTGCTGCTCTTTCTGAGTCTTGCGTTGGCGCTCTGATGCACGCTTTGCTTCAGCGGCGTCATCGACACCCTGTGACTCAGCTCGCTCTGCTTCGTCCTCCAGCTTGGCCAGTTCTTCCTCGTGCAAGATGCGCTTGGCTTCGCGCTCACGGACACGTTGCTCTCGAGTGAGTCGGCGCGACTCGTGGCCCTAGTACATGTCAACATCCATTCAACCGCCAAGACCGCTCTCCGACTTACCTCTTCTATCCGCCTCTGTCTCTCTTGCTCCTCGTGGGCCATCTTGAGCTCACGCTGCCTCTTCTCTTCAGCCTCACGCTCCTCACGCTCCTGTTTCTCCTTCTCAGCCTTGCCAGCAAGTCTGCTCGAGCGCTTTGCCGTTGCCATCTTCTGCAAATTCTCCAGCTCGCGCACTTTCTTGAGCTGCTTCTGCCGAATAGCCTCAGCACGCTTCTCAATGATAGGCAACACGTCCTCTTCAATCCGCGAACGCAGCTGCTTCTCGTTTGCATCTCGAGACCGGAATATGCTCGCCATGAAATCCTGGTAGTCCTCCAGGGTTATGGCAATGCATTCCCAGGTCTTGCTAGTGAAGCCAAAGCCTGGCTCTTCTTCTTCCACATGACCGTTCTCGCCGTTTGCCATCGTATCATCATCCGCCATGGTCTCATCAGCATCTTCTACTTGCTCTTCCGGCTCCTCATCCTCAGTGTCCTCAATCTTTCTACGCTTGCTGGCACGAGTTCCCCTCGTTCTACTCTTCGCTGGTTTAGCCTTGCTCTTCGGCTTCGCTTTGGGCTTTGGTAAGGAGGCCGGCGGTGGCTCGTCAGTGCGGCGGTAAAGTCGGTTGTCGTCAAGCACAAAGTAGGACCTGTCCTCCTTGTCCCAGCCAAGGGGTTCCATGCGCCAGTTGAGATGGTCCTCGTCCTGTGGCATCATGCCTCTAATTCGTTCTGCATTGCCGAATGTCCATGTGCTCAGTTGTTGGAGAATCTTGATGCGCGTGAAAACGTCCATGTCGTTGAACTTGGTGGGCTCTTCATCTTCGCCAAACGGATTCCGCTGAGGAGCCTTGGCGAGGTACTGGCGGCGCGTATACTCATCGAAGATTTCAGGTCTACCGTATATTAGCACATTCATCGAGAAGGATTATACTCAGTGCGACTTACGTCAGGCCTCGATGCGATGAGACGTATTTTAGGAGCTGCAGGCCGATGTGTGCCAGTTTGTCTGAGGCTGTGGGTTTCAGGCACTCTGCCTCAAGGTCCTACCATCGCGCATCCATCAGTATCCATCTCGAAATCACGTCCAATATGTATGTACAGCCTGATGCGGCCTTTCGGGGGTGTCTACCTACCTCGATGTCGAAGTCCTCGTCGATCTTGACGACCTGGCCGAAGAGGAATATGTACTGCATGAGACTGGCAAATTCCCACATGTTGCGCAGAGTTGTCAATGTCTCTTGCTGCTCGGCGGGCATCTCTGGCTCGACGTCGACGCCCAGGTCCAGCTCGGCCTCGTCGCGGGTCCGCTTGTAACGCGGCATGGTGGATGCGCTCGCCAGGAGTCCAGGCACCTGGCAGCGTTTGCAGTGTTCGTATGGCAAGGCGCGTGTTCGGTCGTCGCGATGGTGTGAAATATGTCGACGTCGAGCTGTCGGGGTTCTGCGCGTTGGTGGCGGTCGGGCACGTCTGTCGGTCGTGTGTGAACTTGTGAAGTGGACGAGGATCGTTCCTTCTGAAGATTGACGCGAAATCGCGGGAGCGTCCGCTCAGGGCTCTGATCCCTGTCGGATCGTCAGCCGAAACTCTAAAATCTGCGGATGGACCGCGGGCTTGGGCAAGTGAATGCCACCACAACAACAATTGACTGCACTGAACTTCTCCGCCAGCGTGACAATGAAAACACGGCCAACGCTCTCTGCTACTAATATACAGCAAAGGAACACGTTCGTCCATACAATGTATCTGTCGATCGGCCATTTCTCAGGTGAATCTCGGCAGCCCGTGCTAAAGACCTCTGTAGACGACCTTAGAGCAAAGTCGCCATGATAGACACCATGCGCTGAGGATGCCTTGTATGGCAACGAAAGCTGCCCAAACAATCGTTGGCCGCTGTCGCCGAAGTCCCTTATTGGTCATCACCAGAAGCGAGCTGCTGAGGTGGAGCGGAGCTACATCCTCTCGTGCAGGTACATAAAGTGTCCAAGGGAGCACCTACGATCAGCACTGCAGTCTGCTCCTCACACTCTGTCTCGGATATTGCTGCCTTGCTTCATTATGGCGACTCCCGGCCTCACCTTTGTGGTGTCTAGTGTGCTCGACCCGACGAAGACCAGCGATGAGAAATACAACAAGTTCTACAACGACGAACACCTGCCCGATGTTCTCGCCTCTGGCCTGACAAAACTCGCCCTTCGATATAGGAATACGAATGCAGAGTCAAAGAAGCCGTACTTGGCCCTATATCCTGTGGAAGACGCTGCCATGACTGGGTCGGAAGCGGCGATAAAGCTCATTCAAGATACTCGCCACAGCAAGACATTCGATGGAGACGACATTTACAACTACATCAATTTTGACATCCGACGGTTCGAAAAGATCCAAACTTATGAGGCGTATCAGCAAGAAGGCAGAAGCGGCAAAGAGAGAGGGCAGACAATAGTCTGTGTGGCAATGGAGCCGGGTGATGAGACCGATTTCGATGAATGGTACAGGAAGCAGCATCTCGACATGCTGGGTATGTGCCGAGGGTATCGAAGATGCACGCGATACAAGAACATGGACGGTCAGGAACCAAGATATCTTGCTTTGCATGAGTATGCGTGTAAGCCGGAGGACTTGCCATCTGAACAGATCAAGCAAGTGACGTCGACGGAGTGGAGCAAGAAGATTGTTGGAGAGGCGAAGATTTTCGATCGAGACGTTTTTGTTTTGATCCAAGCGCAAGGCCAGACTGAGATGAATCTCTAGGGAAGAAGCTCAACGCTCGTAATGACAACTGATTGTTGGGTCAAATGCCAGCCCTCAAAGTACCCTCAAGGAAGATGACACCCGCCACGACTCCATCTACAATTCTCACCCTCTTGCCCATCTGCTCGCCAAGCGCTTCAACGCATGCTTCTCTGACAGTTTGATCCAGTCCAGCCATGCCTGCGCATCCCAGACAAATGGCTTTGGCGCCATTGGAGAGCAATTTCTTGGTAGCATCTTTCATGCGGCGATCGACTTCTTCCTTTGGTGCAGTGTGCAGTTGGTCAGCATTCAGTCCAGTGGTCTCGGTCCCTGCATATCGTTCCGGCTTCTCAGTGCCAAAGAAGTCTGTGACAGCTTCGCCAAGGATCTCCTGCCACTGTGAGCCAGTCGAAACAATGCCGAAGCTATCGTAGTTGTTCAAGCTTTGCAGGCAGGTAGACACGGATGATTCGAAAATTCCCGTGACTGGCTTGAAGAGCCCTGCCTTCGCCAGCTCATTGCGAAGCTCAGGAACGAGCGGATGCTGGGAGTAGCAGCAGACAAGGAAGGCATCAAAGTCATTCAGCTTCTGCTTGAGGACCGGAAGACAGTGTTCCGCCGACACAGCCGCATCGTCTTCGTTGTTGATGGATGGGACGCCGCTCGGTGCTGTGAAATACTCAAAGTGAGTCTAGTAGTTGACGACTTAGCCTTTGTGAGATGCGAGAAATTGCTCCCATGTGCGTACTGTCCTGTACTTCAGTCCTTTCACTAGTAATTTCAAGGCATCGGTCATGGCCTGGGTAGTGTTTGGGTTGATGATCAGGATGGAGCGGTCGTAGTTGGCGTCCATGGCTGTCATTTTCTCGCTTCGGGCTCTGACTATGAGATGTCGATGTTGGGTAGTGGTTCGTAGCACTGATGTCGTTGGTGGAAACACGAGAGCAGGTCTAAATGAGGAGTCAGAAGCACGCTAGAAAGCAGGTAGCGGCGGCTCGGACCACCGACCGTTTGGCGTGCATGTGCCGGGGCGGTGGTACGTACCCACGTACCCTGGCGAGCGATTGTTCGTTCGCTGAGAGCAGTCGGCATCCTCAGCACCACCAACGACGCGTCAAAGTGATTCCACCTCCCTACGCCCATCCATTGCCTCTGTACAGCTTCCGAACACCACCGCTCGCTCGCTTCCACCCGTACATCGTTGCACCAGACGCCCAGAACGCCGCCTCGCTCGAGCAGAACGCCGTGTCTCTTCAATCCGTTCCACGACTGGCGCAAGCGATTGTTTGCGATATCTCCAGCACGAGAGCCTCCACACGCATATACCAGATGTCAGTGAGGGCGGAGACCACACGCGAGGAGCGCTGACTCCATGTCGTCGGACGACTCCGTCCATCGCCGCGCCCATACCGCCGATAGTGCCATCCCGCTTCAAGACCTCAACAACGATGGCACTTCTGACCGGGCCGGCAACCTCGACCGCAACGAACCGCACCGCCGCACTCTTAGTGACAGGGGCCGGGAGCTGTTCAGGGCAGGTCGAGCCAGTGCAGGCGGCAGAACGAATGCGCCGTATGCCCCCATACGGCATGTTGACAACGATGGGTCTCCCAGCCCTCCCCCGCGAGGGAGCCCATTCTCGCCGATCGCCTTCGTCACGACGCCTTCTGGACAGCACGAGCGAATACCAGACGAAGATGACGAAGCCGCACCGATGTCGCCAGTTGCGGATAGAGGCGCATTCCAGGCGGCCATTGGGTTCGCGGGGTTGAGCTTCAACGCGAGCCACAGCTCAACGGACGATTCAGACGATGAGGTACAGGAGACACCTTCGAAGCCAACGCATGGCTCAAAGAGAGCAACTCTGGACAGTCTGCCGCCGTTGAACACGAGAAATAGCGGGGATGATATGGTGTCAGTTCAGCTGGATGACGGGCCCGCCTTCTTCTCCCCTGGGGTGGCAGACGAGGACGACACTGTACCGTTGACCGATTCTTCAAGGTTAAAAGCAACGAGTACATCTGCATACAATACACCCGATGGCCAGAGACACGATAGACAACGGAGCAGAGCTGGATCCGCGTTGAGTGGACTGAGCGTACGTTTCACACAAGCAGGCTCTCGTGGGAGGAGCAATTCAAGACTTGGTGACGATCTTGGACATGCAGAGCTGGGAAACAGGAACTCTTCAGATCTGAACAGAACGCCATCGGCGCGAAAGTCGTCCCTCTCGCCTTTGGGCGATTCTCCTCTGCACCGGACAGGGACTATGCTTCGCAAGATGTCGCAGCGTGTGGTCAACCTGAGTAACGAATCCGAACCTGTCGAAAGGCCGACACCACGGAGAGCTTCATCGCGACAGCCAGGCATTGAAGAAGTGTCATCTGAGAATCTCCCGCCCGGGGGCTTTGACGGTTCAGCACCTCCACGGTCGCCTGCTAGCGAGAAAATGCCGTCATCTGCTGCTGTTGAACCCGAACTGCCACCACTCCCTGTGATTGAACGCAACCCGTTGAAAGGAAAGTCTCTTGGCGTCTTTTCGCCAGAGAGCAGAGTGCGAAGAGGACTTCTGGAATTCCTGGTGCATCCATTTGTGGAACCCACTGTTTTGGTCTTGATCGTGATCCAAACAATCATCCTTGCCGTCGACTCTGCACCTGATGTTTACAAGCATCCCCGGCCGAAGGATTGGGGCAATAGCTGGACTGATTACCTTCTCCTGGGCATCTTCATCGTTTATACGGTGGAAGTCATCATCAAAATCATTGTCTCGGGCTTCATCTTCAATCCGACCGAGTACAGTACAATAGACCGAAGCATTGGCATAAGGCAGGCGCTCCAGAAAAAGGCAGATGCCATGTTTACCCTGCACCGCAAACCATCGAAAAGGGGCGTCAAAGGCGACAACGCCGAGACTCGCGCCCCTGCACCAGACTCTCTCCTACGTTCGTTCACAGCCCAGAACTTCGACGACGTCCCGGGCAGCTCAAGACAAGCCCAGAAGAAGAGGCTCGCCCACCGCGCGTTCCTACGGCATTCTTTCAATCGACTCGACTTCGTCGCCGTGGTGTCTTTCTGGATCAGCTTTGTGCTCGGGGCTGCAGGTGCCGAGTATCGGTATCAAGTCTACGTATTCCGGATGATGAGTTGCTTGCGCATATTGAGGCTGCTGGGAATCACAAGCGGCACGTCCGTCATCCTCCGTAGTCTGAAGCGGGCTGCGCCGACCCTCCTCAATGTGGCCTTCTTGATCGGATTCTTCTGGCTCTTGTTCTCCATCATAGGTGTGCAGAGCTTCAAGTCGAGTCTGCGACGAACTTGCACTTTGATCGGGGAAGAAGCCATCCCAACGACGGACAACTACACCCAGAATCAGCCACCGCCTGCTGGAGGCTTCCAATTTTGCGGTGGCTGGATCCATCCCAATGACACTGAAATGCCATGGTTGAAGGCGGATGGATCGTACGGCGCTGATTCCCACAAGGGCTTTCTGTGTCCGAAGGGATCACGCTGTGTTGAAGGAGACAATCCATTCAACAACACCATCAGCTTCGACAACATTGCCCAGTCTGCCGAGCTGGTGTTCGTGATAATGACTTCGAACACCTTCACGGATATCATGTACTATCTGACCGACTCGGACTACTTGGCAGCTGCGCTGTACTTCGCATTCGGCACCATATTCCTTACCTTCTGGCTCATATCACTGCTGATTGCAGTCATCACCTCTTCATTCCAGGTCATCCGTGAAGAAAGCCGAAGCAGCGCCTTCATGGCTGATGATGATCCTGCGGAGGAGCATGATGCCGACAGGGATGGATTGAGAGGATCACCAGATTCCAAGAAGCGTACTTCCGCTATCAAACGCGCCTATGAGAAGTCATACTGGGCCTGGATCGTGATCATTACTTTCGACCTGGTCGTTCAAAGCCTACGAACGGACACCATGGGAAATTTCACAAAGGAGCTGATTAGCTGGACCGAGCTCATCGTCACCGTGGTACTGCTCTTTGAGATTGTGTTTCGCTTCGTGTCGGACTGGAGAGACTTCCGCCACCACCGCCGGAACTGGTTCGATCTCTTCCTGGCTATCATGACCGCCATCATCCAGCTTCCACCTATCCGCTACTCTGGTGATCCGTATGCTTGGCTCACCGTGTTTCAGATCCTCAGAATCTACCGTGTGGTTCTGGCCGTCCAGATGACCCGCGATCTGATAATGCTGGTCTTGCGGCACGTGTCTGGTGTGCTGAACCTCATTTTGTTCGTGTTCCTACTCACATTCCTGGGAGCCATATTTGCTGCTCAGCTGTTTCGTGGCCAAGTTCCCATTCTTGATGATCAAGGCAATTACATCCAAGCCACATTTGCGACCATGTTCAACTCGTTCCTCGGCATGTACCAGGTGCTTTCTTCGGAGAACTGGACGGATGTCCTGTACAACGTCTCGCGATTCGACTACCAATACGGCACAGCGTGGATTGCTGCGGTCTTCTTCATCCTCTGGTTCATTCTGGCAAACTTCGTCGTGTTGAACATGTTTATTGCTGTCATTCAGGAGAACTTCGACGTTTCTGAAGACCAGAAGCGAATGCAGCAGGTGCGGATGTTCCTTCAACGAAAAGAGCTTGGCAGCAACACGGGAGGCACGCTGTCGCTCTCTACCATCTTCAAATTTGGAATGGTGAAGCGCCAAGACCCTCTGGACTTTGGATCAGCGGCCACTGAGATGTTGTTGAAAGATGCTGTTGTGCGAGACTTCCTTGACGAGCAGGTTGAAGAAGACGGAGAACTCAGGCGTACTGGCACCATGGGCCTCACCTCTGCATCAACTCTCAACCTCATCAAACAACCAGCCGGGTGGGCACAGAGGATCAAGGAGAAGTTCTCAAAGCACTTTTTCAACCGCGAGCCAAATCCATTCTACTCTCGATTGGAGCTCACGAAGCCATACGAAGAACTCGATCCTCGGAGTTTGGCACAAGAGGTCGTCAGCGCGGCCGAGCAACGAAAGGTGTCGCAGCGCGAGTATCTTCGACGTCACCCGAAGTACAATGTTTCTCTGTACATCTTCCGACCGGACAATCCAATACGCAAGTTTTGCATGCGAATAGTCGGACCAGGAAGAGGCACGCGGATTCAGGGGGTCCAGCCAAATCCGACCATCTGGTATTCCTTCTCCGCCTTCATCTACCTGGCAATCGTTGGCATGGTGCTGCTGGCGTGTGTAACGACACCGTTGTTCCAGCTGGAATACTTCAAGGAGCATCCAGCAGCTAGTGACAGGTACAATTGGTTTGTCTTCACCGACATTGGCTTCGCCACGCTGTTCACCGTGGAAGCGTTGATCAAGGTCATCGCGGATGGCTTTTTCTGGGCGCCGAACGCGTACTTCCGCAGTTCATGGGGATTCATAGACGGAATCGTCCTTGTCACGCTTTGGGTCAACGTCATTACTTCACTCTACGACCCTGGAAGTGGTTCACGAGCTGTGGGTGCGTTCAAGGCGCTCAGAGCTCTGAGATTGCTCAACGTCAGCGACAGTGCCAGAGATACATTCCACTCGGTCATTGTCTTGGGAGGCTGGAAGGTGCTCTCCGCGGCCTTCGTTTCGCTGAGCTTGCTCATTCCATTCGCCATCTATGGTTTGAACTTGTTCGCAGGCAAGATGGCGTGGTGCAACGATTGGCAACAGTACGACATCCACAACCTCACCGATTGCGTGGGAGAGTCAGTCTACTCTCCACTTGGCTTCGACATGCTGGCCCCACGAAGAGTTGCTAACGTTAACTACGCTTTCGATTTTGACTCGTTCGGTGATGCTTTGTTCATCCTCTTCCAGGTCGTGTCCCAGGAAGGTTGGGTCGACCTGATGTGGAGCGCTCAATCGATCACGGGTGTCTTCACGCAGCCAGCATGGTTCTCACAGCAAGGCAACGCGGTCTACTTCATTGTCTTCAACTTGCTTGGCGCAGTCTTCGTGTTGACACTGTTCGTGTCCGTCTTCATGCGCAACTACACAGAACAGACGGGCGTGGCCTTTCTCACATCAGAGCAACGATCGTGGCTCGAATTGCGGAAGCTTCTACGCCAAGTGGCCCCTTCAAAACGACCAAACCGACAGAAGAGAAGACAGACGTGGCAAGAATGGTGCTATCGATGGGCGACGGCCAAGAAGGGCCGCTGGCAGCGCACGATTACCGGGATTCTGATCGCGCATGTGATCTTGCTTTGCCTGGAGTGGTATCCGGAACCCTGGGCATGGGCAGTCACTCGCTCGTTCATCTTCTTCATCTTCACCTTATTCTACATTGCGAACGTCTTCATCCGGATTGTCGGTCTATCATGGACTCGATATCGGAAAAGCGCATGGGATGTCTATGGCATGATCGTCATCGCAATCAGCTTTGTGACTTCGATCCTGCTCTTCGGCAACTTGGGAAATACGGTCTACGCCCAGACACATAAGCTGTTCCTGGTTGCGGTGGCCTTGCTGTTGATTCCGCGCAATAATCAACTGGATCAGCTTTTCAAGACAGCGGCCGCAAGTTTTAGTGCCATTGCGAATCTGCTAGCAACATGGTTTGTGCTGTTTCTGGTCTACGCCATCGCCTTCACTCAGACATTTGGCCTCACCCGATTTGGAGCGAACGAGTCGGACAACATCAACTTCCGCACTGTGCCCAAAGCACTCATTCTCTTGTTCAGAATGAGCGTCGGAGAACAATGGAACGAGATCATGCTGGACTATGCCAACATCGAGCCACCATACTGCACGCTGTCAGACCACTACTACGACGGAGACTGCGGCAGCAAGCAATGGGCGTATGCTCTCTTCGTGTCGTGGAACTTGATCAGCATGTACATCTTCGTCAATCTGTTCATCTCGCTGATATACGAGAGTTTCTCGTACGTATACCAGAAGAGCAGTGGCCTGTCCATCATCAGCAGAGAGGAGATTCGACGATACAAGCAGGCTTGGGCGGAATACGACCCTGAAGGAACTGGATACATCTCGAAAGAAGTCTTCCCAAGGTTTCTCGGGGAATTGTCTGGTATCTTTGAAATGCGCATCTACGATGGCGACTTCACAATCAGCAGCCTGATCGAAGATTGCCGAGTTGGACCTCGACGAGCATCCCAGCTTCCCGTGGACGGCGAATCATCAAGTCCTGAGATAGACATTGGCAAACTGAACAGACGGCTGGCAGAGCTGCCGGTGGATGAGATTCGAAGACGAAGAGCACGGATGAATACGTTCTACGAAGAAGTGCTTGTCTCTGCCGACCCTGACCGTGGCATAGCTTTCAACGCACTGCTGATGATCCTTGCGCACTATAAGATCATTAATGACAACAAGAGCTTGAAGCTGGAGGAGTTCTTGCGTCGACGAGCACGTCTCCAGCGCGTTGAGGAGGCAGTCAACCGAGATATCGTCAAGGGATTCTTCGACACGCTCTATTGGTCGCGCTGGTTCAGACGAATCAGAGATGCGAAGAAGGACGCTCGTATGACAGCGATACCTTCATTTGGCGTTCCAGAGATCTTTGTGCAAGACGAAGGTGGCGACGATGTCACTCAAGCCAGGAAGTTCGACGTTCCAGCTGTCAGCGTGACGCCCGTCGACTTCGATCCGTCCGACACCGCGGAGTCTTTGCCAAGAGCTGGCGCGAGTGGCACTGATGCTGGAAGCAGTGCTGCTGGCATGCGGAACCGCAGCAGTTCGATTCAGTTGTCGCCTTCAGCGTCACCTCTGTCGTCGCCGACCAGAGCAGGATTCAATCTGTCTTCACACCGGCCATCGCCGTCGGCCAGCAGTATTCAACCAGACTGGCACTTTGCGGCAGCCATGGAAGGCGCGAATAGACAATCACCGCCAGGCAGTCCCGGCTTGAGCGACACTGATGCCACTGCCGCGAGGAGTCGAGCCAATAGCGCTGTCAGCCAGCACGAAATGATGGGGCTGTTTGCGGACAGCAGTTGGGGCCAGAGTATGAGGAGGAGTATCACGACGAAACGAAGCAGTGACCGAAAGCCTTCGTCATGAGAGTATGTGATACGATAGAGGAGGAAGAGGGAGATAATGACTGTCTTTTGTATTGATGGGAGTGGCGTTCATGGTGCACGATAGATGGTTGTCCTGAGTTTATTGGCGTTGGGATATTGGCTACCTTTGAGTGGCCGATGATATGGAGGACAAGGGGAGGTTGTCTGAGAAGAAAAGGACCTCGGTTGCGATGCGATGATAAACCATGTGCATTGTATGGAGTGGGATGTGGCTGCATAGCGATGGTGTTCTCTTGAGATGGGCTTTCACCTAAGATACCTCGAGCTGCGAAACCAGCTTCTCTAATGGCGATTTGACACTCCTAATCATATCCAACGTTTCGTGTGCTCAGTGGTCGTTTACAACCCATTAGTGAATAGTTCAAGTCTCGCAGAGTGAGAGCATATCCATGGCATTTAGCCCGACATTCAAACACTATGAAGTTAGTCGTCGCAGATATGGTGCTGCGGTATTTTGGAAGCCGCAATCAATGTGTTTAATCAATTGATTGAAGCCGCGGCAAAAGCAAACTTCGCTTTTGACGTTACGACTTCATCCCTATCATCAACGAGGAGTTCAACTCGTCGACCTTGCAGCAGGAGGTGAGCCGTGCTGATGACGCCTTCCCTCTTTCCCCACGATCCAGCACAGATTGCGATGTTCTTCTTCCTGTCACACGACCGATGGCAGAATCAACACGAGACGCACGCTGGCCTTCCTACTCGGCTGTCGACGCAAGCGCTACGGTTACACCTTGAGGCGGATCTCTGCGGTGCGCGCGCTGATTTGTCTCCTGATGGTCTCAGCCCCGCCAAGCGTGACCCTGAGACAAAACGACTCTCCGGATTGACATCACAAGAAGGCCGGCACGTTTCGACTGCACATCCTCCTCACACTCCCACGCGCACCTCCTGCAAACGGGCCTCTGCCCGCTGCGTCTCCAGTCGTCGGTGTGCGAAGGCTGGTCGTCAGCTGTGATCCAGGGGCGAGCGTGAGATGCGAACCACAGAATGGACGACGCGACTGGATGCCAGGGGAGGCCTGGCAGACTGGTGGATCTCGGCATCTTTATCCTCTCAAACACGAATACGCTCTGCGACTGCTCCTCCTGTGTTGATGACACGCAACCCCCCGACCCGCCAGCCGTTTGACGTTGCGCACGGCGTGCAAATCATAGGCGTGCACCGCAGATAGCTACCAGAGGTAAGTGGCCTCTGTGCAATGGTGATAAACCTGCTTCTTCTTCCCCGGCACATTGCTCTCATTCTCCCTTCCCCTTCGTTCGCGCCATCCTTTCTTTCTCACGGCGGCGAGGAGAAATAAATCAATCCAGGAGCCCACTATACTCTATCCTCCGGCACGCTCGTTTGAGATCGTTCCATCCGCATTCCTTAGAAGCGCAGGGCTGGGACTCGGCATCTTTAGACATTCTATTACTCTCCCATACGAGCTGCTTCAATTTCCGGACTGGCACCGACCCCGGGCACACGACCTTTAAACTACCGCACGCCTTGCACGACACTTTCACCGACTGGATTGCAACTCTCTCTCGAATAGAGAGATTCAACAGCAACTCCCTGTGTAACGAGGGACTTCGATAAAAAGGTCGAAAGACTTTTTCTTCACTCCATCAACACATCAACCGTCCATCCCGTCGAAAGACAAGGACACGAAACGCGATCACGCCACACGAACACGAGCACAAAGTCAAAGCCATCACGACCACAAACAACAACATCACGATGCCTTCCACAAGCAAATTTCAACCTCTCCACCCGCGCAACTCCCTCCGCCGCATCAAGACCGCCTTCTCGCCATCCTCACCCGCAACATCGCCGTCAACATCCTCCACTTCACCGCTCTCAGCAGCCGCCAGCTCCGCCGGCTCGCGATTCTCCGGTCTCAGCTTCGGCAATTTGTCCTCGCTATCGGTCAGCAGCGCGTTCAACTCGAAACGCGTCATCCGGCGGAAGAAGAGTATGGTGGAGCTCGAGCAGGAAGAGGAGAGGAATCTTGTGGGCGATGAGCTCATGTCTTTGGTGGAACCTCGACCGAGTCTGGGCCCGACTTATGGTGGGATTGAAGAGGTTCTTGGTGGTTCGGCATAAGTTTGCTTGCCTGACTGAATGAAAAACATGTGTGGTCGATGATCGATGGCTTCTTTTCTTGAGCTTAGCGACCTTTGGGATGGCTTGGAAAGGGCAATGGCAGGGCGGTGGGAGGTGAGGGAAGGCGCGATACGGATGGTGGTGGAGAGCAACAAGACTCGGACGAGATCTTCGCAATATCAAGTCGTTTACAGTCAACTGGATACCCATATGAATTATATGTTCACTGTTATGCCAAACGCGTGGTCTCCACTTTGCTTTTGACCCTGTTGTTTCCCTAAAATGTTATGAATTTCTAACCCATACAAGCAGCGCTGTCGTCGATGTTTCCTTGCGAGTAAAAGGGTATCATATGAAGCTCAGATCCGCCTCCCATATATGCATCCCATTTCCATTCGTTAGGCTCGTGCATATTCGTCCGCGTCTATCGTCTCTCCGCGCCGCTGGGCAAGATATATCCGTCCACTCTCATATACACCAAGATACAATCCAGATCCAAGCATAGTCCAAACGCCTCTGAGAGCTCCACCACGGAAGAGACCTTTCACTCCTTGCTCTTGGATGACTTCCCGCGCGACCTGGAGACTGGACTTGTGGCTTGTCTTGGATCGACCAATGTTCTTGGCCATTTCCAATGGCTTCTCCTTGACTGCCTCGATCGTCTTTCCTGTGGCATCGACCAGAGCGTCCTTGGCCGCTTTGGCACTTTCGCTCGCGGTAGCATTGGCATTGTCCGGTCCACTCTGGACAGCAGCGAGCATGATCCGCGTCTTGACAACATCCACAGGCGTTGTCACAACCGCAGCGATGCTTCCTCCCGAACCAGCGCTCACCGCTGTGATGACGCCGCTCTCAAGGAGTGTGTTTGTCCGTATGCCCCGCTCGTCCCTGTATCTTCTGATACTCTCTTTGATTCGCTCGAACATTGGGAACTGCAAGGCCGTGAAAGGCAGGTTGCGCCCAGCGAGTGCTGTATATCCCCTCCACAAGGCCAATGGATTCGATCGAAACTTCTTCATCGTCTGCAATGTAGCATTGACCCGAGGTCTATCGGTGCGGGAATTGTCCACCATCTGAGCATTTTGTTTGATCACTTCGGCGGGCGTGAGGATCGCACAGGAGACCAGTTCACCAGTTCCTGAGGCCGCGGCATGGATCAATGGCGTGGGGATCAGAGCTTTCCCACCCACAGTTGGGTTTGCATCCGAGAGAGTGGCCTTGACGCCCTCATATGTCGTGAAGAAAGCTCCCGACGACGGCAAAGTCGCTATGATGACACTTCCAATGCCCTGATATACGCCCCGAAACATACTCGGGTTGAAACCTGTATTCGTGCCATTGCGGTAGAGCTTCGTGTAGTCGGGACTCTGGAGTCGTGTCTTGATGGTATCGAGGGGGTATACGATCAGGTCAACGGTCTATCAAAGAGCATCCCGTCAGCTTCATCATGTTATCGATTTCTTCTCGGGCAAGACTTACGAATGCCGCGAATGCACCGGCTCTGTGTACATCGACTCGTTAGCCATTGCCTCCAATGCATGACGAATGGGCGGGGTTCACTCACATCCAGATGTCGGCATTGCTATTATTTGACATCTACGGCCTCCACCACTGAGTCAGGCACGGAGCACAGTGAACGAAACGAAAGTCGGCGAAGTGGGCGAACGGATGGAGTCGTGCATATGACGGTGGGAGAGGGTGGGATGGCTGGTGTCTATCTGACGATCAGATAGTGCCGAAAGCAAAGTGCCGATGTGGGATTTCTCCCTCGGCCGAGTCTCTCCGCGGTCTTGGTAACGGACAACCACCTCGCATCTCGCATTCACCATACAACCACCATGTCCATTTTATCGCCTTCTCTATCGTCAAAAGCTGGAATGATGTGCATGTGGTCATTGCTGCATCTGTTGGCGTCGCCATGTTTTGCGAGAAGGCGGGACTACTGAGTTCGAGCGAACGATGATTCATGACCCGCACACGGCCCCTGATTACAGCAACAAGAATGGCAGCCACATGTCATCCTCAAGAAAGTTCTCACGCAGGTGAGTGAGGAATCTCAGCAGGGGCCTAATCTAAGTATACTTGTATGGCCAACGGCGCTGTGTACAACGACATCAGACACGTCTCCTAGGTAAGTGAGCACGCGACTCGCGTTTCATCACTGTCTTGAACGGTCCTCAAGCAGCAAGCCTCCTATCTTCCCAGCAATGCGATCTCCTATTCCGAAAAGAAGTCCACCGGACGATCAAGTCTCGAATAGACATGTCTCTATCTGCAACGATGCTTTTGTCTGAGAGTCCGGAGAAGCTGTCTCGTCCTCTGAGCATCTTTGTCCGCGCCCAGGACAATATGATCAGCGTCGACCGTTGAAGGTCAACGCATCTCCAACTTCAGCCCTTTCTTCCTTTCGACTTCGAGCGCTTTTTCGATTTCCAAGACCTCGATATCTTTCGCTTCGCCAAGATGGGTCTTGACCCATACGCTGGTTGCAATCGCCAGATCGCCAAGAACGATTGTACTTTGGATACTTGCTGTCTGGCGCAGTCGTACTTTCTTTACCGACCCGATTATGCCGGGAACATCTTCTACGCCATCTTCTTCCTGGTCTTCATTATCCCTCAGCTGGGCCTGGGGATCAAGTTCAAGACATGGGGTTATCTGGTCGGATTCTTCCTTGGTCTGGTGCTGGAAGTGGTTGGTTATTATTGCAGGATCGGACTCCACAATGACCCATTCTCGCAGAGTGCATTTATGATGTGAGTTCGTTGCAGGTGAACCGAGTGTTGAAATGATGTGCTGACCTTCGACAAGATACCTAGTTGGATTGACGGTCGCACCTGTCTTCATCACAGCAGCGATATACCTCTGCCTGAGTCGACTCATCATTCTCTACGGCGAGCACTTGTCTCCCCTTCAGCCAAGGACACTGGCAGTCTCCTTCATGACTTCGGATTTTCTTACACTTGTGATGCAAGGCATCGGCGGCATCTGGGCACAAACCGCACTGGAGAACCACGAAAACACCAAGCCGGGTATTAATCTCATGATTGCTGGTCTTCTGCTGCAAGCCATCAGTCTGGGATTCTTCATGCTCATCGGTGCTCTCTTTATGTACCGAGTAAGGTACGGCATACCCGATCAAACGCCCAGCAAAGTCTTCATTCGACGACGACCAATCTTCTACGCGTTCCTGGGAGGATTACTCCTTGCCACGATTTTGATTCTGATCCGGTCGATCTATCGCGTAGCTGAACTTTGGGGTGGCTTCAGCGGAAAGCTCTGGAACGATGAAACGGACTTCATGGTACTCGACGGAGTGATGATAGCCCTATCCGTCATTATTTTGACTGTGCTGCATCCTGGGCTGGCCTTCAAGGAGCAGTGGAGCGCGACCAACTGGAGTCTGAGGGGCAACAAGAGAGATTCAAAGATCGAGCTCTCGAGCAATCCGGATACGTCGATGCCGTTGGGACCGGAGAGGGATATGGTACCGCTCTGGAAGCATGATGACGGCAGAAAGTTCTAGACAGTGGAGGTCCACGTGGAAATATGCTCATAGGAATTGATGGATTCAGCGAAGGAAGAGCCTGCTTCCGTAAGAGACCATGCCTTGCATTGTCCAGAAGCGTTATATTGAACGCCAAGGGACAGCGTCGGTGCAAGCATTCAGAGCCCTTGTCCAGGGCCATGATTCGGACTGCATGCGAGTCTTGTGCGATCTTCGCATAGCTATCCGGTTCGAGAGACCAGCACGCTCGTATCTTCGTATCTTGAGTACGTAGCCACAGTCAAATGAGCAGGCCCAGGATTGCTTCCAATTATCTCAATGATGAGTGTTCGTAATGTAGCCACCGTCTGACTGTAATCAGCCATGGGAAACCCTACATCGCCGCGAATGTCACTGCAAAAGATCAGCGCACCGAGCGAATGGGAAGAGCAAAAAGCCAAAAAGTTGTTGTAGGAAGAAGGAGCCGCGTCCATGTCCGCTTCCGCAGGACACTGTGCCACCACTTCTTGCGGTACGCGCACTCAAAACTTGCAACCAGGCAAACATCAATATCAACCCTGGCAGCGAACGGAGCTCTTCTCACCGACATGTTCTCCGTCTCCGTTTTGCTGCTCCACGTTTACTTCGCACCTCGCACGAGCGACCACCGGCACCAGCAGTAAGACGTCGAATCAGCAGCCGCGTATTGGCGACGATCCTCCATTGTCGACGTGTGGAGCTATGTATGATGAAACTTTGCTAAGTAAGAAAAGGATCGGATGACTGCCGAGCGCGTCTTATGCTCTACATAAGACGACGTGCGTAGTGCGTGATGCGCAATTGCCTCCTTCTCCGCCCTGTCAAGGTGACAATTACGTCTCCTTGTCTCGCACGAAGTGAAGCGACGCTTCAGGCTATATAACCACTTGCTCGGCATCGTCTACGAACGCCTTCAATCACCGACTCTTGAGAACCGCCATGGCAACTGCAGCAGATATCCCAGCCGCAGGCTGGGTCAAACCTACCAATGCACTGCAGCTATGCGTAACATTCGCCACCATCTACGTCCTCTACCAACTCGTCAACACAATCTACATCGCCTACTTCAGTCCATGGTCCAAATTCCCGGGCCCGAAGTTACGGGCACTGAGCCGCTTCCCACGCATCATCACCCTGATCAAAGGTACCGAGCCGATCGAATTCCCAGCCATGCATCAGAAATACGGACCCATCGTTCGCATCGCACCCAAGGAACTGTCAGTCTGCGGCAGCGCGACGGCATGGAAAGATCTCCACGGCTTCAAGAAACCAGGGCAGGCACATCCCTTCAAAGATCCGTATTTCTATGGGGTGCCGTTCAATGGAGTGCATTCGCTCATCACGGCCGATGATGCCAATCATGCGCGGCAGAGGAAGCTAGTGTCGCATGCTTTCGCGGACAAGTCTTTGCGGGATCTGGAGCCGATGCTGAAGCATTGGGCCGAGACGATGAAGATCAAGCTTGAGGAGAAGGCCGAGGGGGGCGAGAAGGTTGATATGCTGAAGTACTATAACAGTACGACCTTTGACATTAGTAAGAGCTTGCTCACGATCTCCATTGGAGACGGCATGCTAACCGGCAGCAGTGGGCGATCTCTCCTTCAACGAGGGACTCAACATGCTGGAAGATGGCGAGTATTCCAGTTGGGTCAAAGCCATCTTCGCAGGTATCAAGAACGCAGCCTTCCTCCGCGCAATCAAGATGTCGAGCTCGTTCGGCAGATATCTGGTCGACGAGTACCTTTTCAAGAGTGAGAAGGTCCGTGTGAAGCAGGCGGAGCATTGGAACTACACCAAGGAGAGAGTCGACAGGCGATTGGCACGAACACCTGATCGAGCCGATCTCTGGAGCAAGATATTGGAAAAGAGCCAAGGACCTGGCGCTCTTACCACTGACGAACATCACTCCTTGGGTGCGCTGTTTATGGTTGCAGGCACCGAGACCACAGGTTCGGACCAGTTGCGATTCGCGGGAGGATACTGGCTGATGATCTTTAGCGACTGCTCTCTCTGGAGTGACTTACTACTTGTTGCAGAACCCCGACTACCTCAAGAAGCTTACGCAAGAGATTCGTGATACTCATTCTAGCTTCGAAGCTGTCACGCTCGAATCCGTTGCGCGTTTGAAGTATCTTCAAGCTGTCTTGCAAGGTGAGCTGACGTGAAGTGATGTCTGCATGCGACTCGGCTGACACTCTTGGCTTGATAAGAGGGCTTGCGGTGCTACCCACCTGTACCGACCGGCCTCAATCGGAAGGTTCCCAAGGGTGGAGCTACCGTCCGAGGGGTGTACGTGCCTGAGGAAACATCACTGAGCGTTCATCAATTCTCGACGTATCGTGATGAGGAGAACTTCAAGAAGCCCTACGAGTTCCATCCAGAGCGGTGGCTAGGGGACCCAGAATTCAAGGATGACCACTTGGACGCCTTGGAGCCGTTCAGCGTGGGCCCACGTAATTGTATCGGCAAGAACCTCGCGTGGCACGAGATGCGGCTGCTCCTGGCAACTGTGCTGCTCAACTTCGACCTGAAGCTTTGCGAAGAGTCGATGGATTGGAAAGACCAGAAGGTCTATAGTGAGTGTCGATTCACATCACATCTTAAGCATGCCACTGACAGGTCGCAGTCCTCTGGGAGAAGAAGCCACTCATGTGCACGCTGACGCCCGCGCAAAGATAAAGGGCTGAATTCTTTCAGGCTGATCAGCTGAAGAGGCCCCTGTCGCAGGATCCAATATGCCTGTCTGTTGGAAGATACCAGTTCAAGGATTCTGACCGGCAGTCGTCCAAGTGATAGCTTGCAATAGATTAAGGAGCAGGTGTTCGGCGTTGCAAGGTGGTGGGCTGGCTGATGACAAGTCGATGAGAAGGAGGCGTCGGCCATGCAGTGCCTCGCCCAACAACGATATCATGATTCCCCTCTTCGATACCACAGCAGATATTCATACCGGTCTTCCGGCACGGCACGGCAATCAGCAAATCCGCAGTTTTGAAAGTACCCCTTCTCCATGGCTTGCGTCCAGATCAATAGTTGGCGAGAGTCTCTTTCGCAGAAGGCGTTCACATCCAGGAGAAGTCATGCCACGGCGCTTTGCTTTTGTCTTGCCGACGAGGATCTCGAACGCCAGCCAGAGGCGAGTTCGGGCCACAAGCGGCTTGGCAGGGCGAGAGGAAGCTTTTAAATTAGGATCATGCACGAGCTGCATGTTCGCTCCTCGCAGCGCGTCCCCGACCAGATGCTGTCGTGTGACTGCCGCCGACGCCGCCGCTCCGGGGGCGAAACTGTGCGATACGGGGAGTCGGGAGGCCCTGGGTCGGCGGTGGAACGGCGAGAAGGGCACAGCCTGCGGCGGTCAGCAGAAGACAAAGCAGACAAACACGAAGAGGAGCAGCCTGTTTAGCGTACAGGTTGTTTAGGGGCAAACGAGCGACGGTTTGCCGTTGACGCCGGGCGTGATTGGCTGGACGGGGCAGGCCGCGCGGGAGTGGCGTTCAAATCAGGAAAATGGCATCCAGCGCTGCATCCCTGCCCCCCTACTCGTCCAATTCGTCGTCTGCTCTGCGCAAAAGCACTCGCCTCTCACCCGTCGAGCCGTCTTGCGTGCGGTCGAAGGATGCCTCCAGCCGATGCAGCTAGCTTTGCGCACGCCACCCGTCGTCCATGCGTCCAGCGCGTTTGCAAGGCATTATCCTCCTCTCCTCCTTATCGCCTTCCCTGTGTTCTACTCTTTCTTAGTATCCGCCGGAAGGCACCACGCCTGACCTTCCAACACACATCTCGGTCTTGTGCCACCAGTCATTCTTTCAGCTCTTGTTGCACACCATCTGTTCTTGCGGTTTCCAGCGTCTTTGATGTTTTCTTTCCTCGTAACGAACCCCTCCTACTCCTCCCACTTCTAGATTGCCCGCACTCGCCGGCATTATGCACAAATCTTCCTGGCTCCGGAATTCGCTCGCTCTCATATTACTATCGCCCCTCCATGCCTTCGCGAAAAACAAGCACGACAAAGACCCTGGACTCTTTAGCTATGTTACGGTGCGCATTGAAGGATTTTGCGAGCTTGCGCGTCCATGATTGTACTGACATGTTGTCCAGCATCCTGAAATCAAAGCACCGCGATGGAAGGTCAACATCTCAGAGCCGGACCTCGTGACACCGGGGTATTGGTTCGTAGCACCGTTCGAGTTCATCGACCAGCACGAGCAGGGCAATGGCTGGATTGGTCCTCACATATACGATGGCAACGGCGAGCTGGTGTGGAGCGGGGTCTCCATGAACGAGAACTGGGATGTGATTGATTTCAAGATGAGCAATGTGCGCGGCGAGGACATGATGACCTTCCTCATCCAGAGGAACGGCGATGGAATGATCGTGGACAACACCTTTGAGCTGCGGGAGAGGGTCGATGTCGGGACGCTCGGTGTCGACTTCAACTCGCATGAGTTTTACTTCATCGAGGACGGGACCAGGGCCATCGTGATGGACGAGGGACGTCGGGATGCGACCAAGGAGCAGGCGCTGGCAGTCAAGTATGAGAAGGACTGCAGGTGTCTGTTCAATGGCTTCAAGGTACTGGATACCAAGACGTGGGAGCCTTTGTTCGAGTGGAGTTCGTTTGACCACGTCGGCCTGGACGAGAGCAGCTTTTTGGACGGCGGTGTCGATCGATGGTGCAACGATATGTGGGGTTGGGACTTTGTGTGAGTATCGACCTGTTCTTTTGTGATGCTTTGCTGACGGTGGCAGCCATCTCAACTCCGTGGACAAGGACCATAATGGCGACTTTTATGTGTCCGGGCGACACACTGACACCATCTACAAGGTGTCGAAGGACGACGGACATATCATCTGGAAGCTCCATGGCCGGCAGGGTGCGGAAGGCGAGTGGGATATGGAGGGTCTCTCATTCTCCAGACAGCATAATGTGCGCTTCCGCGGATTCAACGGCACCCACGAGCTCATCACCATACTTGATAACGCCAATGCCGAAGATGACCAGCACCCGACCCACGATTTCTCCAGAGGATTGATCATTGCCTTGCAGACGGATGTGGAACCAAAGACGGCCAGAATCGTCCAGGAAATCGATCATCCTGATGGCAAGGGCTCGTATGCGCCGCGCCGTGGCAACTATCAGGTCTTGCCAAACGGCCACATCTTCATGGGTTGGTCGGAGCAGGCCACTCAGAGTGAGCACACCGAGGATGGAAAGCTCATCATGGAGGCCAGCCTGGTTACCGAATGGTTGGGCACGTACCGGAACTACAAGTTCCCTTTCGTAGGCCAGCCTTCGTATCCACCCAAGGCCGTCTCGGCAGCCTATGCCAGCGAGTCGAGGAATACCACCACGACCATGGTCCATGTTAGCTGGAACGGTGCCACGGAAATCGCGTCGTGGAATTTGTACAAGACCACGGAAACCGGTGAGCCGATGATCAAGGTCTTCGAGAAGGAGAAGACCGGGTTTGAGACCGCCATGGTTTGGGATGGTTTCGCCAGCTACGTCCTCGTGGAAGCCGTTGACAAATCGGGAAATGTAGTCGGACGAACGAACATTGTCCAGACGCGCGAGCCACCCGAGGACGCCATGAGCGCAGCCGTGGCCGAAGAGCTGTTCTGGATGCAAGAAATGCACGGCGAGAACGAGAAGTGGAAGTCCGAAAACGCATACGCTCCCGTCGAGCGAAGCAGCGGCTGGGGAACCTCTTTCTTTGTTTTTCTTCTTGGAGTTGGCTGCAGCATTCTGGCTTTCGTCGTAGTTTGGCGTTTACGGACAAAAGGGTACCTCCGAGGCGTGCGCTTCCCACGATATCAGGCGCTGGCGGATCGGGATCAGGAGCAGTTCCCCGTGGGCGAGGGAGAAGAAGAATCTGTGGGTGAGCACCCGTACCCCAAGCGATTCAACCGGAGTCGTGATTTTCGAGACAGCGACTCATGAGATGTGTTTTGGTTTTGTAGATGGTCACGTCGGCGATCGAGCGGCTGCGGGATATCATGTACTTAATGATAATCGACAAGGGACAAGAGAGAGGGATCAAAAGAAGGAGAAGAGGACATAGTAAGGTGACATAGTAGTCCGAGAAAGTGGAAAAAAAGTTCAAAGATCTTGAAGCTTTTCGTTTGTTGTGAGAAGTGAATGTAAGAGTAAAGAAGATCGTTCTCACGAAGAGATGAAGTCGTCGTAAGGTTTGGAGTTCGGGGGACATGGGTTCAAGCAAGGGATATGGACATGGTGTTACATGCACGGATCAGAAGCACGCGATTTGAGCACGTCATCCCTTTGCATCCACACTGAGAAGATAAGAGAGGCACACACAACCCATCCAAGACTCGGGCCAAGATGGTTTTGTTCCGTGTGTGTGCCGTTTTGAGAAGACTGTGGCGTCGAAAGACGGGAGGTGTTTGATGAATTAAGGTTACACAGAGTTTCGTCGATGGGCGACCAACCATGAACCATGAAGGGTCAAGGATGGTGGGCGGAGTGGATCCATGTTCGAAACGGCCTGAGTATTTTGCTCGACTTTCTGTTTCTTCGTCTCATGAAGAGTGTTTGAATCATCGATATCTGCAGAAGGAGGGCAGGTATGTGGAGTGCTTCGAACAGGACTTGGTCGTTCATGATGCCGGTGGGCAATGCATCGACATTACTTTTTATAACAGTGTTGTGTCTATGTTCTATCCATATCTTGTTGGTGTATTACAGCGTGGGGATATTCTTCTGTTTCGTGATGATCTGTTGGAAGTACCTTTTGGTTTCTCCAACGCCGTGATCCTGGTTGGCGACGTTTAACTCCATTGCCCAAACACTGCCAATTATGGAACTCGATTATCGTTACGTTTGAAATCTGTCGTGGGAAATGTAGTCCGATAGCATGTATGAATCGTTACTTTGCGTAAGCTTGCAAATCGTCAGTATGAAGCATGTCAATTAAGTATTGATTTGAAACATACCTCTGATGGCTGGCTCTTGCGTTGTGCTGCCCGGGTACAGCAGCGTGGCCACAGCAGCAGTGAGAATCGAGTTCTCCGTCAAAAGAAGGTCAGACAAGTTGAGGCCAGGCGTCAGGTATTGTCCGCAGATCGAATTCAAATCGATCCTCGAGACCTGGCCTGGACCGTTGTGCGAGAGAGCGTCCACGAGGAGGGCGTATCCAATGGGATTATACAAGGTTCCCTCGTGTGTGTAGAAAGAGCCTGCTGGTTGCCCAGGGCAGATGCTTTGGACCTCGTTGTTCGTCACGCCAACGTGTCGAGCGTCGAGAAGGTAGGCAGAGGCATTTGTTCCTTGCTGCGGCTCAACGATTTCGTCGAAGAAGCCACTGTAGATTGTTGTTGTAGGCACGTATGCTGAATCACCGCCGTTCGCTCTCATGGTTGTGATGAAGTTTGAATTGTACTCTTGTTGGAGGAAGGCAGGTGGCAGAGGAAGGTCTGGTGTCGCGGCAAAGTTCGCAAAGATCGTGCCGTGATAATCAGGAGAGAACGCGACCACGTCAGTGATCTTGCTCCTAGTCGATGGCCAGTATTTGTTCGCCCATTGTGCATCAATTCCTCCTTGAGACCATGTAAGCACTGCGATCTTTCGTTGTCTGCTGATTCCGTAGATGTATGAGATGGCATATGCCACGTATTCCGCGTTCGTTTGTGCGTCGTTCAAGAGGTAGCCGGGGATGTTGAGCCATACTGGATCGGCTATCTTGCTGCCCTGCAAGAGAGGAATGTAATTGCCAACGAAGTTGATGTATCCGGTGTTGCCAGTGCCTGGGACCAGAATGATCGGCTGGGGTGCGCCAGGTCGTCCATACTGGAACGAGGGAGGAATATGGATCGCGCCGCGCAATTTGGCTTCTGAAAGCGAGTACGGTGCATCACGGAAATCGGCTTTTGGGTAGACTGGCTTCACTGGAAATCTGAGGTTCACATTCGTTTCGCTGTTGTCCCCGGTCAGGAGGCCGTCGACGAAGTCGACCACGGAGTTGACATTCTCGGTCGTAAGTCCAGCAGCCACAATGTTGCCAACAGCGGCGTAGATGTTCGAAGGCGTCGGCGTAGCTTGGAAGATGTTCGATAACGTTGAGATGGCTTGCTCGGGAGAAGTTGGAGCGGCGGTCGCGGTGACTAGTTTGAGGTCCTCCAGGAGGTTGTTCACCACATCTCCGCTCGTGAGGCCAGATGCGACAGAGTTGAGATCGTTGAGGACGTTTAAGATAGAGTCTCGCTGTTGGAGATCTGAAATGTCTTCGGTAGGTGTAGGGGCTGCCTGCGAAAGGTTGAACTGAATGACCGTGGCCACGAAGGGCAGAAAGATGCTAGCGAGGCGCATCTTGAAGAAAAAGCAAATTCGAAGTTGGTCAAAAGAACAGAATGCAGAGCAGAAAACGAGACTTACTAGGCAAAGAGAACATGAGGACCGTGCCTACCATACTGTCAGATGCTAAGGTAAGGATAATCGACGTCGGCGGCGTCTAGGAGCAGCATTGTTCAGTTCCTGCGGACGAAAAGGGAAGTTCCAAAGCATTTCGAGTCGTGATTACAGCAGATTGAGTTTGGCTAGGGCGATGGATGAAGCACCATCGCCACGCGTAGGGCGACGATTCGATGCGTGGGTGGGTCTGTCATCATGCCGTTGCCGATGTGACGATGTCGGGTTCTCTGTGCTTTTCAGGAGAACGTGAAGATATTCCTACTGTATCTCGTGGTCAATTCCAAGTCGGATGGAGGCGTAGCTTCTGGTGTTCGTGGAAAGGTTTTGTAATCATCCGCGCGCGAGTCAACGACCTTTCATCGGGAGTCTGATGTGGTGATGTTGCAGAGCGAGTGAGGAAGGGGCAGTTGTATTTTAAGAGCACGTGGGTCCATAAGATTGGTACCGGAGCAGAAGCCGCGAATCGGAGAAATTTAGCTCAACACCGATCAACCGAAACTCTACTCCTGCGAACCTCACATCATCGGTTGGGTCACCACTGACTCTGCCGGCGAGCCTTCATTTGGTCTGTTGTCGCGGCCTGTTAGTGCGGAGATAGTTCGTGAAGTTGCATTGAGCCAACACAGGTGAGTGAATGAACAATTCCGCTCCTTCCCAAAGCGTCACTGTATTCCGGCTAACCCTCGGCAGTTCAGCCTTCTCGTGGAAACTTCGGCATCGTTGGAGATTGTAAAGTCATGTCTGCATACCGGATCTCTGTTCCAGAAGAGAAGCTTGTGTCTCTCAAGATCAAGCTTGGACAAGCTGAGTTCCCAGACGAGGTAGGTCGCAAGGAAAGTGAAGCCAGGTCTTCATACTGAACTGGATATCAGCTTGATGGCGCTGCTTGGGACTACGGCGCTCCATTGAAGTACGAATGACAAAGCTGCTGTATGACTTTTGCAGCTACTAACCTCACATAGAGATGTTCAACGTCTAGCATCGTACTGGAAGAGGACCTTCGACTGGCGAGCGCAAGAGGCCAAACTCAATGACCTGCCCAACTACCACACGCCTGTCAGAGTCCAAGGGTTTGGGGAGCTCGACCTCCAC
Organism: Zasmidium citrigriseum; assembly: GCA_002786025.1. Lineage (NCBI taxonomy): Eukaryota > Fungi > Ascomycota > Dothideomycetes > Mycosphaerellales > Mycosphaerellaceae > Zasmidium > Zasmidium citrigriseum. The sequence continues at coordinate 199,460 of NHNW01000041.1, read as the reverse complement.
TACCTTCATCAGCCCTCAGAGAGTTCAGATGCGATTCCATTGCTCTTCGTCCACGGATGGCCAGGCTCCTACATCGAAGTCACAAAGATCCTACCACTCCTCCGCCAGTCCAACCAAGGCGTTTCTTTCCATGTCGTCGCTCCTAGTCTGCCCAACTTCGGCTGGTCCGAGGGCGTGAAGAAGACTGGATTTGGCCTTGCTCAGTACGCTGAGGCCCTCGATCAGCTTATGCAGAACCTAGGGTACAAGACCTATGTCACTCAGGGCGGTGATTGGGGCTTCTACATCACCAGAGCCATGGGCCTGCTCTATCCTCAGCGTTGCCTTGCCTCGCACATCAACATGATTCGTGCTTTCCAACCGATTTTCACCAAGCATCCGTTGCTGGCACTGGAGCATGCATTGACGCCGTATTCTGAAGCGGACAAGAAGGGGCTTGAGCGAGGGTATGACTGTCCAGACCGATACGCGGCAATTGCTAACGAGATTCTGTGCTTGACAGTGCGTGGTTCTTGAACGAGGGTAGTGGCTATCGGGTTCAGCAAACCACCAAGCCCCAAACTCTCGGATACGGACTGCATGATAGTCCTGTCGCTCTTCTTGTTCGTACATCTGTCCGTCTAGCCGTGCAACACAATCACTGATCGTTGAAAATGCAGGCGTGGATCTACGAAAAGCTGCATGACTGGACCGATGACTATCCCTGGACCGACGATGAGATCCTGGTGAGAACACTCTTTTCGTGACCATTGATGTACCTTGGCTGACAATCATCCCCTATCAGACATGGGTGAGCATCTACTACTTCTCCAGAGCAGGCCCAGCCGCCAGCGTCCGCATCTACTACGAAGCGATCCATCCCAGAGTCGGCGGCATCAGTCGCGACCGCACCCAGGAATGGATTCCCATGGTCAAACTCGGTCTCACCTATACGCCAAAGGAGCTCAGCGTGGTTCCATCGACTTGGGTAGGGATCCAACTAACGCTCGATGACTTGAGAAGCTGCTGACCCACTCATCACAGGCACGAACCCTCGGCCCTGTGGTTTATGAATCGAGAAAGCCTCGAGGCGGCCATTTCGCTGCGTGGGAGATTCCAGAGGAGATCGTCAAGGATCTGAGAGCCATGTTCGGAAAGAAGGGAAAATGCTACCGCATCGTCGCCCCACAGGCGAAGCTTTAAGATGCATCACGAAATTGGACGAGCACCGTCAAGATAACGTTGATGGAAGGGCCAAAATTGTAACGAAGAGTCTGCCAAGTCTGTACATGTTGGCATGTATTAATTCTCTAATACGTCCGGGAATATGACCCGCATGATCTCGTCTATCAGTGTGAAGATCAGATGTGTGCTACAAGTATGTGTTAGCCTTCTTCTTCGAACTTTCCGTGGGATTGTTGGTACTCACTTCAACCTGGGATTGTTCAGCATCGCAAGGATCTTTCGACTGGCAGCTTGGGCATTGGCCTTGCCAACAACACTTCCCACGATGTCAGGCAATAGAGCAGCAAGCAACAGACCAGCCTCCTTGCGCGTCCTCGCTTTCTCCTGAGCGGTACGGGCCACGCTGGGAGGCCGCATCTTGCCGTTGGGCCACATGATGTTCTTAAGAGTCTCAACGTGACCTGCAAGCTTCTCGTCTTCCAATGCGTTGCGCGCTGTTTCACGCACCTTGCGCTCGATAGTTCCGCCAAGGAGCTGATGGAGGACAACCACAACCGTTCGTCCACGCAGCCAGCTAGACCCCTTGGCGAGCTCGAAAGTCTCGAGGAAGAGATCACAGATTGGCTTCACGAAAGGCTCGGCTTCCTTTGTTGCCTCGTACGCGTTCAGCTCAGCCTCTGCTTCGGCTGCAGTGGCTGGATCTTGCGTCGCTGGGTCAAGGCTATCGACCGGCGACCCGCCACTGATCTGTGAAGTTGCGGCAGAAATCAGATTCTGCCCGGCGACTGAGAGTTGATCAAGGACGGGTATGTTGCCGAGAAACTCTTCCATGCCATCAGACACTGAGTTGTAAATTCGTGTGACAAAGTCCTTAGCGTCGGCCTGGGTTCCATTGCTGCCGTTTGACGCAATAGCGGATTGCGAGAGGAAAGCACGAAGCTCGCGACTTCCGCAGATGGCAGGTACGAGCAAGAGGGACTTCAAGTATCGTTCCAGAGATGCCCGACGCTTCTGCAAGAAGTCCTTCTGTAGGGTAAATAGTGTTTGCCGCCGTGGGAAGTCAAGATCTTTGACGCCTGGAAATCGTGCTTTCAGCCTTTTGTGCAGTTCGTGGAACTGGCTGTATCGCCGTGTCACAGCCCAAGTTGCTGCTGGCATCTGATCGCCAGCTTGACGGCGTACCTCGATCACGTAAAGTGCATACTCATGACCGTCTTCTTCTCGGCCCACCATCACGGATTTGATATTGACTGCAGCTCGCCCGTACAAGCTGTTGTCGCTCTCCTGTACAACATACTGCTGCTTCTGCATCTCCTTGCGTTTAATCTCTCGCTGAAGACTCTGTTCGGACTTCCGCAAAATACGCAGCTCAGCAGTGTTGTTGGTCAGCTCGGCCTTTGCAGTCAATGAGTCCAGAACGTTTCTCTGGGCGTTGAGTCGTTCAATCTCGGCGTTTAGGATATCAATGGCCTCTGCCAGACCGAGGTCGCCAGGCGCAGCTTCTTTAATCTTCTCGTCATCGCTGGAGTCGGCAGCGTTAGAGTCCTCGCGCTCGTCTTCAGCAAACTTCTCGGCTTCCTCGCCGAAGAGATCGTCTACGAAGACGCCCCTGCTGGAAGGTGCTCCAACCAGCCCTAGAGAAGCAATGCTAGGCTTCCCACGATCTGAAGAGGACTGAGCGAAAAGCGCAGGTCTCTGCAACCCCTCGAGCGATGTCCTCTGATCGGTCTCATCCACAGACTGCCTTCCCGTTGATTCAGAGAAAAGCGAGTCTTGGTCGCGATCGTCGCTGACGATGTTGTTCAGCGCCAGTTGCATCTCCTTGACCGCTTTTGCTTCCTCTAGAGCTTTCTGTGCAGTCTCGCCGTCCGAATCGTAGCTCTTCAGACTGGAGATAGATTGTACCATCTTTTCATCGTCCACATCGTCATCAAATAAGGCCGGTCGGCTTCCTGCATTTCCATCGTCCAGTGAGCGACGTGGGCTGTCGGAGAAGAGACTGCCAGTGGAAGCTGCGCGAGCTGTAGCCTTCAGGTCCGACGTCGAGAGCACGGCTCGTCTGAGCTCCGGCTCTTTCTGTAGTCCGCCCAATTGGGGTCTTCGTGCGACTATGGGAGAGGATTCATTACTCCCTGCACTTTCTGGCGACAGAAGTCCTGTCTCTCTCGCTTGAGAGGCAGCAGTGAAGGCCGGGTTGTCGTCAATGGCGAGCCACTTGTAGTACAGGTCTGAGCGTTTGAAGGCATCGAATTGAGCATCTTTCATGATGTTGTACACCCGTGTCTGCGTCTGCAGCACCGCGCGCCTTGCAGCGACATAGTCCTGGGTGCTCGCTTTAGATCCCGCCTTCAAATAACGTTTCACAAGCTGGAGAATGTCCTCGGGCACTTGAAGCTCAGGCTTGCTCAAGTACTCAGCATACATTTGTCCGATGTCCATACGATCAGGATCATTCGCAACAGACGGCGGAGGTTCGTCCGTGTCACCTTCCAGCGGATTGCGGAAGCCGTCCACCACGAGATAGAATTGCACCAGCTTCATTAACCTTTGACGATCCATGAACTCCATGAAGTAGCTGAGTCCAGCAGCATCGTATATCACTTCTCGTAAAGAGGCCTGACGCTTGCGAGCAGTGGCTTCCTGGTTGCGTTTCGGTGGCTGGACAGCCAAAGTCGGCTTTGACTTCGTAGGTCCATTAGCAGGATTCGAAAGAGACGCTATCCTCTGATCCAGCAACCTTCTGCCGGTCTCAAGTCTCCGCAGATACGCTGCATCTTGACCTTCCACCTGAGAGTCTCGCCTCAACTGACTCATGACCTCGCTACGAAATCGCCGTGCATCAATCAATGTCTGTACCTGCCGTATAGCTCGAACGAAACGCTCAAATTGTCGTTCACTGTCGTAAGGTCGTAATCGCGGGAACTGGCTACTTCGAGTGGCTCGAGGCGACGCTGGTGCGTGTTCTTCCAGAGCCGCACGAACCCTTCGTACTGTCTTTCGATCGTGAAGTGTAGCACCTCCCACATTGACTATCATCTGGTTCCAGAAATCGGGGTCGCAGAGCATGTCGAGCACGGGTCCGAGGACAGCACATGACACAATCTCTCGAACGAGGACCGTCACTGCAGGACTGGACTTCATGTTCGAAGGCAAGACTGCAGGCATGATCTTCTCTACCAACTTGCGCATGTAGCTTCTTGACGAAGCTGCAGTATCTGCATACGCCAAGGATGCCACAGAATGCAGCTTGCCCGCTCTGTACTTGCTCGCTATGGCAGTGTTCAACTCCTCGCTCTCAGTGACGTTGTTTGATAGATCCTTCCCTCTTACCACTCGTTCCGCGTCGTAGAAGTCCTTGAGATGGGCCGTGATGATGGGAAGCGTTCTCGATATGCCCAGCTCTACAAGATCCAGCTCTGTCAGCCTGGCCGTGATCGACAGCAGAACAGCGCGGATACAGCGGTCGATCTCATTCTGAAAAAGCGGCCGCTTGCTGATGTGGCCATACCAGCTGGTCACATAGTCGCGCAGTATCACATCCAATAGTCCGTCGACTGCCTTGGAGAAAAGCAATGCGTCTGGGAATATGGTCGGTCTTCTGTATTCCTCTCTTCCCTTCAGTGCCGCCTTCTCTTCCTCCCAAACATCTGGAGCCGTGAAATCTGGCGTGATCGCGCCATAGCTTCGCCCGCCAATGTGTTCATCGCGGTAGGTGCCTCTCGAAGTCGTCGCTACAATGTATATCGCTCCTGCTGCAGTCGCAACAACGCCGGCGAGAAAGGCGTGGGGAATCCAGCGGAGGGCGGGCAGCCAGTCGGTCAGCAGAGCCCAGGCGAGGAACGCGACTACGGCCGATGCAATGGCATACTTGCGCTCCAGGGGCATTGCTCGTCCGCACGCGCGCCGGTGGTGCGTACTCGATGCATGCTACGCGGCGTGGGTGAAAGGCGTGGTTGCTTCCTAGCGAGTCGACGTGCTGTCTGCTGGTTCGGCATCCCGCAGGAGCTAGCCAAAGCTTATTTCCGCGACCTTCACATGCCGACGAACTACAACCTACCTATTTTTCACTAGCTCCATGATGGATGACTTCATCTTTTGGCTCCATTGTGACTATATCTACATGTCTATTCGATATCATAGCATACATTCCCTCGTAAGAGTGTTTCATCATGGCCATGCAATAACCTACACATCGGCTTAGCACATGGCCACCATGAAGAGCGCTGGCCCATGACCAACCCGTGGCTGTTTAAAACGGCGACTGAGGAATTCATCTCTCGCCTCGTATATCCGCTTGAGCTCCCACATCGGCGATGGCGAACTTGTGTAGCTGGGCGGACATAAGCAATCCGAACGAGCACTCGAAGGACTTGTTCATGACCACTGACCAGTCGAATTGCTCTGCAAATTCACTCCACTCGCCGTCCATGCCGTTCGGTCGCGTTCGAAGGTGTACTTTGACCTTTCTTCTCGGCGAATCGTCGTCCCAGCCGTCGAATCCTGACAGTGTCAGCTCAATGCGATGCAGCACCAATACTTCCTGAGCTCACCGGCACTGTGTATTCGACGCCACTCCGGAATGTCGGTACACAGTGGGACATCTTTATCACACAGCGCTTCCTCGAATCGGATGCACATTTCTGCCGTACGAGCGGTCGTTTCGACGTGCCAGATGCCATCTCGCGTAGGCAGTCTATTCAGTAGTTCGAGAGCTCGATGGCGAATTCTCCCGTCTCGACAGTGGGTACAAAGAAAGAATAGTGGGTGTATCAAGCCCTCGTCCAGGCTGACAGAGAAAAGTCGTCGTTCGGCGTTGTCGCTTCCCATGATGAAAAGACATATCTGGAAATAGAGGTTAGAAGGTCAGTAGATGTCTCAACATGTCGCAGGATGGGCTTCTGCCCTTGACTTTACGTACCGTCAATATGTCGTCAAAATCTGATACAAATGCGTCAAACATCGAGGCCTCCGAGTAGAGGCAGGTGGCCGAGAGGATGCGATTGATCTTTACGCGACCGCGTAGCATGCCCAGTCCGTGTTGCTCTCGAATAGTGAGCTTGGCGGTAGGTTTGTGAAGAAAATCCCACAGTAGTTTGTCCAGATTGATGAAGTTCTGCTCGAGCTCCTGTGCCTTGGCTAGCTCATCAAGGGCGATGTTGCCCGGATCTCTGAACTTGTGGTCATCCGCGACAGTCCTCATGAAGTGGAACAGTCGACTAGTCCAGGTAGTTACCAGATCTCTGGCGTGAGTGAGATCGTGAAATGAGTTTGGGAGCATTGAGTCCGTGGCGGCAGTGTAGAATGGCAATCCTGGGACACGCGAGCCCAAGTACATCGTGCCTTGGAGATCCATTCGCATGATAGCTCTTACTAATGCTGGGTTCACCTTCCTTGCCTAACAGAGAACGTGACAGTCAGCGCGTGCAACGGGACTGTGTCTCCCATGTTTGGTACATACATCGAAGGAAGTGCTGGACTGTAGTAGCTGAATTGCGTTCTCCACATGCATCAAAGCAGGAACAAAAGACTCTCTCATGGCTTCGAAATGAATGCAAAGTAATGAGCAGAGCAAGACAGTATCCAGAGATGCCGTGCCAGACTTCAAGAGGGCCTGCATCTCGTTGAGAGCTTTCGAGTATTGGGTCAGCGGAAAGCCAGTCTTGACCAAGGACACGTCTATGCCTTCGTTCCCGGCAGATTTCCTGAGTGACCGTTCTTCGTGGAGGGCGCCGAGAGCGTTAACAGCATGACGGACTGCGGGTTCACTATGCGATAATTGCAGGACAATGCGGTCCCATACTGAATCGGCGAAGTAACCTGAGACACATGGCGCCGTTCTCGATCGGAAAAAGTCGAATGTGCGGCGTTCGAGGGCATCGGATGATACATCATTTACCAATGCCACTGCCAAAGGTTCTGGAGACTTGGCTCTCGTCGAATCGCCAGGGATGTTGTAGCCATCGCACTTCCGACCAGTGGTTGTACCTGTACACAATGTCAGAAGACGAAGCCTTTTTACAGTCTCGTAAACATATTACATCGCCGGCAGAAGGGCTTTTCCTCGTCGCATTTTACTCGACGTATCCTAGACAGTTCGAGACATGTCAGCATAGGTCATCCAGCTTCTAACGAGAAGAGTGTAGTTTGAGTGGGACGCCCGACGTATTCAGGACCTCGTATGGCCTCGTAGTGACGTCTTGACGTCAGGACTATAACAGCAAGCACCCCTGGCACCCTCGGAGTATCGTTTTGATCAGGCTGAATATCAAGAACATCTGAACAAGGGTCCCAGAGGCCCCAGTTTTGCCAGACGATACGCCGGGCATCGTATTCGTGTACTGGTTTCGAATCCGAGGCCCAGCAGACAAGCGGCTTGAATAGAAAGTATGATGAGCGTTAGTGGGACGTACTTGCATGTGATACAGCCACTCCTCGTCTTAGGGGCGTATCTCCTCTGGTGGCCCGGCCTGCGCTCCGCTCGAACGACCTGTTTTTCCGAAACCTCGAGAGTCCCGTTGGAGACGAGGGGAGACCGCGGCCGCTCTACCACCACGACGGAGGAATCACGGTGCATCTCTCTCACGATGCTGATGCCATTGGAGACAGGCCCAGGAGACTGGTCAGCGTTGCCGAAGAACGACGGCGGCGACTCGTGGTGGTGGTTGAAGGGCACAAGCGAGCTCGTGATGGCGCTGTACGTGTGCGAGCGGACCAAGAAGACCGCATGCTTTTGAAATGGGGTCGATGCCTAATTGCAAACCAGGTCGATGGGAGGTGCTGGTCGTGTTTGGCGCACGCAGCTATGTCCGGGACAACCTTGCTCCGCGCCTTGTGAAAGTGGGAGGGGAGCGGTGCGCATCTTGATCATAGCTTGTACGAGCAGACCAATGACAGGCTGTGTACCACGTCTTCCGCACGTTCTCCTCACGCGGCTCACTGCAAACTCAGGTACAAGTACCCACTGGACCACAGCCTTCTCTCTCGATATCGCGAATGCGCTGCATAGGCCGCGACATCATTCTCTTCCTCGACAGTTCGAATCAACCGCCGAAGAGAATCGCAGAAAATGCCGAAAGGACGGAGACGGTTGTTCGGCCATGTACAAATGTACAAAGTGGGAGAGGTAGAATATTGATTCACTATGTTACAAGGCGTTATCCGAGCCCTCATGTGCTCAGACACGACTGGCTCGAAATCGCCGGCTTGGATGGCAAGGAGGGATCCTCAACTCGCGACTTAACTGGACTTGAACTGCGTCTTCCACAGTTCAATCGTCGCTTTTGGTGGGCTTCTCTCCAGCCTCGATGCGCTTAGCTCGGGCTTCGTCTTCGGATGTCAATTCGAATGCTCGCATCCGCGAAATGATTCTCTCATCAAGAACCATCGGCTCGATCCAGACGCTTTCCTCGTGCTCTTTCCGTGGCTCCCGGATGCTCTTCCACCAGTCTTTCTCCTCGAAGTCCAGTATTGATTTCTGCTCGGGTACCTCAACTTGAGTCTCCGATGCAGAATCTGGATCAACTGCGGTCACCCGTCCGTAAGGTCTGTGTGATGCCAAGACCGCAGCGGCAACTTGGCGGCCAACGTCGTCTGCTAGTCTTCTCCTCGTCAGGAACCGGTATATTCTGATGGGGGTGTTCCTGATGCCGAGCAAGTGAGGCATGCGAATGCCTACACTTGGTCCTATTACCTCAGGCGTTGAAGATGACAAGGCAGCTGTCTCGTATTCCTCCGGCAGTATGTATGGGGGTGGAAATCGGCGCTTAGGCTTTTGTTCCTCCTTTTCCTTCTTGCTTTCTTCGGCCTGTGATTCAGGGGAGGCATCAGCTGCTTGGGTTTGTTCGATAGCAGACGACGCTGTAGTAGGTGAACCTTCAGGAGTCGAAAGTCCTTCCAGGGGCTGAGGTGTATCGCTGGAATCTTGTGTGGCCATGTTGGTCGCTGCCTTGACAGCAGCATCTCCAACGGACGAATGTCCAGGTGTATGTGCAGCTTGGGGTATCTCGGACGGTGGCTCGACGTCAGGTTGTTTAGGAGGATCAGCTGGCCCTAGATATCCCTCATGTAGACCTCTGATGTACTCTTTCCAGGTATGCCGTCCTATAACGATATCTCCTGCAACCCCAGGGTATTCCACGTTCCCATTCTTCTGCCGCATGGTTTCAACAGCATAGGCCTCCTCATCTTCCTCTGAGAGAGGCAAGCCTTCACCATTCCTCTTCCTCCTTTTTCGAATCTTCTCGGATGTCTTGTGCCGCACATCGCCCTCTTTCCGTCCCTCCACCACGTCCCAATCCATTGCTGCAGATACCAGTACCGGCTTCACATACTTGTGAAAATGTTCTCTTGCGCTCCTCAGCCCATCCCCTGGCGGCGCGGATAGATAGATGGTGACTCGTCGAGGCGCTACCTTGGTATCGAGAGGCTCTTCGGCAATGTGTGAAACGAGATTGCACCACTTTTCTCGCATTCGTTTCGTCTGCCATTTGTCGTAGATCACGGCACCGGCAAATGATCCCGTTATCGAAAGAAATATCATCCAGTTTCGCGATGGGAGGCGCAGTCTAGGAATACCTTTGGCACGTTAGACCAGAAGCTCTGCAGAAGCCTTCGGCGGCATGCAAATGCTCGAAGAGAAGCATGACATACCCATCATCCTCAGGGCAGGATTTTGCTGTGGTGCAGCCTTCTTGGGAGCGCCATTGGAAGCACCCGGCGCGCTTCCCGAAGACGCTCCAGAGCTGGCACCCGCTGCATTCTCAGCAGCAGGCGTGCTCGATTTGTCGGACATGATCTTGATGGATGTTGTAGGTAGCGCGTGCGCACATGAAGACGGGACAGCTTCTAGAAAGTTTAGGCGTTTCCGTCGTCGCGGAAATTGTTCCGTCCTCCGCGGACATCGTCACATGCAATGCAATGCGAAGGGGTCCGTTAAATACCGATAGCTGAAGAAGGATGTCTGTAGGAATTGGTCTTGTCAAAATGAGACGCTTGGAGATACGAAGTCCTAGCATAGCCTCTTCAAGAGCCCTCTGCGGCTTGGCTTTTCTCTGTTCCAAAGACCCCGTTTCTTTCACTCAGAAACATAGTCATTTCCCATCCCTCATCGCTCATCCCGCTTCCGTTGGTATCATGCTCGTAAGTCAGTACAACGCCTCCTGGAAAACCACACCAGACCCAGTCAATCTTCTCATTGGACTGCCTGCATCTGCCCCTCAAACATGTCATCAATACCGTCCTGCTCCTCGTCAATCTCGTCCTCCTCACTTTCGATTTCCTCTTCGCCTTCGTCCTCTTCTTCAAACCCCGTCTCAATCCCTCTGGCTTGCAGACGATCTTTCATCTCCTCTCGTCGCTCTTCTTGCCACCGCATCAGGGCCGCGCTTGCGTGTACGCGAAAGCCATAGATGCGAGGTTCGTAGCGGCGCTGAGTCTTCTGCGGCAGTAGAGCAGGATAGACTTGGAAGAGGATGTTGTGAAAGCTCGTGCCGAAATAAGCGCCATCGATGGAGTTATGCCGCGATGACTTCGGGTTGTAGATGTCTTCGCACTTTGCACAGTAGAGCTTTACGTTTGAGGTATTTGGAACATCGTGTTGTCCCATGGGTAGCAGGTGCTGAGACTCGCATATCACGCGTGGACACTTGCCGAACACGCCTTGTTTGTATTTCTCCATCTGGAAACGGTCAGTGGCGGGCAATAAGGTACATGCGGAAATGGAACAACATACCATCTTCGCAAGACCTCTCGTCGTGACAACATAGCGGGCGTGGACCAGTCCATAGAGGTGCCGCGCGCTCTTCTCGATTTGTTCCCGCATGTCGTCTTCCACTTCCATGTCGAAGACATCCGTGACCAGATCGAGCGCATATTGATAGTACTGCACCTCGGTGTTGAGTCCAGTGAGGTTGAAGCGATCCGTCAGATAGTCTTCATCAATCTCGCAAAAGTACTCGTTGCCACGCGAAGATATGAACTGAAAAGGCAGTCAGTACAGCTTGAAGAGGGGAGGCGCGAATAATCGCATTTGCTGTTCCAAATTCACAGAGGGCTCGCATTCGACAGCAGGAATCGTCTCGTCGCCAAAGTCGACGTCCGTGGCCATGCAGACGCAGCGACTATATGAGAGGGGCTGTGGAAAAGAAGGTACTCACCCAGTCCCGCCAGTAGCTGGTGTAGTCGCTATCCGTGTCGCTCGCAAAGTCGTCCATGGTGGATGTGCAGTCGTCGGGGAATAGTGATGAACTCTGTCGTGCTGGGTCGGGCTCGCAAGGTGGCCAAAGTGGTTGTTGGAGGAAGTGTCTTGCTTCTCGCGCTTGTGACAAGGTTGATGTTGGCGGCACGGCGAGGCGGGCGGGATCTCCACGTGTTGATCCTTGCGCAAGCGCGACCCTTGGGCGACCTCAAGCTTCCTCCTTGTCCACGAAATTCACGACCGCTTCCTTCATCATCGCGTGAACTGAACGAGGTCACGAAGCCTGAGGAATGCTCCAGCAGCTGCGGTGAAGGACGATGCAGGTGTCTCGGTGCCAACCATTACGACCGCCTTAACCGAGCCGATATCCCAGGCGAATCCAAAGGCCTCATGCCATGTACTGGCCCATTGGCGCTCCGAACGTCTACGCTCTATGGAAGCACGCGATTCCGGTGTCACGTCTGACGCCCTCCGATGACGGGCTCAATGTCGAGGACAAGAATGAAAGAGACCAGACGTTAGTTCCGAATAGCAATGGCTCCCCAGGGGCAGCCTCGAATGGCAGCGCCGGCGCAGCGCCAGAAGAGAGTATGCAACGCAAGGGAAACTCGGAATTTGAAGAACATGAGATTCTGGACGTCAAGGTCTCAAGGGGCGGGAGCATATTTGTCACCATGACACGCTCGGCTTTGATGATATGGCAGACGAAGCCCACGGTAGCATTGGCAGGGGTTGTACGCTCAGCGCAGTCACTGAATGCATACGGTCCCAACACGGCGCTCTTACTGAGACCAGATGCTCTGATCATCGTCGTACAGACGACACTTGGTTATCTCATCACGTACTCGCTCGCCACAGATCCCAATGCCAGAGTATTTCAAACGGTCCTTCCAGAATCGAGCAGACATCTACGAAGGCCGAGCGGCGAAGGCTATAGTACCCTCAGACGCCAATCCGCCGTACCCTCCGGAAGCAGTGCTGGAGAAGGGGACGGTATAAGAGAAGTCAACGTGCGCTTCCGCATGGTCATCCGAATCGATGCTGGGATTAGCAAGGCTCTTGCTTTGGACGATGAACTTGTCGTTGCGACTCAGAAGCCGTCGGCATTGCAATGTATCAGATGGGTGGCTGAGAACGGGTCTTCACAGACGAGCACTGAACTCGTGGGCCGAATGTCATGGATTGGACGCAAGGTCACGATTGTCGAGATCATACACGATCGGCCAATGAACCTCACAACGTGGATCACCAGCGACGGCCGAGCGTATGCTGTCCAGAGACGAGTTGGAGCCAACGCAGATCCTGAAGCCCCCAAAAGTCTGTTTCAAGGCTTTTGCTTTCGTGAACCAGAGACCGACGAAGCTACATCTACGAAGGCCACAATCAATGCGAGGTTCTCTCTGATTGCCGTGGGTTGTGCCAATGGTCAGATCGACGTTTACGTTGTGAAGGATTACACAGGCAACATTCCATTGTCTCACAAACTACGCCTTCCAGTGGGACCCACAACCACCGGCCACCTGACTTTCCTGGCTTACTCTCCCGACGGCTATTGTCTCCTCGCAGGCTACGAACATGGCTGGGCATTGTGGACTGTCTACGGGAAGCTGTGCGCTAATTCATTTGGCGGGGACCGTTCTCAGTCGCAAGCCAACGACGAGCCGTGGATCGGAGGCATTAGAGGCGCTTTCTGGGTTGGAGGTGGCAGCGAGCTAGCACTGCTTCCACGGGCTGACAATCGCCTTTGGTTCCTTGACATGGCGAGAAACGCTGCGACTGGCTGCTTCTCGCCTGCGAACCTGTCTCGTGGTCTTCTGCATTCCAGTACCAATTTGCTGTTGTATAGGGGACATGAGGCCGAAGACGTCGCGTCACTGCCTTCCGACATGTCACTTTGGCAGACCATTCAAATACCCGCCGTTTATCTCCTACACCAGTGGCCCATCAAGATCGCGGTCGTCTCTCCCGACGGTAAATACGTCGCAGTGGCGGGCCGAAGAGGACTGGCGCATTACAGCGTGACCAGCGGGCGATGGAAGACCTTTGACGATCCACAAGCTGAGCAGGAATTCGTCGTACGTGGAGGCATGTGCTGGTATCAACACATCTTGATCGCAGCCGTAGAATCGAACGGCCGGTTCGAAATTCGGCTCTACTCTCGCGACAAGTCACTCGAATACTCACAGATTCAGCATATCGAGCAACTTTCCGCCCCTGCCATATCCACCAACATATCTGGCACAGACTCTTTGCTTGTGTACACATACGACAATACACTATTGCACTATATTATTGTCATGACAGGCTCGACCGCGAAGTTGGTACAGGTTGGGCAGATCGGCTTTCATGGAATCATTCGCGCCCCTCAGCGTGTCCGCTCTATCAGTTGGATACTGCCTGAAGACCAGCTGGAACATGGCGATCCTGCTCAGGACGTGGCCGCAGCATCCGTCATTTTTCTCGTTGACGGGAAGCTTGTTCTGCTTCAGCCATCGACAAACGAACTGGGCGAGCTGAAGTACGACATGCGAGTCATTGCACAGAACGTGGAATATTACATGCTTCTACGTGACCAGCCATCAACTGCGGCGTTGCTTGAAGCGGGATCTACCAACACCTCATCGCCGCCGGTGGGGAACCTGTCGCTCAACGGACACCTCGGACATAGCCTGCGAGACTCTCTATGGTACTTTGACGGCAACGGACTGACTGTCTGGTCCGACATTCAGGATGTCCTGGCTTGTGCTCCAACCGAGCTTGGACGGGAGCTTCCTCAAGCGGTTGCTGTGCCTCTTGATTTCTGTCCACTTGCCGTACTGGTAGGGAAGGGCATCGTTTCGGGTGTGGAAGCAGACTTGACGCAAAGACGGGACGTCAATTTCAGCTTCTTTCGTCACGCTGGTCGAACGCAGCTCTTCCTCCCTCAGCTATTACGTTATCACCTGGCCGAGTTCAACTCGCCGGCGGCTCTACATCTTTCGAACTCCTACCAAGACTTGCCTTACTTTTCCCACGCGTTGGAGATTCTTCTCCACGACGTTCTCGACATGGAGGTCGACAACCCGCCATCGCCCCCGGAAACAGCCCTCCTGCCCACGGTCTTGTCTTTCCTCTCGTCCTTCAGCTCATATCTTGACGTCGTTGTCAATTGCACCAGAAAGACAGAGCTACGGAGTTGGGAGACTTTGTTCTCATACCTGCCTCCCGTCTCGGAGTTATTCGAGCAATCTTTGGCGCAAGGCAAGCTGAACACAGCTGCTGGCTACCTCCTCGTGCTGCATGCATTCGAGCAAGACTCGTTCCAAGTGCATGAATTCGCGCTTTTACTGCGACGCGCGGCCGGAGAGCAAGACTGGGAGCTTTGCAGGGAGCTAGCACGATTCTTGATGGGCATCGACTCCTCCGGTGAAACATTGACATCTGCCCTCGCAGAAGCTCATCTTCAGGACGCGGCCCACGGCACATTTGGAAGCGTCAACGGAGCCCTCAACAGCTCTATCAAGACCGAGGCGTTACATCGCAGTGGCCAGCCAAGTACAACCGCCAATGGGAGACCGTCACGTGCAGTAGCGGATTATTTCTCCATCGATCCAGGCCGGGACTCGGGCGAACAGGAATACGCTACGCCGGAGGATTGATCAGCCCTGTCGTAAGGCAGAACGCACCCCACGAGACTAGCAAGGAACGGGCGGTGTACGCGAAGATTGCACAGCTGCTACGCAGAACACACGTCAAATCGGCGGGAAGAGGACAGTGTCAAGATGTCGGTGAAATGACGACTTCATATAATCCTGCCGCTCTGTCCATGTGGTCTCCAAAGGAGAGTAGGGGCACGGGAAGGTCGGCACTCAGGACTTGTTCGTTTCAATCGCTTTCTCAAGCAATGCGCTGTCCAAGTATGCACGAATCTGGGCCCGTCAGCCGCAATTTACAAGGTCTATGACTGGTAAGCTGTACCTCAGTGACGATTCCACTGTCATTGAAGCGCATCACCCACGCATAGCGTTGCGGATACTTCATTCCTGCGGCGTTTGTCAGAGACGGGAAACGCCAGCATGGGGGCGGAACGCGAGGCGGTCTCTGTGTAGCAGAGGCGGATAGACACACCATTCTTGCATACTGCGTTGGCCTCGAGCTCCACGACGGCCCACTCCTGGTCGCCACCACCCACGACATTGACGACAGTCTGAGTCAAATGCTCCTTCAGCATGGACTGAACCACAGCATAAGCACCCTTCTTCCAGGCATCTGCAACGGTCTGTCAACGCGGTCGCCTAGCCGCGGCCAAGATGCATATACTCAAGCTTGTGTAGCGGCCGCTAATCTGCGAGGTGCCTTGTTGTGGCTGCATATCAGCACTATTCGCGCTGCAGGTGGTTATAAGGCGTACCCATGACATCCCATACAACGTCTGGAGAGATCTTGTCGAAGAACGGCGATGGATCTGTGGTTCCAAGGGACGAGCACATATCCTGGATTTCATCTCTGCTGGGATAAGGCATGATTGTCGATTCCAGTGTCACGGTGTGTAAAGTATTCTACCAAGAAGAGCAAAGCAATGAAGCGATGAACCAGGCGAAAAAGCTGCCTCCGGTGAGACTTGAGAGAGTGCTTACCTGGGTACCTCGAGCTGTCAGAGGATTATTGTCTGCCTTACGGGCGGGGTAAGTCTGCAACGTTCTCGACTCTGTGGCAGCGCTGATACAGTACGTCAATTGTATTCACTGCTTTCATGTGAGCGTGCCGGTAAGTGACGGTGGTGGAGACCACAGGCATTGGCGTGATCCATCTGTGTGGTACGAGAGGGCCAGGATTGTGGCTGTGGGCCACCGCCTCTTTTCGCCCTTGCATCGCCGACTTCACGCTGCCAGACACGCAGAATGGTGGTGAGTCGCAGCGACAATCCGGTGAGCATCTGTCCACCATGCCACCACTGCAACGGAAGGCGTGACGCACGCTTCTCATACCACGTCGCACACATGTCGACACACGCTTTCTTCTTTTTCTCCCTGCGGCAGCCGCAGTAACCGGGCTCGGTGATACGCTCCGCTCCCATTACAAAGCGGCGGGAGAGGTGCTCCACCCGCATGCGAACCACATGCACGTTTAACCTCTCTCTTCTTGCCTTCGAAAACAATCTTGTAGGCGGCATCAACATTGCATATCGGCGCCGAGACCGCATGAGTTGATCTCCTTCTCTCACCATACAGCATCTGACTGGGGCGTGTACAGCTCCACGTACCCGACTAGCCCACCCATCGACCTGCATACGTAGCGGCATCGATATCGAAGAGTAAGCAGCGGGCCAATTTCAACACCGTCCCCCACTCTGCGGGCGCACGACATCCAAACCGCGCATGGCAACACATTGGGAACCGCGATATATCAGATCATTCCTTCGACTTCCACTTCTTGGCTGAATAGCCTGTTCAGGATCGTCTCCATCGGAGTCTGCTTCCCAAGGCTGGGAGGCATCCGCCGTGGATTGGGAACTCAAAACAAGCCATTGAGCTGCTAAGATGACGACGTCTACGCACACGAACCATTCTGGCTCACTTACGATACCTATCTACCAAGACGGGGCCAATCCGCAGCCGAGCCTTGCACGGATCGATTCGCCTCTATCATCGACCATGGAAAACCCGACAGGTCCAGGACAGGACACTACAACAGTTACGACTCAGAATGATGAAAGTGGCAGTAAACAAGCAGCAACGAGGAGAAGACGAAGTTCGCCCAAGCATGCGAGACCAAGAGCTTCTTCCAGCAATAATGGGTCGCTACGATTCTTCGTCGTCGACCATCCCACGAAGCTGAAGGACAAAGCCGCAATGAGAGAAAATCGAAAACACGTAATGTACGACTACCTCGACAAGGAACGCAAGAAACCCCTGAGCACAGATGCTCGGGTCACGGGCAATGGTGGTGCGGCCAGGAAACGCAAGCGGCTGCATCCAAGTTTGCCAGGTACTTCGGACAACCCGAGTGCTCCTACGACCATATTCGGCCCGAGAAACATATCGATATCGTCGGTGAGTACCGATAGTTCCCGGCGTTCGGCGAGTGTTGCGTCGCCTAGCGACGAATCCGAGGAACCGAGAGTCACGACGAAGGTCAGGAGTACGCCTCGTCAACAGAACATCAGGTTTGCGGACGACGTCTCGCCTCTGGTCCGGGGCATCTCGGGCGGCTTTAACAATTCTCGATATCTACGTACGTCTACCAGTGACTTCCCGCCCATTTCGACCTACATTGGTTCTAATCTCAATCCTTTCGACACCTGGGCCAAATTTGCAGATCCCTTACTCGACGTTGAGGAACTCAAATGGAGCTGTATGTATGGATCTCGTGTTCCATTCCACATTGCTGACGACAATCACAGGCTCGCGAAAGTTTGGCAGTCATGGGATCTCTGAGCACTGGGTGCCGACCCTGCTGAAGGCCAAGCATGCTTTCCTCAGCACGGTATGCATATCTTCATCACACGACGATATCATGCGGAGAGGAATCCAGGCACCTCATGAGCGGCTTCCATACCAGTCGACCGATCGAATGAAAGTCAGGGGTGAAGTCATATCTATGATCAACCAAGCTATGCAGGATCCCCAGCTCCAGACTGCCGACGCCACCATTGTCTCTGTTCTCCATCTTCTCAATAGCGAGATCATGGGTTGCGATGACACCGTCATGATGATCCATCAGCAGGGACTTCATGATATGGTGAGGCAGCGGGGTGGTTTGGATCAGCTGGGTGTTGATGGCCAATTGGCATCGATCCTGACGATGTAAGACATGCCGTGATTCCTAGATGTTCAAAGCTAATGTGTTCAGAACCATGTACATGATCTCCGCCTTGCGAGAGACCAAACCTCACGCCGACTTCGTCAAATACGCATCCCAGAAACGAACGAAACCGCCAGACGACTACCGCAAACTCCCTGAATCACCACTCTACTGCAGGATGTCGGGCTACTACACCATCAATCGAGCCGTCGCACCAGGAAGCCCAACATGGCGACTACTGGAGGACCTTCGCCTTCTCACCAACAGCTTCGTCCGAGGATCTGGCTCTTCGTTCGTCAGTCCATTGACACCGATCCGAGTTAACGCCTCCTGGGAGCAGTGCCAGACCAGCGTGTCCACCCTTCGCGACAAGATCTTCGCCATCAAACCCGCCTCTGAAACCCCAGACCAGTTCCCTACCATGAGTGACAAGTACACCTTCGAAGCAATCCGACTGATTGCCCGCGTCTACGCCCACGCTCTGGCCCACGAGATCCCCTTCTCAAAAGCAGCTGCAGAGCTCGGGGGATACAACACTTACACTACCACACCTCCGACGTACCCATGCAGTCTTCACGACGGCTCTCCTGAGCAATACGGCGCCATGAGCTGGCACATTAAGATCAAAGCCGCACTCATCCGCACAGATCTGAGCGATTGCTGGGGCCATTTAGCTGGCGTGCTCTACTGGATTACAATCATAGCCGGCGCTTGTGCAAATCCCGACTCACCAAACAACAAACCTCGTCGGGAGATCAGTGAAGAGGAGGAAGAAGGCCGCAAGTGGCTGGCGGCCATTGCGGTGCGGTGTTCGATTGTGCTGAGTTTCGAATATGGCGGGAGCATTCTCGAGACGTTGAAGAGGATGGTGGGAATCGAGCACGTGTTGGCGAAGGCTGATGCCGATAGGAAAGGGCTTGCAGAGGCCGAGCCTGTGATCATTGGCGGCGTGCCGATTGAGGACAAGTTTGAGAAGGAGAAGATGGGGCCTGCGGAGCTCCCTTTTGTGCAGAGAACATTTCAGGACTTTGCGGCGGACTTCATGAGTGATTTCCATTGATGATACACGATGCACGAGGGCATGTACGAGAAACGATGATGATACAAGCGAGGAGTTGGGAGGAAAGTAGACATCTCGACAGCTATGTGAAACAGAAGGTCATTTCACTTCACTTTTAGTAATACATTCAGCTGGTCGTCAGGAGATGTACATGAAACTCCATACAGCGCCCTCGCTATTCAGAAAGAAGCCGCTTCTCCATTACCCATCTGTGATCATAGCCGTGTCGACTCCGTTGATGCCCTTATCCCCACCGAGCTTATCCAGAACGCCCAAGTATCTCGCGTACGGTACGGTAATCCGCTGCAAATCACGGTGCTTGCCCAGCACCATGACGACCTCCTTCAAGAGGTCTTCTCGCTTCCACCCAACAATCTCGTCCGTCGAGCTCCATTCGATGCCAGCGTCTGCATCCTCATCGTCGAAGATGCGGCCCATGAGGATCTTAAGCAGCTCGTCGACCTTACCTCGCAGACCCTCAGCGCCAATGCGCTTAGCGTACATGACGAGGTAGACTCTGAACTCGTCTTTGGCGCCAAGGGTGTGTGCTGCCGCAATGCGGTTCTCGAGGTGAGCGATGGAGACGCATGACTCGAAGCCTTCGAATCCTTCTGCCGACAGGAGCTGTTTGACGAGTCGTTGAAGGAAGTATGCACGGCCTTTGACGATCGACTGTGAAGTTGTATTGCGCTCCAGTAAGGGTATGATGCCCGCCGAGATGTTCTCTGGATTGATCTCGTCGAGGAAGGAGGGCTGTGGGTCGGACGTGTTCGGCTTCGACGCTGTCGTCACTGCCGAGAGGGACGTATCTGTTGTGTTCCAGTATTGCGAGCCAACCGCCCACCATGACTCGCTGAGACGTTGCCAGCAGTACATGTCGGCGTTGTAGGCGAACCCGTCACCGTTGCTCATGCCGACAACCACTCGTCCTTGGCTGTTTAACCTGGCAAACATCAAACTGGGTCCAGCAGTCAGGTGGCTTTGCTGCGCCTGTGTCGCCAGATCAAGTGCTGGTCCGAGAGAGATTGGAGGGTGAGCGGCGGACATTGTCTTGATGTTCCAGACATAACACTGACCAACAGCTGTGACAGCGAGAAGCCACCACCCTCTGCAATCCAAGATGACTGGCTGGGCTTCGAGCACCATTGCGTTCATCAATCTTCGTCCAGCAGGTGTCCAGACGTGGAGCGTTCCATCTTCGCAGGAGGCAGCCCAGAAGTTTCGGTTTCCTGTCACCAGCAACACCGCGCGAGGCAAAAAGTCTTGCCAGAGAGTCTGATTTCGCCTGGAAAGTGTGATCCGTGTGGGCTCCTTATCCTGCACTCGGCCTGTCCGAGAAGGTCCTGATGCATTTCTCGCTTCGAATACTACTGCGGTGTCGCTATCTGCAGCCTCAGAGCCGTTTAGTTGAACTTCGCCAGTTTGAGCTCCAGGCTTGCTGGGATCCAGGGGCCGTATTATGACATTCCTCACCAATGGAACGGCAAGTCGAATCTGGCTCACGGTCATGCTTGGGTTAATTACGGCCGGTCGTAGCACTTCAGGGGTTTCTGCTGGCTTCTGAGAAGCAGTCGATGAACTAGCCGGTACGAGTCCGTTTTCGGTGTTGTGCACGACTGGAGTTGCACCCGTCTGTTGAATGGCTTGAGCTCGCTTCTCATTGCGCTTCTCTTCGCCGTCTGCATCTGCCATTTCTGCGAACTTGCGTTTGTTTCCAAGTAGCAAGCTAGCAAGACCGCCCTTGGGTAGACCATCGTATGGCTTGCTGAGATCGAGTATCTTTGCCGGTTCATCTGAGGCAATGGAGCCCTGTTTGACAGCAGCTTGCAGCTGAGGACGAGGCAGATTTGCCTCGCCTTGGTTAGATGAAGATAGGAGTAACGGCGCCACTCGCTTCTTTCCATCTTTCGTGAGGGTGACACGCTGCTTGAGCTTGTCAACTCGCTCGACTTGTGGATCCTTTGGCGGAGCAGGTGCTGCAGGTGCTGGTTCTGGCGCATTGCCGTTGGTGGTAGCTCCATTTGCGTCTTTCATCTGAGTGTCTCCGTTTACCAGAGCACCCGCTTGGGCATGACCATCACCCATGAGTTCGCCCATGCGGCCTTCTACGCCTTTCAGTTCGCCGGCTTTGCTGCTCTCTTCCAGCAGGAGGGCGTCTGTGTTCTCCACTATACCAACTCTTCGGCCAGCTCCGTACTTGGCCAATGCCTTGTCGTACTCATTTGCGGGCGCAGGGTAGCCAAGTTCGCCCTTCTCGAAGACCATGGCTGCAATCGTGCCGTCCAGTGAAGTGAGATACAGAGTCTCACCGTCAGGGCTCCACGCCAAGTCACTGATTGCCTTCGCACTCAGCTCACTCGTTGTTACAAACGGCCGAGGAAAGCTCGTGTTCCAAACGCTCAGGGTCTTGTCTTGGCCGGCACAGGCAACGACAGTCACCGCACCGGGGGAAACGTACTCCTTGGGATCTCGCATCGGTGGAGGTGGTTCTCTGCAGAACAGTCGAGGGGAGAAGGCGCAGACTTCTACAGGTCCTTCGTGGCCTATAAGGTTGATTTCGCTGTCCCAGCTACCTCTATTAATGATAGCGACCGAGCTCACCGGCCCGTTGACAGCGTTTGCGGCGGCAATATGTGCACCCTCTGGACTCCATGAACATCGCCTGAAATAAGTCGTCAGAGGTGAGGTGGTAAAGGGCGCAGCGACTGTAGTCTCAAGCGTGAAGTTGCTCGTCTGGTCATATGCCGTCGCATTGGGAGGCGGAGATGTGAACCGGTAGATCTTGATACTGCGATCGTCCGAAGCAGTCGCAAAGTACTTGTTCGCCGGATCGAAAGTAATTCCCTTAACATGCGACTGATGTTGCGCCAGAGTCTTGAGCTTCTCGAATGTGCTGCCGGACCAGACCACGACCTTGCTATCCAAACCAACCGACACCAGAATCGAGCTGTCGCAACTCCAACCCAGATCTTGCACATCATTGTCATGTCCAATCAGTCTCCTGAAGATCCTCCAATTCTCCACAGGAGGCACTTCATTGCTCCCAAATGTTGCATGCGCCGGAGGACCTGGATCCAGCGTGTAGACACACACTATCTTGTCGTCCGCGCCAGATGCCAGGTACTTGCCGTTCGGGCTGAAGCGCACGGAGTGAACGGTGCCTGAGTGGTAGGAGAGGGATGCGAGCTGTTTCGGTTGCGTGTAGGACGGGTTCGAGGCATTCAGGATCGCTTCGGTAGACCAGATGCGCACATGGCCGTCGCCTGCTGCGGTGGCCAGGCGAGTGCCGTCGGGGGAGACATGGCAGCTGTAGACTTCGTGGTCCTTCTTCTCGCCGCCGTGGATGAGCCACGAGGGCTTCGTGAAGCGCATGCTTAGGTGCGCGACCGCATGTTCCGGTGGGAAATAAGTGTGTCGGTTCGCTGATCGGTGGAGGGTTTTGTCGTCGTTCTTGATGTCGATGTGCCGTGGTGGAAGTGCAGTCGGAAGCTGAGGTGCGAAACGCGTGGTGATGAGGAGCGCGTGATGCCGCGACGCCATTGACCCGCTAAATATTGATTAGGGCCCCCGTCATCTGCGGCAGATCTTTAGCGGTTCGGCCCTCTGTACCTTAATTGGATTCATTAAGCATCGTCACTGTTCGACTTCACTTCCACTCAACCACAACAACATGTCGGAATACTGGAAATCGACGCCGTCATACTGGTGCAAATTCTGCAGCCAGTATGTACGGGACACGGGCTTGGAAAGGAAGAACCATGACGCTAGTGCGAAACATCAGAACAACATCCAGCGAAGTCTGCGCCAACTACACAAGGACAAGGCGATCGAAGAGCGTGACAAGCAGAGGGCGAAAGATGAGGTCGCGAGGCTTAACGGCATGTTCGGAGATGGCAAGAAGTCATCGACTACAAAGCAATCCTCTGGACCGGCACCGAAAACAACCTCCACTGGGCCTCAGATGAGCACCGCTGCCCAGAGGAAAGCCCATGCGGAACAACTCGCGGCTCTGGGCGTGGAGCTTCCGGATGAGTTGAAAAAAGAGGTCACAGGTGTTGGAAGCTATCAAGTGGTGAATGAGCGAGCAGTCGAAGCATCTGAGGGAGGATCAGTCAGCGTGAATCGATCTTTGGCGGAAATCCTAGCTGAATCGAAGCGAGAGGCGGATGTGAAAGAAGAAGAGGTCAAGACGGAGGAAGATTTGAAAGCCACAGCGAAGGGTGTTTACACGCGAAAAGCTGAGGAGGACGAAGAAGATATTCGAGACGAAGAAGCCGCCCCAAAAAGGAAGGCATGGGGCAGCAACTTCAGGACATATCCTGGCACCAAAGATACCGAGGAGGATGCTGGCGATCTAGATGCACTTCTCAGTGGCGTGAAGAGGAAGAGGGAGCCAGAGGTCAAGCCAGAGGTGACTGAGGATGGAGAAGCTGTGAAGACGGAAGAAGGGCAGGATGCCTCAAAACCTATGGACAATGTGCCGGAAATCTCTGGAACTGGTGATGTGGCCGCGAAGGGAGAGGATGATTCGGCTGCGGTAGCAGCACCTGCAGTCGTCTTCAAGAAGCGTAAGGGAAAGAAGTGAACAACGAGAAAGGACATTATTCGAACCCACGACTCCGTGCCTCCGAACGATATCGAGTAGCCTGCAGAAAACTCATATTGCACTACGAGACCCGAGACGTGGCCGCTATCGAGGACAAGAGCACCCTGCATAGGGCATGTGGTCGACGGCATTCAGCAGCGGATAAAGAACGAGGTTGTCATTTGATCGACAACAAAAGTTGGAGAATCGGCCATCCCTCCGTTGCTTGCGGAGGTCGAAGCACGAGCGCTTACATATTCCATCGAAGACTCATCGGGCCTGGAAGCAATGCTTTTGGGCTAAGAATAGTCAAGCCCTCATGGAACGCCAGGCCGCCATCGACAATACGCCCTCGAACCCGCCAGGAGGGAAATTCAGCAACGCGCCCCCTTTGCAAATAGCCCGATGGACTTAACTCATGGAAATAGGTATAAGATTTGAGATGCTTCACAACGACGAGTATGAGTGTTCTAGTTCCAGATGTCTAATTGCGAAGAGGAGATGCGTCTCCTCTATCAAGAGGTGGACGTAGGCCTCTCGAACTAGAAACTTTGTTCTCGTCCTGCGATGCTACCTCTAGTCTGTAGACCTGTGATCATAAGCTCGGTGTCTGGCTATTTGTAGATGAATGTACAGCTTGGGAGAAGAACATCTTGGCAGATGTTCTTACTCGAATCGCGATATGGCCACAAGGAAGGCACATCTCGTGGCGACGACCGGCATCGAGAAGGAAGGCATTGAGGACCAGCTTTCCTCGACTCCAGCTCATCCCTTCCACATCACCTTCTCCTCGACATCACTGACCATGCGCACATCACGACTTCGAATCAAGAAACACAGAAACCTCGCTTTGAGAAACACATCATTACATTCGAATACTTTCGCTCGCTAAAGGAAAACTCCATCCCGCCGAACCATCGCCTCCTCCGTCCAGAAAAATCAAATCGTCTGCCTGTAAAGACCGTAACCAGATCAAAGATCTTCGCAAAGGGTGTATCACAAAAGGAGTGTGTGTAAGATCTCAAGAATCTTGAAAGAGAAAGAAAAAGTCGTCGTCAAGCATGCATGCAGTCGCATCAATCCATCCTCCTCAAGA
Organism: Zasmidium citrigriseum; assembly: GCA_002786025.1. Lineage (NCBI taxonomy): Eukaryota > Fungi > Ascomycota > Dothideomycetes > Mycosphaerellales > Mycosphaerellaceae > Zasmidium > Zasmidium citrigriseum. Next base: position 174,577 of record NHNW01000041.1, on the reverse strand, counting down.
CGTCCAACTGGATACTGCAAGCTGGACGAGATCCAATGTCGCCGTGCCGTGGGGCTGGCGGTAGGAAAGCTCGTCGCTTGTGGTTCCTCGTCGGTGTCCGGGGTGGGCGGTCTGATGCTGTTGGGGTATCGCGTGTAAAGATATGAGAGTCGTCTGCCGAACTGGGGAAAAGGCAGGGAAGAAATCGCCGTCTAGAGCTCTGGGCTGTCCTCCTTCTTGCGCTGCATGAGGAGCTCTGGAGTGTCGATGCACCAGAGGATGAATGGACCGGAGTATACAGTCTCCATGTCGCTGTCGTATGGACTCCACCAGCGGCCGAGGATGATCTTGCCACCGGGAAGGACCACGCCTTCATACGCCCAGAGGTTGCTGTAGTCCACATTACCAGCATCGTCGCGGAAGTACTTCATCATAGTCATGCGCTGCCAGCCGGGGATGCCACTCTGCGATGGAAGCGTGTTCAGCCAGCCATCTGCCTGAAAGCCCTCCTTCTGGTCGTCGCCAAAGCCATCGAATCGGAAGCTACGCGACTCCCAGGTGAGCTGGTCTGGCTGTGCCGAGCCCCTCTGCGCCCGGGTGTTCATCCGCTTCTTGGGTTCCTCAAGGGCTTGGAGATGTTCTTCGAAGACGGTAGGCCATGTCTCCTCGCCCTGCTGGAGCAACTTGAGCTCTAGGTCTTGGAAGTTGCCATCGTACCCCTCGCCACAGAAGGAATCTTGGATCATGTCGTCTGCCTTGCCTTCGCGAACTGAAAGGATATCTCCCTCCTCAAGGAAGCCATAGCTGCCCTTCCAGAACCGCCCAATGGCAGGCACCGACTTGCTATTGTCGAGTTGGCTTTCCCAGTAGCGCGGATACTCGCTTCCGTCGAGGTCGCAGTAAGCTTGGGTAAGGACGCCCTCTCCTTCGCGCAACATGTGATACCGCCAGAAGTTGATCTGATGCAGTAGCCACTCCATGTTGATGTCAAGCCCATGATAGCCCTTGAACAGCGGCTTGAAGGCATACGCGGCGCGTTGCGAATCGTCGAAGCCCTTGACTGACGGGTCGGAGTAGAGGTGAAGGAGTTTCGGGGCGAGCATAACTTGAATGGTTTGCAGCAGAGCATTGGGCTTCGATGGACCGCCGTTGCGTCGGCGCTGTGGTCTGGTGGTGGAAGGGTCGAAGATTGAGTCAATCAGTGATGGGCAAGCTTTGATGATCTCGCGAAGATGCGCCATGTTGCCGGACTTGTACGTGAGACGGCTTGGCTCAGTGTCCTGTGGAGCATCGGAGAAGGATTCTAGAGGAGTCAGCATATCGAAGCACAAGCGCAAGAGCAAGGGAATGAACCGACCGAGGATGATGTCCCTGATGGCCTTCAAACATCGCTGCTCTTCCGGGCTGTTGCCGAAGGAGAAGGTGACCATGCGGAAGTTGAACAAGCTGCGGTCGAGGTACGCGGCTTTGTACTCGGTGTTGGACTTGGAGCGCGCGGGCTTGTCGAAGGTGGCGAGGAAGCGACGGCGCCAGAACGATCGACCATCTGCTTCGATGGCATCACGAGCGGAACGACAGGTGCGCATGAACGCATAGATGCTGCGCTCGTCTGGGAGTGCCTCTGCGATGCGCTGGTTCATCTGTGGGTGGCGGCCATGTCAGCAACAATGTCATGTGCTGGGCAAACAACTTCCATACCTCGATTGGGAGGAGATCGAATGGGTTCGTCTGCTGGTCGTCGACGTGGGCCGTTGCGGCAGCAGAGCCCATGTGCGAGACATCCTTCGAAGGACGAGCGACTCCCGACTTCGTCGCCGGAAAGTACTTGTTAAGAGTTGACTGCATTGTGGGGGTCGGCGATATGCTGGACGTCAATGGGTGGGCGGCGACAGCAGTGACGTGTGCCAGCTGAGGTGTGAAGTGGTGGGCGGGCAGCGACCTGCACTGCGGTGGGTTGTGTTGAGGGTTGCACCAGGCGTCGAAGAAGAACAAGGTCGGTTGGGTGGGTAAGAGGAGGTAGAAGAGTTGGGTGTGGTGGAGTAAAGAATGGAAGAGAGGGCGTGCTGCGAGCAGCATGGGCTTCCACATGTGCGCACGAGAGTCAAACGGCGGGCGACGCACGGGCTTCAGACCTTACCGGAAATGGGCTCACATGCTGGCCACGCGGCCTAGCCCGCCGCGCAGGTGAATCTGGGAACCTCTCCCTCAAGATGCTACAACTTCACCACCACGGATACGGAAAATTCAAGAGCTGGAGAGGATGTTGTTATGGCCGCTGCGATGCTGCTCCAGCAAGTTTCGGTACGGTAGTGACCTTGGATGGTTGTCGCAACGTGGGCGCGGCCAGGAACCCGGACAGCTCTCGCTTCACCTCTCAAGCACCAACCACATGCAAGCTAATAAGCTTACTACGACTTCACACTTCGCGATCGCACAAATTCCGAGTCTTTGTACACGGTGGGCGAACTCGACTTTCGACAGACAAAGACTGAAGCCTGCGCTCAACCCCAGCAACCGTTCTCTCACAGCACCTCAAAAGTTTGGGACACGATAGGCTTGAATGTGCGCTCAGCAAGAGGCCAACTCCGCGGGGACAGGCAGATCCTTGTTCTGTCGCTCACAGCGGGTGATGAAAGTGAGGATCATTGAGACGAGCGAGGTCATTGTTGCATTCACAAAGCAAAGTTGAGATCAGACCGTCATTTGCACACTTTGTGAACATTAGATCTATTTTCGCTTTTGGAGATCTTGTATCATCGTCTATGGACTTGATCGTCGACTCGTTATCCTGAACCAGGCCAACACCTTTGCAGCTTATAGTACATTTACTGGTTTCCTCTGTTACCAGCATTGCCGCCGGCGCCGCCGCCCCCCATGAAGCTCCGGGCCCTGTATTCCAGCAAGTTAGCGTTCGGCTTCAAGTTAAGTGAGAATTATATGGCTCAACTTACATCTCGGCAATTGAGGGATCGTTCATCAGTTGCGAAAGGTCAGGCACTGCAAGTAAAGGGTAGAACGTCAGTAGATGTCTCAGACGTGTCGCGGGATGGGTCTCCGCCCTTGATATTACGTACTGCCACCACCGCCCTGGCCACCAGCACCGCCGCCACCAAATCGACTTGCCATATCTCTGAGCTGAGGGTTGTTCATGATGTTGTTCATCGCATCTGGGTCTGGGTAGGATGTTAGTGAGCGTTGCACAGATCGTCCCGCTCTCAGGAGCACTTACTCGACATGAGGTTCTGAGCCATTTGGCGCATCATTGGGTTCTGCATTATGCTGTTCAGGTCCAGACCGCCGCCACCAGCACCACCACCACCACCGAGCATGGAAGCAAGGCCTCCCAGGTCTGGCATCCCTCCGGCTCCACCAGCACCACGAGCACCGGATGCTACATTGTCGTCTCCAGCTCCACCACTCGCACGCTCCTCTTCCTCGACCTTCGCCCTCGCAGTCTGGAAACCCTTCTTCATAGCCTCACTTCCTCCATTGCCCTCAGCATCGATACCCTGTTGGTAGGCCTCCATAGCACCCTTCGCATCACCCAATGCAAACTTCGCGAGACCCAACCGAGACCATGCCTTGGTGTACTTTGGATCGGTAGCGGTGGCGAGCTCGGCATCGTTCTTGGCGAATTCGTGTTGGTTCAGTGCACTGTACGCTGCTGCGCGGTTCGACAGATAGATGGCGTTGAGGGGACAGATCTCGAGGGCCTTAGTGTAGTTGTCCACAGCAGTCTGGTAGTCCTTCTTTTGCATCGCTGCGTTTCCCAGTCCCTTAAGCTTCTCGCTCTCCTCCGTTGGTGAACCGCTGGTCGCGCTTGGATCGACACTCGAGCCTGCGCTTGCAGTCGCACCTGCTGCAGCTCCACCAGCTGCCGCTGCCGGCGCACTCTTGCCCTTCAACTTCTCGTACACGCCGTATATGCTGAGAAGATTCTGTCCACCAAGCGCATCTTGCATTGCGGTCTTATCGGCGGGATCGACATGGAAGCATTCGGCGATACAGTTGGTCGCGATTTCGATCGAGTCGGCATCTTCAGGTTGCAGAGTTCCGTCCTTGAGGGATGACTGGAGGAAGTCGACGATGGCGAGCGCAAGGCGCTTGCGTGAGTCGGTAGCCTTTAGAGCAGTTAGCGGTGAACATGGAAGGAAAGAGGGATGCATACCATGGTGGCTGAGTAGGAGGATGATTGTGGTTACAGATCGCAGTCGAGATAGACGGGGTATTTGAATGGCCGTATCTGCAAAAGTGGTCGAATTAAAATGGGCAAGTTGTCTGGATTTCCAGGTCCTTGATTTCTGGTCACTTCCAGCCCACGTGCCCAAGCGGAAGGTGCGCCGACGATGGTGGGGTTCAAGCGTTGTTTTGGCGGGGTTCACATGAATGTTCTGATTCTACAACCATCAACCCCTTCTCTGCAATCACGAGCTCAACATGTTCAAGAAAGAGTCAGTAGGTACCCTGATAGCTTCTGCAAAGCTTGTATTGCTCACACGCCTTCCAGGTTCTCGCCAGGCGCAAAATCAAAGGTCAAATCCTCCGCCCAGCGAGCCATTCGCGCCAAAGTCGTCGAGACATACCCCCTCATCGAGCCATATATCGACGAAGTACTGCCTAAGAAAGAGCAGCTCGACCTCGTGAAGATTCCTGACCGAGTGTCACTCTACTGCAATGGCAGCACACCACTCTTCTGGCAGCACATGGACGACCCGATCATTCCTCACTTGTCACTAGTGCACAAGTATCCGTGGTGCTTCACAAGAGTTCGGATAGACAGAGGTGGCATCAGATTCGTCCTGAGTGGAGCAACGTTGATGACGCCGGGTCTGACGTCGCCTGGTGGACGGCTACCGGGAGGAGCGGAGTCAGAAGAGTGGGCGAATGGCGGCAAGGAGATCGAGGCAGGAGATGTCGTTGTGGTAGATGCTGAAGGCAAGGAGAACGCGTGCATGGTGGGCGTGCTCAAGATGGGTACCAAGGAAATGAAGGAGAAGAAGAAGGGGCCAGCGATTGAGAATGGACACTACGTGGGCGATGGGCTCTGGAAGCTGGATCTGAGCTGATGATATCCATGAGTGTCTTGCCATTGCAAGCAGCGTCGGACTTGAATGTGCTCGACTCGCGGTAGAAGAAGGAGCGACGGCATGCGTATGAAGCAGAGTGAACCGACCAAGGCACCTTCTTCATCTTATCAAGCCCCTGACCTTGACCAAGAATGGACATTCCAAGGATCCTCCGAGAGAGCATGTGAACGTTGAAGTTTATGTCGTTGCTTTGAGAAATATTGCGTTGTGATTTGATGCTGCTGGCGCTGCGCTAGCTGATGTTCCCCGCCGGACAAGTCGCTTCCGTCTTCAATTCTGGCGCGCTTTGTTGCCTCCGTTGCCTCTTCAACCACCTTCCTCATCGCTGCTTCTGATCATTCTTTCAGCTCATCTTCACATTCGTCTCATCAGTCATACACCAACTCAACTCGAGCACCCGGACCGCATCCAACTGCCCAATATGCTTTGCAATGGCCGACAAGCGCATTCACTTGCTCGTTCACGCCGGCGCACCAAGCTCTCGGCGAGACGATGCCAGATATGCCGCCCAAGCTGAAGCGTATACCAATTTGCCCGACTCTCGAGTTCGACGTCTTCAAGATGACCATGTATCAACAAACGCGATGCCACCAACGACACGCGCGGGACAGGGACGGAGTATGATCGCGAAGCCCATCAATTCCGCCGCGGGACTGGAATCAACAATTTATGTCGAAGACACGCAAATGGCCTACACAGCCCTTGAAAGCCAGTTGCGAAGTTCTGCGCCTGCGGTCGTCAGACAGACGCCAGCCGGGTCGCACAATGGCAGCTTGAGAGAAGCCGTGGTCGCAAATACTCCAAGTCGGAGTGCATCGCGGGTCAGCCAATCCTCCTATCTTGTGTCGCCACAGCTTGAGCGCTCCAAGCAAACCAAGAGAGTCAATGGACATGAGCAAGTCCAGAAGCTCCCTCGTTTGGTCCGCAAGCCCTTGGGAGAGGCCAATGATGGGCACACAGAAACCAGCCCAGCAGATGGCAGCGACAAAGAAAATTTTGCTCAAGATGGAACCGTGGAATCAACTTCTGAGATGCCCACTTCATATTCTTTAAGCGAGGGCGCCTCAGCACGGTCAATCGAACGACCTCGACTCCCTGAGAAATCCGTAAGCGATCCCGGAGTTCTCGTTGCTCTTGAGCAACCCAGTGCCAGGCACGTTCCCTCAGTGTCACCGAGAAAGGCGGAGACTACTGGTAGAGGGAGTGCTCCAGAGAATCAGAAATCCAAGGCAAGTGCAGTCGTTTCCTCTAAGCGTCCACGAATCTCGACAGGTTTCAGCGACTCGGAGCTGGAAATTTTGAACACATTGCCTCCCCAAATTCTGCCTCCTGGCCCCGAGACGTCAATGGCACCTTTCACGACTCATGTTACGCCTGCACTGCAACACTTGATCGATCAGTCGGCCGTGGCGGCCGCTTTCAACCCCATCTCGCAGAGTCGCCAGCTTGAGGTGTCCGAGCGTGGGTACTGGCTCGTGTTGTGTCAACAGTGGCCAGTCTCCGAGCAGGTAGCTTTCTGGAACAGCCTGGAGAAAGCAATAGCGAATGCTGGATGGGGTGTCTGGTGCAGTCGGCTGGACAAGACCGAGGATGGATTCAGTACTCCTGCAGGGGTCGCGTCTCAGAGCCACCCTAGCCACCCCCACGGATCAGTCCGTGTGTTCTGCTGGGGAGAAGTTGTGAAGCACGTGTATCTGTTGCTCTATGTGGCAAGCAAGAGCAAGGTTCGGAGGCTTGGCCTACAGTGGATTGACTCGGAGGGTCACGTCGTCGTTCAGATGCGGCAATAGCCTTTGAATAAGCGGACCAAATTGCCTCTTGCACATTTCGCAGCTATTGCTTCATGCAGACCACATCTTGCGGAAGACGGAAGCCAGTACGCACATCGCATTCACATCCTCATACGAACCATTCGGAATCGGATAGTGTCAAGTTCCTACGGACGTGGAAGTCGGTCTCCACCAATCATGTTGAAGCAACCCTCAAGCATCCTGACGAAACCCTACCAAAAGTGCATCCGAGGTCGTCTCGTACTGGCTGGAAGTAGACTTGCGGACGAGGAACGAGCCTCTAGGGCTGAATCATCGAGACTCTGTCCAACCACATCACATCGACTTTCTGTTTGCCAAATTGGACGTTGCTGATGGGTCTCGTGGGGTCGAGCATATTGTCAGCCTTGAGAAAAGGGCCAGACTTCACGACCACTATAAATGTTGTCTGCCGCCATCCATTGCCTTCAGAGCAGAATCACCAATTCCTAGCAGCAACACGACTCGTCCTATCTCGAGAGAAGCAAGAGCAGCAGTGCAATCGACAAGATGTTGTTGGACGTTGAGACCCTGACCAAGTCAGCTGAGATACACCCCGAAGTGCTCGAGGTAGATATTTTGCCCGGTGTCTACATTGCATGCCCACTCACCGCACTACAGTTTGCAACGAAGAACCCGATACCTCCTCTCAACTGGGATGACTGGCAAACGTAAGACATGAGCGACTTGACAGAGTTCGTGCAATGCTGAGCGATGACAGAATTCGTTCCAACCTGGCTTTGATGAGCCAAGGCAACCTTCAGATGATTGGAGACGCAGAGTCTTCAATCACTGAAGAGATCAAGGAGATTCCAATGAGGGATGGCTACCAGAGTTCGATCAAGATCCACCGGCCAACCAAACCTCCGGCGTCTGGCAGTCCTGTCATGGTTTTGTTTTTCGGAGGAGGCTTCATCGCGGGAGATATGCACCAGATGACTGCCCCTGCGCGTGCGCTCGTCAGACTGTTCGGTGCCACGGTCATCACGCCCTCCTATCGTCTGGCTCCCGAGCACAAATTTCCAACCAGCCAACAGGATGCCTGGGATACGCTCAAATGGGTCGACGAGCACGCTCATGAGCTCGGCGCGGATCCCAAGCTTGGTTTCATTGTCGGCGGTACATCCGCAGGTGGAGTCTGCGCATCTGCAATCGCCACACACGCGATTGAGAACAAGCTGAAGAATCCAATCACGGGCCAGTATCTCTGCGTGCCGTCAATCATGGACAAGGAGGGCTGTCCCGACAAGTACAAGCCTTACTTCTTGTCTGATGTGCAGAACAAAGATGCTCCGATCTTATCCACGGATGCTCTGAGATCGATTACCGAACACACTGGCGCCGATCCCAAGTCCCCTTGGCGACACGCGGTTTACTCCAAGGCTCCGCTGTCTCAACAGCCACCAGCCTACTTCCAGGTGGATGGTATGGATCCACGTAAGTGACCCTGACGGAAAACTTTCTGCCTCAATGATGTTGACCTCTCAAATACAGTGCGTGACGAAGGACTCATCTGGGAAGAGATGCTAAAGGAGGCCGGCGTGAAGACAAAGATCGACTTCTACCCAGGCTGTCCCCACGCACACATGGGTTTCATGCCAGGCATTGAAGTCACCAACAAAGCCATCGCCGACCAGATGATTGGTATTGGATGGTTGCTTAGAAAGACCATTACCGCGGAGCAGGGACTTGCTGCCTTGATGCCTCAGGCGGCATAGAGAGGCGAGAGCGGGTGGATGTTGGCAGACGTCGATTGGCGAGCCTTTCTTTCGAGGGCGGCCCTCCATGAGTTGAGCCTCATCTGTCGAGGCGTCATTGGACGAGAGTATCAGTAGCTGCTTTGCAATTAGAGGCTCATTGCCACTCACCGGAGTCTTCACAGTCAAAGAGCCTCGCTTCTCCAAACTTTGTACAGCTTAAGCCTCCACTTTTCGGGGCGTAGAAGGATCGACAAACATCCCATCCAACACGTCCAATGCCTAGGCTTCGTCGATGGAGCTGAGAATAGCCCTTGCATATCGCTCGTCGAAGACATTTCACATTTCTTGGTACTGCAGCCGTACTGCAAGCAGATCTATTTAATATCGGGTGGGGTCCAATATAGCAGCAAGTGGTGGCTGGGGGCCAAAGAAGCACAAGCTGCGTATTCAGCTACAAACTTAATCTGACGTACGCCTGTGCTTGTGGGAAGAAAAGCACCGAGTTCCCGGGTATCACCTGCCGTTTCATTTGCAAGGATTATTAAGGCTCAAAGGTAAATCGACGTATGCATCTCGCCAGCCAAACACGCAGACACGCATCATGCCAGGCACTCAGGCACTCAGGCACGCTCGGGCACACTGTTTCAAGGCCCCAGAACCAACTGCCCGTCCTCATCGACGACTAGGATCCGTTCGTTGATCAACCACAGTTGTGCCATCTGATCGCTCTTCCATTCACGAGGATCGACGGGTTCCTCCCCCTCTTTCTTCTTCTGCTCCATGTGTCGTCCCACGTGTTCCATTCTGTCGTCCCAAGCCCCGTGACCGCGGAAGACTTTGTCACAGAAGAGACAGCGGCACTCTTGTGGAGGTGCGCGAAGTGGCTTGTAGCATCTCGTTGCCGCGTCTTGTAGATACAGTTCGTCTCCTGCCTCTTTCGGCGACCGGGAAGCGGACTTGTTCGAATAGCGGCGCGAGGAGTCCGCTGGGTGCATACGTCGGACGTGTTGCGTGAAGAGATCTTTGCGATTGAAGTCGTTTGGCTTATGAGTATTCGTGCACAAGTCGCAGCGCCAGAAACCCAAGCGCATGTGCTGAGTCGTGACGTGCCGCTTCCATTCGTTCTTGGATCCGAAACTGGAGCTGCAGCCGTAGACAGAGAGAGTGCACGGGAATGCTCGACTTGTCGAAGTTACGGAGCTGGTGTTTTTCTCCTCCGCGGGCTGATATGACGAGGACCGTCTGCCCGAAGGACGCTTCGAGACTCGCGCTGTAGAAGCTGGTGAGGTTAGGTTCCGAGCCGATTGAGGTCGTCGACGTCGAATAACAGGCCAAGTCATATCGTGACGTTGAGGAATGGGCTGGGGATAGTAATCGGAGTTGTTGCTACTGTGCGGTGTGGTGGATTGACTGTCGTCTTCACCCATAGGTTGATAGCCTTCTTGAGTGTAGCATCCGTAATTGTTGTATGCCGGCTCGTCATCGAAGTTGCAGCTGGCAGGCTGCTCGTCGGCCATTTTCTGGACGTCAGTCATCGCGACGCAGCAACCGCCGAAGTGTGAGTCCCGTCGTTCAGCTGGAGGATTGCCTCCAAATGCGAATGGAACCATGTCATCGTTGTGAGAATCGAATGGTGAGTACGGCAGACTTTGGATCTCTGGCGAAGCAAATGGGGGCGTGTCTCTTTGATCGCTCCAGCTACCAGCGTTGGAGTTGTATGCAGGAGAAGGCAGTCGAGCGTTGACTGAAGGCCGAAAGGGGTTGGCAGCGAACTCGCTCTCCAGCAAAAGTGATGATGTGGTTGTGAAGAATGGTCCGTCTTGTTCCTGAAGGAAACGACCCATGGCGGTCATCGACGGACTCCTTGAAGCGGCCATAGGAGAGTAGACTGCAGAATCGACACTGCTATCCACACTCCATCGATGACTGTCATTGTCATAATCGTGCCGGTATTGATATCGCTCGTAGGCGTTGTTCGATCGATCGAAATCCATGTTCGACAAATCGATGTGGGTTGCTTCGGGATCGATCGTTGAGAAGTCCAATGGCAAGGCGAACAAAGAGCTGTCAATCGATTGATGAATGTAGAGTGTTGATACGATGCAATATCGAATAGTCCAGATCAGGGGTGACTTGAGATGCTGGCAAAGTCGAAGCAGATGATCACATATAAACTGGCTTGTGGTCGAGGGCGCAAGATCAGATGGGCGAGAGGCCGCAGCGATATGACGGATAGGTGCAGATGGAATGACTGTGGAGAGGGGCGAAGCATCCAAAGTAGCAAGTCAGGCACGAGCAGTTGAAGCCACGGCACAATACAATCAATTCATCGAACGCCCATGCCAACCTACCTGCATTTCCGGGCTTTATGCTTGCTCGCTCATGCTCTGCACGAGGAGGAGTTCGCAGAGCCTCACAAGTACCTTGTACCATGCTAGCCCCCAGCACTGCGCTTGGGCCCGGTGCTATCAGCGTACTTGGGATGGACCGGTGAGGGTTGTGCGAATCAAAGACGGGATGCTGCCGACAAGCGCATCCTCAGCTTGGTCTCCAGTACCACATCCCTTCCCTTTCGGGACAACGCGTGTAGAGACTTGCATAGATAGCGTTGACAGCGGGCGCTTCACAGCGAGGGCTTGGGCGGTCCTGGTGCATATGGGCGGTAGACGGGCGTGCAAAGCGGGCACTCTGGATCGCGGCGGCGGGCGTCTTGCGCTGGCACACGCGGAGGACGCCAGGAACGTGCCCTGCCTCGACGGGCCGAAAGGCGCATCCGTGTGTGGCTCTCCGGTTCGCCTACGCCCATGTGAAGATCGGCTATGGAGAGGACGCATGGGGGCCGAGAACATGCATGGCCGACCGGCTTGGTGTGCGTCTGGTGTGTCTGGTGTGCTCCTGGGGTGCGCTCGCGGTCTGTTCCACGCTGCTCGAGCCTGTCGTCCCGCTCTCCTGACGTGGGCGAGATTAGCACATTCCAGTGCGGGTGCATGAAGAGGGCGTGTCGAGCATGGGTGGTGGCGCAGAGCTCATTCGTCGGAGGCGCACTTGCATCGAGGGCGACAAACTCGCTGCCTTCTTGCGTTGCCTTCATCTCCAAGCCCGCGGCCGCAGCAACAGAGCATCACCAGCACTGCGGCTGAAGGCGGCCTCCTGCTGCGGCATCATTGTTGTCGTCGATGATGATGAGTTGTCAGGCAGGAGGTGATGTCGATGTCAGAGAAGAGCTAGAACTCGTATCCTTGACATTTGGCAGGCAGCGTTGGCCAAGAATCCACGACTTTTCTGCCCTGCCCTGCCCTGAGAGTCTCACAGATCTCAATGCCTCGACGCGTTGAGACGCGACATAACTTCGACATCTCTGGCCTCAAAATTACAATACTGATCAATTGATTCGGCATCCGCGGACTTCGTATGCCGTCAACGAGCAGAGTATGAAGAAGCGGCCGCTCTGACCGCACAATACCCTTCTGCAGCCAGGAACCTACGGTTTTGCGACGAAAAGAGCACTGCGACAGCTCGACATCCTTATTGCTCGGATTCATTCTCAATTGAAAATAAAGTATCAGAAGAAGCGATGCCCGCGAGGAAGAACAGTACTGTGCCGCATGGCGACAGCGTGGCCGATCCAGCCGCCCAGCCCTCGACGCCACCGTCTCTACTTGTCTACATCCGGGCCCGGATCTCGAACTTGTGGCCCTCTGGCAAAAACCAATTCGCGATCTTCTCCGCTTCCGGGCGCTCCACCGTGCTCATGGTGTCTCGAACAGGTCGACCACCGTTAAGCCATATCCCAATGTGATCATCTGCGTCGGACTCGGCGTCGTATCCATAGCATTCGAGCACGGTGCGGGGGTCGCCGTACAGATTTGCACTTCGCATCGCTACGTGCCCTTCGAGCTCCACCTTCATGGATCGATCTCGAGCGTCTGCGGCCTCGCCGTCTGGCAGAAGCCAGAGCCAGCCATTGAGGAAGGAAAGCTGCTGCTTGTAACTCGCCTTTGGCATACGTCCTTTTTCGTAGATGGTGATGGCATCTGCGGTGCTGATTTTACCAGCGATAACTGCGGCTAGACACCTCGCAAGGAAAGCACCATCTTCCATGCTTGTCGCGGCACCTGGTTGAAGCGTTAGCACTTTCGCCTGCTCAATTGCGCGCACGGAGAAGACAAACCTTGGGCCATGTGGTTGACCATGCTGTGGCAGGCATCCCCGATCAAAACGATATTCTTCTCTGCATTCGACCACGACTCCAAAGGCCCCGTGACGAGAAGCGGCCATCGAGAGATGGGCGGCTTGATCATATCGATCACGCGCTTTATTCGCGGGTCGTAGTCCTTGTACTGTTCCCGGACTTCCTCGATGGACACTTCCTCAACGGCGTCAACAGGCTTGTCCTGAAAATGGTTCAGGACCATGTTGAAGTCTTTGCTATCCGATATTGGGTAGGAAATGATGTCTAGTCGCCACCTCTGGTCAGCAATCATGGAATGAGGCCGGAGATAGTACACATACAGCCTGTGGGTGCCATCCTGGAAGGAATGAAATGTGAGCATAATGACCATCTGTGTTCTGATTGGGAACACTTACCACACCTCCATTGTCTTGATCAAGTTACCATCCTCATCTTCAACAAGTTCTCTCGCCAATGGATCTTTCCTCACCTCATCGTACGGAACGATGGCCCGATACGCGCAATTTCCATTCGGCGCTCTCGGCTTGACCTGGGGGAAGAGCGTCTTCCTCACCACGGACTGGATGCCATCTGAGCCGACAAGAAGATCGAAGGTATACGTTTTGCCCTGCCCTGTAATCACCGAGACCTTGCTGTCTTGCTCTTGCTGGAGCTTCACCACTCTGCTGTTGATGACCAGGTTCACACCGTTTTCCCGAGCTACAGCGACCAGACCATTATGAAGATGATGACGATGCACAACCCACCAAGGCAACTGAGTTGCCTCCTCGACTCGCCACATGAGGGCATGGCCAACCTTGGTGCCGTCTTTTCTCCGAAGGTTCAGCTCTCTGAACCGCACTAGGTCTTTGCCGATGGCTTTGTCGACACCATAGCGTATGAGAAGTCTCGCCACATTCGGCGTCTGGATATCATCAGCTAGTCGCTTGCTCGAATCCAAGCTCTACATTACCATCTGGATTCCAGCCCCTATCTCTCCCAGCTGCGCAGCCGCCTCCAACACTGTTACTGTGCAACCCGCTTGGGCCATTGCAATGGCGGCCATAACGCCGCCAATGCCTGCACCCACGATGCCCACATGGAGTTTTTGCTGTGCAGCCATCGTCGTCACCGTTTGGCGTTCCTCTGCACGTACCTGCGATTGAAGCAGCTTGGCTCTGACGTCCTACGTTGGTACGATGCGGTGGTACGATGCGGTGGAAACGATGTGAAGTTCTCTTTGATGATAATATGAATCTCACGTTTGATGCAGCTCCGCATGTCCATATGTATCCTGGATCCTGGCTCTAAAGACTGGAAGTCCGAGTGTTCTCCAGAGATTCAGCGCTCAAGGAGACGGGAAAGCTTGTTGCAACGCTTCTCTTCGTCATGATGGGCCGCATCTCTGCACCTGCAACCCCGTGTCTCCATCAGATGCCGTCTTCCGCATTGATCCCCGCAGCTCTCCTCAAGTCAATAAGGTTCCGCTTGGGCGACACGCAGAATATTCGGAGATCATGCGAGACAACGTCAAGAGCCGGTCTGCTGGACAGGAGCTCTGAGAGCTCTGGGTAAAAGCAAGTAAAGTACGACTTGGGCCAAAGAGACAAGAAAGGGTGCGGTCTTCAACCAAATGGCGCTTAGATCAAAATGCGGCTCCGTCTCCTTGCGGCTCTCAGTCCGTGCCACGTGACGCCAGACTGGAAGCGGAAGTGCCGTTTGTAATCAAATCGACGATAGGGCGGCGGATAGGATCTCAACAGCAGAGACAAGTCCATCATCGTGTCGACATTTTCTTACCTGTCTGTCAAGTTTCCCATTTCCTACACATCTCCAAGGTGGCTCTTTCCGGCTTTCATGATTCTTTCTTGGTGATCTCAACAACCTTGGCAGGCTCGACCACATAAACTTTCGCCCGCGCTTATCTGAGACGAAGATCGAATACCTGGTGGTCGGTACATTCTTTTCCTGGGGACTGGGACATCAAACAGGCCGTAGGAGCCGGCGGATTGCTCGATGCCGGGCGAAAGTGTCCAAGGCAAAGGCGATGTATCCTCATCAGTAACAGAGAGGACGCCATTGATTCCACCGGCCCCTTCAGCAGTTGGACGACCCAACGACAAGGGATCTGCGAATGCTGAGGGTGCCACACATGCAAGACCGCCATCAAGTCCGTCGACGTCCACGTCTTCGGTAGATGCGAATGGCCACGTTGAAGCCAATCAGTCAATCAGCCTTCTACGAGGCATATTTTGCACCTTTGCCCTAGGCTGTTTGATCTTTCTCCAGGCCACCAACATAAGCATGCTCACGACGATCCAGAGTAATATCGCCGAAGATCTGGATGCATACGAACAGACGTCTTGGTTCACCTCATCATATCTCATATGCATGAGCGCTTTGGGTCCACTCAACGGCAAGCTGAGCTCGGTGTTCTCGCCTCGAGTATGCATCTTCGTGGCTTCAATTTTGATGGCCATCGGAGCTGTCTTGTCAAGTTTGGCCAACTCATTCGAATCCTTCCTGGTTGGCCGTGCGGTGGCCGGTATTGGAGCGTCCGGAGTATTCACCATCTCGATCATCATTGTGCTGGAGCTGACGGGGAGCAAACGTAAAGGCATTGCTATTGGCACTCTGAACTCCGGCTACACTGTTGGAGTTGCTGTCGGTGCCACAGCAGCTGGCGCCTTGGTCGACTTGATTGGATGGCGAGCTCTGTTCTGGTTACAAGCCCCCATCGCTGTTGTCGGTGGCACGATCCTGTTCTTCGCTATTCCGAGCGACTTCACGAGCGGCAAGCAGGACGATATGAATTCGAGCACATGGAAGCGTGTCAGTCAACTGGACTTCCTGGGCGCTTTGACCTTGACGACGTCGCTGGTGCTGTTGCTATACGCCCTCAGCTCGCCAAAGTCGATCCCTCTGTGGCCCATCCTTCTCTCCATCGTGGTCGGACTCATCTTCGTTCTGGTCGAACTCTACGTGGCAGTCGATCCCGTAATCTCAATCGCACTGCTCAAGTCTCGCGGCCTGCTCTTGACTTGCCTGGGCACAGTCTCCTACATGATGGCACGCTGGTCCGTCCTCTTCTTCACACCAACATACGCCATCGCAGTCAGGCAATGGTCCTCCTCAATCGGCGGCGCGATGCTCATCCCCACAAACGGCGGCTTCGCAGCAGGAGGCTTACTCGTCGGCTGGCTACACATAAAACGACAAGGCTCTTTCTACGTACCAACCATGGTCTCATACGCCATCTTCCCATTCACGCTTGCGTTGCTGGCCCTGCTGGCTCATCGAGAAGGCTCTGCCGTGGGATTCGTCATCACACTCTTCGTGTGCGGCTTCGCCACAGGAGCTGCATTGAACTATAACCTCGCCCACTTGCTCCATCTCACACCAAAAGAGACGCACTATGTGGCGAGCGCTCTCATCGCCACGTTTCGTGGTTTTGCAGGTTCCTTCGGCTCAGCGATCGGCGGAGGACTATTCACACGAACCCTCTCCAATTCTCTCACGAAACACTTCGCTGAGCGAGGACTCCATCACGATAATCTGATTAGACAGCTTCTCGGATCGCCGAAGCTTGTTCAGAACTTAGAAGGCGTTGAGAAAGACGCTGCGATTGAGAGCTACGAGGACGCACTAAGAATGTTGTGGCTCTGTGCGGCCGTGCTGGCGCTGGGGACGGTGTTCATACAAGCTGGCGTGGGCTGGAAAGGGCACGGAGAGAAGGAGGAAGAGAGGCAGGCCCTCCTTCAGGACGAAGAAGCTAGAGATAGAGAAGAGGCAGTCTGATAGACGAACAGTCTTTATACGACAGATTCGTGATACGAGAGATGTGAAGCAAGCATGGAAAGATTCACTTGCAGAAGTTCAATAGTGTTTCGTTATTTTTCCAAGGGTATCTCTAGACTGTTCTATTCGTCACATGGGGTATCAAGTCCCTCGTTGCCATGACTATGGCTTGATCAGGCTGGTGCCTGTCAATCCTCGGCATGATTGGCTCTGCAGGCGGGTCCAGCCTATCTCCTCCCGCAACAAGGCAGACAAGAGCCGGCCAAAGAATGCTTGCGTTCGTGTGCATTTCCAGCGTCTCAACTGACAATATGCCCCTCGTCTTCGAGGGCAACGATGCTGCTGAGCTGTCCATTAGCATCCTACGATCCTCCCTCCATCTTCACGTCCTCAAAATCGCCCATGTCATCATCGTCATCACCTCCCATCTCGTCGCCAGTACCCTGATCCGACTCCATCTCACTCTGGACAGGCGCCGCCTCCTCCTTGAGCTCCATGTCCTGGATGTTGAGCAGTCTCGCGGTGTTGTCATCGAGCTTGTAGTTGCCATGGAATTGCCCACTCCGGACGAGGACGGCAATCTTCTCGAGAACCTCCTTGATCCAGACGTCGGGTTGCCGCAAGTGCTGCCGTAACGCCGTGATGGACCAGTATGGATACTGGCGGAAGCACTGCTGCAAGCGATCGAGCAGCTGGTCCTCGGGCATACGCACGTTCTTCTCCTTCGGCTCCTTCTTCTTGAGACCCTTGCCCGGCTTCGAAGTCATGCTTCCGAAGGTGAAGCCAGTGTTGGAACCGCCTGGGTGAAGAGTGCGCTTGTCGACCTTGTTGAGGAAATTGGTCTTCCTGCCTCCATCGAGAGCGGCGTCGTACTGGCGCTTGAAGAAGTCGAGAGCAGTGTCGTCTTCGACCGGCTTGGCGACACCTTCGTGACGAATGGGCGGGGCTAGTATGGTCTGCTTGGGGATGGCGCTGCGGTAGGTACCTGGCTTACGGGGCCCGTAGCGATCGCCCTTTCCTTGAATGCCCGAAGGCTTGCCCGCCGCGAGGTTGCGAGTGTTGCCGATCTGCTTTGCGCGATGCCTGTCCAGGTCCTTCTCCGAAAACACCACCGTGTTGTTGTATCCGTCCGGCTTCAACTCCACGTTATAGACCTTCGGTAGGGCCTTGTGCTGCTCAAAGCCGTCGTTGAGCAGGATCTGGACTTTCTGTGAAGTCTCTCCTGGCTTTGGGTCAAAGACGCGCAACTTGCCCACCTCGATCTCGGCATCGTCTGGCTGGTTCTGGTAGATGTCGTTCCATGCCTTCCACATGTCGGTGGAGACCTTGACTAGCCATGCTCCCTTCGTCAGTTCGTCTTCGTTCGGAAAGATCAGGTCGTTGTCGTCCTCGTACTCGTCGATGTCGGCGAGCTTGGTGGGCGAGTCGGCAGGATCGAACTTGATCTCGGGCTTGATCTCAGACTTGACATCAGCCATGGTGATAGCGATAGATGGGGTTGGAGGCGGCGATGTCGATTCTTCTATCGAGCGGAAAGGGTTGGTCGAGTTGTCGGGTTGGTGGAAGAGATGGTGAAGATGCAAGCAGCAAAGGAATGAATGAACGAACAGGCGCGGTCACTGAGATCGGCTCCAGCAAGGTTCGGCCCGCGTTCCACGCTTGTGTAACCTTTGGCACGTGCGCTGACTGCCCAACTTCACTTCTTGACTTGAACTTCTCTACAGTCATGCTTTCAATGCTTTCAATTTTTGGTTTGTTAAGGACGCCTTGACCATCGCGCCATCCCTCCTGGAAAGCAGATTAGCGAAGCGAATGGATCGTTGCGACATTCAGATCCATGGTAATCTTGCGAGGCAATGAATGAGCCCGCATGGACCTCCATCGCATTCAGGAACCCATCCATGTACGGATGGCTTTTCAGGCAATGCAAATGCCGGCTATTGATCATTTCAACGGGCCGACTCGAATACACTCGCTCATCCGTCTCTTACTTCTGCCACGCTGGACTAGACGATCATCGGCCCAATTCGCCCTTTCGCTTCAGCTACGGCCGCTACTGGCCGGCACTCATGGCAATAATAAGCGCCAGTCTTCACGAATTACGCACTCGCTCCCTCCCGAACTTGTCCGTAGACTCTTCAAATAGCGCCATGCAAGCAATCTATGCAAACTCGCGTAGTCTCTGTCTGCATGTCCTTCATCCCATGTACCTGGCTGACGCTACGCGCCGGGGTTTGGGTTTACTACTTTGGGCTGACAGGTAGGAGGTCAAGACCAGGTGTGACCGTTTGTTTCAGCCTCCTGTAAGAATTCGAGTCTAGATCTCGGCTCGTCCAACTTCCGCAGGTAAGAGATCGTCGCTTGGTTCGGCACTCACAAAACACCCGCATGATTTATGCTACTCCTTTATTGTGAAGAAATCTTTCTTACACAATCCTTCCTTCATGTGAACGCACAGGACGACCGCAACTCGCAGCTGTACCGCAACACCTTCAGCTTCCGACGTTATCAGCACCAAAATCTAGAGGTCATCAACGAGCCAGGTCGTGTCTGCCGATGACCATATTCAAGCACAGAATTGACGATGGGCACTGCGAGATTTCACTTCAACTTGCTTGACATTTCTCCAGCTGCCTAGCGTCACACTACCAATGTTCTACCGTATTCCTCCCATCGATGCAAGCTGGAGAATTTCTAGTCTGGCGGCATCCACCCTTGCCAGCAAGAACGCCGGTGTTGCGCCCCAGCCCAAAGGTCCATTTGACTGTCTGGTCTCGTCCTGCACGCCAATAATGCGCCCTTCTAACCCGTTCCCGCCGCCGGTCCAGCTCCCAGCACCCAACCTGCCGCCAAAAGAAACGGCTTACAATGCAGAGAAAACGAAGAGCTTTGAAAAGGTCAGTGCTGTTGGTAACACTCCGTTGTGTCAAACTTACATTGTTCGTGGCCGCAATAGCAATGCTGTCTTCTTGCGGGTGCCAGCTCATGTGTAGAATCTTCTTGTTAAAGTCGATCTGGTCGGCATCGGTCTCCTTCCTCATGCGCTGCGCACCGCCAGCAGGACTGCTTGCACGGCTGCTCTTCTTGCCGTCCTTTCCACCGCCAGGGCTTGTGGCATTGTTCATAGGCGTTGGGATTCCCACCTTCTTCGCCTTGAAGGCGCTCTTGTCAGCTTGCAGAACAACCTCGATATCCTTGCCTTCCTCCGACGGGTAGATCATGAAGTTGTTGTTGTAAGAGCCGGTCATGACGTTCTTCGCATCGCCTGAGAAGACAACCTCGAACTTGTCAAAAATGCTGTCGTTCTCGTAGGTGTCGCACAGTCGTGGCCGGAGATGCTCGTGGATCGGAATGGTCTTCACGGGCTGCCGCTCCATGTTCACATCCCAGATCTTGACAGTCAGGTAGTCTCGAGAGAGGATGTACCTGCCATCGTAGGAAAAGCGAACGTCTGAGATGGACGAGATGATTTCGGAGAAGAAAGAGCGGGAAGCAGGATCTTCTTCTTGCTCGAACTCTGCAGTGTTGTCAGCAAATGATCAACGCCATACACATCACCGATACTCACGCTTTGCATGCTCGTCACACAGCGCCCTCTGACGCATATCGGCTAGCTTTATGGTGCCTTTGCTCGAGGCATACATAAACCAGTTGCAGCTGATGGGGTGGAACTCTGCAGCCGTGATCACCTCGGTCAGCTCCTCCATGTTCGCTGGCTTGATGTCGACGATGTTGAAGCTCTGATCCTGGATATTGAGATTCCACAAGTTTATCCGCAAGTCGTCTGAGCTTATGAAGGTCTCGCCGTCAGAGTTGACCGAAATGCTGTTGATGTGGTACGCATGGGCATTGGCATAGACTCTCCGCGGCACTGCTGCTACGACAGTGTCGTGGTGGGTCATTCGCGGGAACTTGAGGTCCGCTACGCTGCGGAAATGGTGGTTGGGATACCGGACTGGACCACCTCCATTTGCGTTTCCAGTGCCTGCAGGTGTGAGCTCTGATGAGAGATTGTTCTCTGCCACAACCTTGAGAGATTTCTCAAACACCTTCCACAGCTTGATAGTCTTATCGTTGGTCGACAGCAGATAGTGAGAGGCATTTTGTCGCCTGCACCACTTTATCTTGTTGATCTTCTCTTCTATCTCCAACGATTTCAGGTAGTCGAACTCGGGCTCGTGTGATTGGAACTCGGTGTGGAATTTGTACTCGCAGGTCTTCTTCGTCTCGTTACGCTCGAAGAGAACTACTCGGCCGCCTTTGTCGCCCGTAGCGAGATAGTTGCCGGTTTGATCGAACTCGACAGTGGATATTATGTCGGCCTCTGTAATGTCTTCTACATCTCCCTTATCGCCAAAGCATCTGCAGAGTCTCTGTTAGCTCGTCATGTTTCTACAAATACTAGATCTTTCGATGTAGAGAGTTCTGGAAGGTCATTGCGAACTGAGTGAAGTGCCATGATGGTTGGGCGGATCTGTCTTCGACCCCAGCAGATGCAGATGAGGTATTGGAGGTCGCGGACGGCGACAGTGGCCTGCCCTGGCTGGGTAGGCCTTCACGGGATACATGGACATCGTTGCAGCTTTCCTCATCGGCTGCCGAATCCTCAACAGCATCAGGAAGAGAGTCTTCACTCTCTGGGGCTGTCCCATTGTTCCCATCACCTCTCCCAGCCGCGCGGTTGGTGCGCTCCGAGAGTGCCGCTCTCAATCCCGCGAGCATGCTGCCGCATCAATGTCCGCGTGCCGTCAATCCGTCGTTCGCTGCCGCAGTGTGTGGTTCATGAAGATAAAGAATGTGCACACGTGCCCGCTTGAAAAGAAGAGCGACTTACTGTGTGAACTTCCACGTTGGCTGCGGAGCGCCTTCCGCAGCTTCCACCATCTTCCCAGGCTATTGCTTCCGTCCGCAGACTTCCCTCGAATGGTGCAGTGTCCGACGTCTTTTCGCAGAACTGTCGCTGCCTCTCTAATGTCGCCCAAATCCGGAGCGCCTGCCCTGGTACCCTTGCTTCGCGGTCTCGTAACAGCTGGCAGCGGTGCACTCGGCCAGGGCGGAAGGTGGGTGATGACTCGGTAGGTGTCGGAGGCGCTGCAGGTGGTGGGCGTGGGTGTCGTGAGGTGCGGTTGGAGCTCCGGCGCTGCTTGGAGTCGGAGGAGGCAGGGCTACGTCAGGCGGTGACAAGCCAGACAAAGCCCGCGGTGAAGATGGAGTCGCACACGCCGGCAGCGCTCGCAGAAAACAGGCGGGTGCAGGTGGGGATGGAAGTGAGGCGGAGGAGGTTGGGGATGGGGAGAAGTTGGTGGAGTGCGAAGTATCGAAGTCTCTTTGAGGCGTCTTTGTCGAACTTTGAAGCGCAGCTGGTGATGCATGAGCGCTCCTTGCCAAGCCAGCGGGGATCACGACGCCCCATTCACTCATACCTTCACCATTATTCACATGGACAAGATGAAAATTGATTAGTTGTATGGCATGAAGTCCATGACTTGTCTGGGCTATCTCATCATATCCTCTGCTGTCCATAAACACTATTCCTCATCGTCCTATTCCACGTGGAGAACCGATCCTGGCGATACCGTCTATCCACGCCTCGAGGCGACAATGGAGGCGCCTGATCAACAACAACGACAGGAGGTATTGTGATCTCCCACAAACTCTCTTCATCTCGGCCATTTGCTTTTATCCGAGAGTTCGAACATGCCATTTCCGGCTGGGGATGCAGCGGCGTCTCCCCATTCCACGCCTCAAAGACATTCCGGTTGTCCAGATACGTCTCCTTGCCCTTGCGCTTCTTGCTTGCGCAGCAAAACCTCCTTCCCAACACGACGAAGGCAATGATGATTCCGATTGTGGCCAAGGCCGTGATCACAGAGAGCCAGATGATCATCGTCTTGTCGAGTTTGATGCCTGCTTCCACTTTTACTCCAGTCACAGCTGGATTGCCCGGACTGGTAGCCATATCGATATGATGTGTTATTCTGCTTCTTTCTTGTCGGTGTGGTGGTTGATTCTTGCAATGCGAGTTGATTCTGTGGAGTATTCAAAAGTCTCCTGGAAGGAATCTGTAAGGAGTGGCTAGAAGACCAGCTTCTTCGAAAGAAAACCAATGGAAACCAGAAGACGCTGGAAGTATGAATGATCAGAAGACGCTGAAAGTGTGAAGAAAAGGGAAATAGCTCGTGAACTCGACGTGCGAGCACAAGAGTATTGAAGAAATTCGAAAATTGTTCCAGTCACTCAACCCATGAAAGACAGCCTCAGTATCATCATACCAGACAAAGAAGACAGCGCAGCTGAAGACGGATTCTGGCTCAGACCTCATCCAGGTTCCAGCCGTATCGAGGACAAAGAAACAGATGATGTTCCACGTGGGAGCTGGCCATCATTTAATCCATGTGGCACAGCATGCTAATTTGGTCTTGTTCGTCATGGCATTTTCGGGGATAGGTGAAACCGATGTACCGTGTGCGAAGGTTCGAAGTCGAAGCTGGTCAGCGGAAATAGGGAGGCTGGAAAGGGGACGAAGGAATGTCTGGGCGCTAGGCAACTGCTAGGCGGGGAAGAGCTGGAGTATATAAACAAACGTCCTTCCTCTGTTGATTGCCCAACAACATCGAGACATTACCAGACCAATCGAACAGTTCAATATGCCCATCTCAACATCCCCCGCCTCACGCCTCGCCGCGTACTTCTTCGCAACAATCTGCATCGGATTCGGCGTCAACGCAATGATCAACCCAGAATCTGCTCTGTCCTTCTTCGAGCTTCCCTATCCTCTGCTGCAGGACCAGAAGAATATCGTCAATGCCTTGCTGCTGGTCTATGGGGTCCGAGATATTTTCATGGGCGTCGCAATTTTCGCCACGGCCTTGCTGGGATCTCCTACTGCACTCGGCTGGATCTTGCTTGGGGTTGGAGGCTGCGCCGGGGTCGATGGATGGGTTTGCAAGACTATCGCCGGGCAAGGGGAGATGAATCATTGGGGATATGGCCCGGTTGTGGGATTGCTTGGTCTTGTGTTTGTTGCCGGACTTTGATACAAGCTTGCATGTTTTCCAAACGAGAAGTCCTGTATCCTGAAATCAAGTGGCAACGATGGAGCAATCCTAGAGAGCGGGCATCCGTCAGAGTGGGGAGGTTCGCTGTGGAAGTGCAGAAGGCTAATCGGACGACATGGGCGTAATGCAGACGATCGCTTCCGGTTTGGCCAGAGAATAGAGACGACTGCTGTTCACATGAGGTGCGAAGAGCCAGCGTGAATGAAGGGAAGCGCAGGCGCTGCCTCCATCGACATTGAGTCCGGTATTGGGATGGAAAACTCGATAGCAGAAAGGATTGGATTCTCAGTCGTCTTCGGCCGCTCTCCTTCGATCATCCCTCCGACCTCGTTTCTTTCCCCCTTCCGCATCGATTCGCGTACTCCGAAGACCTTGAACATAGATCGTCAGGCCCCTGGCCATACAACAACGTAGCTCCCGCTTTCATCAAAGTCGACATACGGCCAAGTCTTCTTGTCCCTCTTGCCTGTGGATTCAGCAAGTGTCCGCAGCCGTCTCTGCGTCGCTGGACTGTCTTTCCCAGTAATCTTAGCCTCCCAAATCAACGAAGCCTCAAGATCGTCTAGCAAAGCTTGCCTCTTCGATTCGTTCTTCCGACCTTGCAAGGCCTTGGCCTGCAGTGAGGCGAGGCCTTCGTATAGCTCCGGCACCGCAGGGAACAACTCTGGACAGTCGTGTGCCTCGACTAGTATCGAACGCCCCTTGTCGATCAAGCTGTTCATAGACTTTGGTGATGAGGTGGCGCTTGACATAGCGGTTGCTTGTCTGAACTTGAAATTTCTGATGTCTCTGCGTTGCCTCTCGAATGTTTGATGGACTTGCGAGTTCTCGTCGCAGACGACGCAATTGCATTCGAAGCCCCATTTCTTTGCCTTCTCTTGTCGTTCTGATCGAGGCAACAGGATGCTGAAGTAGGAGATGAGGACTTCCTCGCCGCGAGCCAGCGGTCTTAATGTGTGAATGATCATTCGACCTCTGGGGCTTGCTTCGCTTGGTGGGTAGAAGCACACATGCGCATTGGGTGCACAAGAATGATTGATTCTTGCGATGTTCGAGAATAGGGCGCGATGGCATGAGCCCTGGCCATCTTGCAAATCAACGTTGAATGCATTTGTCTGCATGATTCCAGCAACCTTGGCCATTTCTTCCAAGCCTTCTTCTCCGAATCCTCGCTGTAACAGCTTGTCCTTGAGCAAGGCATTTCGAGCTGGGTTCTCATGGTAGATAAGGCCCAGGTAGATCTTCTGATCGTCTTGATTGAGGCCTTTGAATTGCTGGTAGAGCTCTGGCAAATCGTCACCCGGCTTCATGAGGATCAAAGGCCCATCTGAGAGAATTTGGGAGAACGCTGGGACATTGCGTGCAGCAAAGAGGCCCAGACCACGTCCCTCCCCTGAAGATTGTACTTCAACTGTGGAAGGCAGCAAGATATTCGATGCTCGAGGAAGTCCAGATAGCCATTGCGTGGCGGCCAGAGACTGGCAATTTGGAGTCATCGTCCAGAGCGGTCCTCGAGGTCATGACATTTCGATCAATGTCAACGATGAGCTCGTGCACTGTGCAGGTCTTTGCTCTTCGCCTGTTGAAGTCGGGTTTGTGATGATGAAGTGTATGAGACTTGAAGGAATACGAGGGTTGAAGTTCGTTGACTGGTCCTTCGGCATACTACGGCTAGAGCATGGACACAAATTGCTGTATCTCTTGCGAGGTAGGACAGAAAAGAGATCGTTCATTTTCACGTCATGGAGTGCACATGTCTTCTTCCCGTGCCTGATTCGATATGGGAGAGACTTCCTCAATGCGAGTCGTCTACGGCATATGCTTGGAAGCAGCGGATCTTGGCCATCCAACCCAACGAGCCTCGCCTGACCATGAACAATATCTTGCTCGGATCGAGCGTATTTGCCGCGCGGAATGGAACAATGATAAAGAATCTACCGTGTTGCCAACAAAGAAAAAGAGAGTAGATCGATGTGATAAAGAGCCCCAAAGCGGAACTTCTCAAGTACATAGGTCGATATGGCAGTAGATCTTTCGAACGTAGCCCACAGCTCCAATGCCTTCATATCATGTGCTGCCACCGTCGCATCATCTATGCGACCTGCGGCCACAGCGTCTTCTGCCCCAAACCTCTCGTCGAATGCCGGAACGCGTCCATAGACCCCAGCTCGCAATGGTCGAGCACATGCGAGATCGTGGCCCATCCGTACAAGAGCTGGCGAGTCGACCAATTGTGCCCCTCCTGCCAGCAGCGTCGCGACACGTTATTGCGAGAGATCGACGAGAGCCATGTGGTGCGTTTCGACGAGTGGCAGTGGAAGGTGAGCTACGGCTTGCCCGGCGGCGGCGGAAAGGACTACTGGGGCAAGAAGGCGGAGGAGCGCGAAGAGAAGTCGAAGGAGAAGAAGGACGAGAAGAAGCGCAAGAGCACGAAGCGATTCAGTTGGCGAAGAACAAAAGACCGCGATAGCAAGAGGAAGAGTGCCAAAGAGCCGCAAACACCAAAGACGCCGCGAATCGTCGAATAGCTGATGAGTAAGCGGATTTGGCTCGAAGCTCCAACTTCACCTCTTGACTTGCGATCTACTGCCGTTGGACCTGTCGCCCGCCCTCCACGATCTCCAAATCTCCCTCCTCGCCGACTTCAAATACACACGAGACTGCACGGCGGCGACCGGCCACAGCAGCTATGCCGACTCCAGAATCCGCCTCGTTCAAAGCCGCCAAACCGACCGTCCCACCCACCTTCGATGGCGTAGACTACGACGACAACAAGGCCCTCAAGGCCGCACAGGACTCTATTATCCGAGAGCAATGGGTGCAGAGCATGATGGCGCGGTTGATCCGTGAGGAGATGGGCAAGTGCTACTACCGCGAGGGCGTAAACCATTTGGAGAAGTGCGGACACCTGAGGGGTGAGACATGATCGGACAACGACTTAGAGACGTAGGACTGACAATTTTGTGCAGATCGGTATCTCCAGCAGCTGAAGCACGCGAAGGTCAAGGGTTATCTGTTCGATCAACAGAATTACGTACCGAAGGAGTAGAGCACCAGGGCAAATGCGGGAAGCATGGGATCAGGGACGAGGGGGTTACAAGAGAGCGTGCGACCGTGGGGTCGAATTGTAACATACAATATGCATATGAAATGCGTGAGGAATACCCAAGATGTGGAGATCTCACAACACAACAGCTTCCTATATCAAGAGCACACTGAGGTCAAAAGTGCCATCGGCCCCCTCTGACCATGGAGCGGCTCGGGTGAGTCAATGAATGTATCAAAACATGTTCACGCTCGCTACAGATCTCCAAGACCGCGAAACTTCAGACAACAGCGTACGATCGCGCAAGATGTTCGCACCTGTCTCAAGCAAACAATCGCCTTTACGAGATCTTCAAGACTCAAGCTCTGTCTCAGCAAACTGATGGCGTCAGAAAGCCCTTTCTTTGACAACGCCTAAGATCTCACTGACCACAGAACCATGGCCTGAAACTTCTGGCTCACGAGGATCAGTATCACGAGAACCCTTATCAACACAGACAGGTCTCCGACCGCGAGAGAAACTACATACACCTCCAACCCCGCCCGAAGACCACCCACAACAATCAGACAAACTCAAGCCATTACAAGAGACCTACAAGAGACCCGTACTCCAAGCGAAGATAACCGCCAAAGCCACATAAACCATGCCAGTTACACGACCAACCATCAACACCCAAACAACAGCCCACCTCCACGCCTCCCTCAACGGCATAAGAACCTTCACTCCCAAACTCGACACCCTCCTCCTCCGCCCCGGTCTCATCGACACCCACACCCCACCCCTCCCGCTCCCCTGCCTCCTCCTCGAAGGCGCCCGACTCGCAAACCAACTCATCGAAGACCTCATAGCCTTCGACCTCGATGGAAGAATCCAGAGCAATGTTCCAAGACTCCCGGTGTTCAGGGCGGGTGTAGATGCCAGAGCTTTCGTGGAGCTGTATGAGGCGTTTAATCGCGAGTGTATTGATGGGGTTGTTAGGGAGGGATGTAAGGAGAAGGTGGTGAGGGAGAGGGCGTTTTGGGGGTTTTGGCATGCGTTGGAGAGGAGTGTGGTGACGCTGATGGGGTATCTTGAGCAGTGATGGACGAATTTTGATGATCTGTTGTTATTTTGGTGGACGTGTCTGAAGCGACTTCAATGTAGAGCTCCCTTACTCTCGTGGTTCATGCCCTCTTAATACCTTCGTGTCTGCCCTGCCTCCTTGGAACGCCGTCGCTATGCCTCAACCGTATCATCTATGCAGAAACATGTTGCTCGAACCACGCCGGCTCCTCACGCTGAAGAATAGTCGTCACCTTCTCCACTTCCTCAGCGAGATTCTGCACATTCACATCCCATGCTCTCAGATCCATCAGCACGTTGCTGTGTCCACCTTCTTTCGTATTGAAGTAGATGATGCCAGCAATCTGGTCGATGGAACCCGAGAGACGCTTGCTCTCCACCATGGTCGAAGCGTACATCTCAGCTTTGTCGGGATCAACGCCGAGCAGGGCTCCGAGGTTCTGGAAAGTGATATTGGCGTAGATGCGAGAGACGGCGAGGAGGTTGTGCTCGAGGACGGCTTTATCGAGGACTGTGCTGCCGTCAGACGTCTTAGCGAGTTGGTGCTCCTTGAGGCCGTCGGCGAAATTTGCCACTTCGGATGGGGAGAGTAGACGATCGAGGAATATCTTCTCGAGGATGCCGAATTCGGGAGTGTCAACGCTGCGCTCGTCCTTGTACAGCTTGGCGAGCTGCTTGCCACGCTGTGGTCCTGCTGGCGCTAAGACGGCACATGTGATGGCGGCAGAGAGTGCCTGCAAGCGCTCCTCCTCGTCAATGACAGTCTCGTTGGAGAGCGACAGGTATGCCGCGGAGGCATCGAGGAAGCTGCGTTGAGAATCACTGATTCGGGCTTGCGAAAGCTGGAACTGAAGGCGAGTCGGCTGGTCGGTGATGTTGAAATAGATCTGCTTGATCTTGTTGAGGTATGTGAGAGCATTGGTAGGGTCTTCGTCCTCGAGGTAGCACCGGCAGATACGCATCCACACCTTGGCTTTCTCATCGTCGCTGATGGAGCGCTGTGATGACTCGAGGGTGATGGTCTGAAGAGTCTTGGCTGAGTTGATGAAGTCGTTGTCTTTCTCGTAGGCGTCGGCAAGGATGAACTTGAGCTCGGTGTCCTGTTGCTCGAAGGAAACCACCTTGGGCGCGAGTAGTCGCACTATTTGGGAGCTATGAGATGTAAGTCAGCGCTGATTCAGAGCAGGCGGGAAGGTCTTAGTGCCATACCCAGCCTCGATCTTGACATCGTTGTCGGAAAGGTTGCGAAATCGCTCGACAAACGAGGACAGCAGTGGTCTGGAATTGATGACGCCGATGTTGTCTGACGTGATGGACTGAACGTAGGCGACAAGGTTCTCTGCTTGGTTCTCTGATTTGGAAATGATGCTCTGGAGTACGTTGTCGTATTCCTCCGTTCGCTGTTGGGTCGCTGCTGTTGCCTCGAGCTGGCCGAGCTTCGAGGCGACTGCGCTGGATGCCATCTACGAGAGTCAGCGATGCTGTAATTATCTGGCGCGATGATAGCACTCACGTTGTAGGTTCAAACTCGATGATGTTCACAAAGTTTTTTGGAAGATGCAGTTGAAGTTGATCGTCTCACATGAAGGTAGATGTGTGTCGCCAGCCAATCAGCGGCAACTGAACGTCAGGTCACGTGCACGAAGATCGCTAGAGATTCACTTGCCGGTCGCGAGACTAGTTCTGATTGGAAAAACTCAAGAAGTTCGAGCTGGATTCTACAATGTCTTCGTAGCCTGCATACAGGGTCTTGTTGCAATTCTGTCCATCTCGTCCGTTCACCACCTCCCATCCTCAGGCAATTTGTACAATCCATTCTTCCTCCTTTCAGCTGCCCAGCGATCACACCAAGCTTTCATCCTCTCACGACTCTTCGCACTGCCCACATTTACAGTTGGAATGATCTTGTCAATACGCAATGCACAGCAGAACATGGTAAGCTCACGGAAGCTTGAGTGCTCACTGTATGGAACGCCAAAACAGCTCGCACGACTAGAGCTTCCACGCTGAGGTACAAGTTCCTTCATGCTGAAGGTGCTCTTCCAATTGTCCGAATGCAACACGGTCTGTACAAGTGGGCTTTCCGTGAAGCGGCTGTTGGGTGGTTTGTAGTTCCAGCCGCTGGGCCTGAAGCCGACTGCGCGAGTGAAGTGCGGAAAGAAGTCTTTGAGATAGTCGTCCAAGGTTTCCGCGCGAATCTCGAAAAGCGGTGTCATATGCACTTGAGCCTCACGAGGGTTGTTCGTCATGCGTTCATCCAGCTCCGGATCTTCTAGGGCGGCCACGATGCGTTGCTTCGACGGAGGCGCATAGATCTTGGAATTGAGAGCCTTCGCAATCCCGAGACAAATCCGTTCCTTACCTATGCTATAGGTGCCGACAACGACCAGCAGGCGGCCACGGCCTTTCTTATCATTCGCCGATGACAGGATTTGTTGGCTGGCATGAGGATTCTTCTCGATTTTCAAGTCGTCAGCGGTCTCCTCGTCCTCGGGCTCTGTCTTGATCTCAGTATTGGACTCCTTGCGCACGAACTTGGTCATCCCTTCTCCGGCACGCTGTCGCTTCATTTGCTCCCATCCGTCATCTTCGTCCGGCGTATCTTTACTTAAGCAGACGCACATGTCTGCGCAAGCTTTGATAACCGAGGTCTGACTCGGAAATGCGTACTTCGGATTCAAGTAAGTGGTGTCAAGATAGCAGACATCGAGCTTCTGCTCTCTAGACTTGCCAGAGACTTTGTCCTGCACTTCAGGCATGAGTAGTGGATGCTGGACGTGCGCTCTGCAAGCTCTGAAGTCGCCGCAATGCAAAATGCGCTGTAGCCGTGGTTCGCCATTCTGCTTCTTGCCGACCACTTTCTCGAAGAGGTAGAGCGAGCTACCAGGGCAGTGATTCGCGCTGATCATCGTGACCTTCACTCCCTTCGTGCCCGGAACCTCGACGGTCTTTTCGAATTCAAGGGGTACGACGTACTGAGGATCAACTCGCAATTGCTGCCGCACCAGATTTGCAGTCACCTTTGAGCAGTAGATTGGCCCATGGTTCCAGCTTGCTGTTAGGCCCACGTAATGATCACTGTGGAAATGGCTCAAGAAGTACGCTTTGCAGCCCTGAACAGCTCCGTACCTGAACGCATCCACGCAGATGAACAGGCCAGGGAGAATCTTGTAGAAGGGACAAGTACGTTGATATGAGGGTTTCCCTCGTGAAGAATGTTCTGCCGCAGCTGCCTCCGCCCAAGCAGCATCCTCAGCGTGGCCAGACATGAGTTTGTTAAACGCAGAACCTCCATTGGTGTTGGCCTGACCAAGTGTGAATGGATTGGCCTGACCAGGCTTTGGTGGACGAGCTGGACGTTTGTATTGATTGACTGATCCAATGTTCTCAGATTTGGGTGCAGCAGAAGTAGGGGCTGAATTCGTTTTGGGACCTGGTAAGGGTGTGGGCTTGCCGTCCAGACAATTGTTCACATGAACTCCAGCATCCTGCTCGCTGACACCCTCTAAGCCAATGTTACATATTGGGCAAGTAGGCGTGCCGTTGGATGGATCTGCCTTGACGACCTGTACCTCGTCGCCCTCCGTTGGAAGTGGATCGTAGTCTTTCTCATTCTCTTCAGCTTCAAGCCTCGCTTGTTCCTCCATGTACTTTCGCTCGCGATACTCGTCGCCCTCTTCAAACGGATCTTCATCGAAATCGTCAAAGTCAGCGAAGTCGCCAAATTCGGCCAGATCCATTCCGTAGCTAGTCTCTTCCTTGATCAAGGGTGGAACGTCGCCCTTGGATTGAGGCACTGTCGAAGGTCCGGGGACATTTACTGACTGTTTTGGTGGAGGCGACTCCTGGGCAGGCATCTCTCCTGCTATAAGGCCTCCTTCTTGCCCTTGATCGATGCCTATCACAGCTCGAGGTTCCTCCTCCTCCTGCTCGCTGTCCGACTCTTCAAAGAAAGGACCAGTCTTGCGCGCAGAGCCTTTGCCAGCGGACGAGAGCTCCACTGCAGGTGAACTGCCACGAGTACTTGTCTGTCTCTGCTCGTCCTCATGGCTCAGTCTCCTCCTCTTGACCGACCCAGCAGCCTCGTTGAAACGTGCAGCATCGTCGTCGACTGCATCAACCTCTTCTGGCATCGTAACATCGTCACTTTGAGATTCTTGCTGTGAAGACCGTCTCTCTTCGACGAATAGGCCGGGATCAGAGTCCGGGGGACCGTCGGTCTTCTTGAAGAAGCTAAGAATGCTGCTGTTGCCCTTTCCATTTTGCTTGCCTTTGACATTCGACTTCTTTGCACTGCCACTGGGACCCTGTCTGCCAATCGTCGGTAACGGTGTGGATTTACTTGTCTTCGTCTTCGTCGTCATCGTGGGTGGCGGAACGCTTGGGGGAACGGCAAGAGTGAAAGGCGTTTTCGCGGGTGTTCCTGGTGGTGTTGGTGGTCGACCTACGACATCCTTGCTTGCAGTATCCCTGGGCTTGCGGAACATATCATCATCGGCTCTATGGTGGGAGAAATGAGAGTTGTCGTGGAGCGAGGGCAAATGGGAAGCCGAACGCGACTTCTCCGCGCCTGCACGTGTCAGATGACGTCGCGCGCAGCGCCAGGGAGCAACCTTGGGAGCCCATTCACTTGACCCCTCTATCTTCACATGAACACCCACAGCACATACTTGGAGCATACAGAGCATATTTGCAAGCACTTTACATCTGTCGAACTTGGCTTGTCGTCCACAATTGTATTGAGGCTGCACATTCTTGGACATCGATGACTTGAGCGCCTCGCGACCTCAAACAGTGGCTTCCTCTTCAACAAGGACCACACCTTGTACCTCACGATACCTTCTGGCGACTCAACGCGACCACGCTTTTCACAATGGACGCCAACTTCTCGCTGCTTAGTGACGAGTTTGAAGATGTCTTCTGCTCCCAACACCAGATCCAGCTTCGCACTCCCTTCCGCCTGTTTGACCTTCCTCCAGAGCTATGGCTACGCGTGTGCGAATTCGCTGTCATCAAACCAGCTCCCATACGTGTTGGCAGGGAGCCGAAACTCAAGGACCAAATGGCCATAACGCAGCAACCAGCTATAACTCGAACATGTCGACTACTACGAACAGAAGCTCTGCCAGCATTCTATGCCTCCAATGCCTTCGAGATGCTGCACTGCTACGGAGTGCCCTGCCCGAGGAAGTGGATCGAGGCTATAGGCAGCGCGCAGAGGAAACGAATGAAGTCGATGCTGATGAGTAAGTGTCAAGGACCAAAATTGTTCGCATGAAAGTCAGATCTCGCTAACGCATCTCACCTCGACAAGTGAGCAGTTGCGATCTAGGATTCTGGGAGGGCTCATATCGGCGTGCTGCCATCGACGTCAACATTGAGCTTATCGGCAGCGAGCCGAGTCCAATTGCTCTCTTCACAGGTTACAACAAGTTCAAGGTCTCGTTCAATTGATGAGGATGTGGAGAAGCGGGGATGTTGTTTGCCGGTTACATTGAGTTGGCACTTGCGAAGGGAAGACAGGCCCAACATGTCGGCGACACCGCGCGCTACACTGCTTCAAAAGCAACGACCATGTCAGCTACTCCAGCTACCAGCATACTCGCATTGACAAAAAATTCTCCGCTACATTGTTGCACACCGACTTCCGTAAGCTTGTCGTTTGCTTGGTCGTACAATCTTCAGTCGAGATCCGGTCGTTGGACAGCTGCGGTGGAAGTTGAAATGAGACGCCTTGCCTGAAGGGGACGGCCGAATCCTTCGGTGGTTGAAGGAATCTTCACATCTATTTTACGAATGCATGGCGTCCGTACATCAGATACGAGTCGGTGTTGGCAATTGCGTGCTGCTGACTACTGGCACAGCCGAAGAGGTGTATCAGATGTGATGATGAAATAATGGGCGACGACCGGGCTACTTCGAGTTTCATCCAGTCGATCACAGACAGTCGAAATTACCCCGGGCCCCTGAGGTGATACATGCCGATTTCAAGGCATAGGAAGGCCGGTTCAGGTACCGCCCAGGGGTTTTGGGCCATCAGTCATCCGGCGTTCACCCTCTAATAACGGTCCGGTGGTGGGCGAGGCCAAGGAGAACGGCTGGCTGAGATTTCAGCTCTACCCAAGATGGCGGAGACGTCCAGGTCGTATGTCGTGATGTAGTGAATAGCCGCATGGCACAGTCATCCACTTGCAGCCGTAACGACGGCTAGTAATACGAGAGGTTTGCCAATAGCGCGTGTTGGTGATGAGGGAACGAACAGCTGTTCTGGCGCACTGTAAGACGTAGATTCGTAGAGAGAGTCGGCCTTTCCCAGAAAGAATAACGGGACGAGAACTCAAAAGTCCACCAGGGATCCCGTCTGCAGCGTGGAGCGTGGGTCCGCGTTATCAAATCCAGGAACATCTGGCCGCTCCTTTCGATGGGACACAAGTGTGAAGAGACCTTGCTCAATCAATTCCCATCAATCAATTGACCAACTACCTGCCCGGCTCCACTGCGGCTGGACGAATGCGAATTGCTGCGCAGCGTGCGAAAGATAACACGTCCAGCAAAGCAGCGCCGGCCCTGCGGTAACTGTCCGCTCGTCTTCTGGCCAGCATCCCTTTCTCTACCATTTCACGTGCGGCCATCGACGCCGCCGCCCTCTTCCTCCCCGGCACTGCTCTCCGCTGCCTCACACACCGCGCCCCGGCCATCGATTCTTCGTTTCGGGACTGCTGCGAGACAGCACAGCGGCGGTCTGCCTTACTCGCTCGCCAACAACCGCAGCCCGCAGCACCTTAGCGCAGCCTGTCCTGCGCTGACTGCGGCCACCACCTCCACGCCCGCCGCATTCCTCGCAGATTACCGCCTGATCGCTGGCCCATCCGGCCGTGACGTCGCATACACCGCGCAAAAGTGGCATCCTCGTACTCGCCCGCCTCCGGTGCAGAGGCCGCCAAATCCAGCTCAGGCCATCGCCGAAGGACCTCCCGCGCCAGTCTCCATGTGTTAGACGGCCACCCACGCACGCAACTGAGTACCACCACCTCGCCCACCAAGGCTCAGCTGGGAACCACGCCCTTTATCGAGGAGGACGATCGAGATCACATGTCGTTGGACCGCTCGCCCAGTCCCCGGCGTGATGGCGGGTGGTCGTCACCGGGCCTCACTACCCCATTTGAAGACACGAACGGGGGCAGATTACGAAGTGTGAGCCCGAGCATGAACGGGGGCCACGGCGTGACATGGGCAAGCGCAAAAGCAAATAGCGAGAGGGTGAACGGATACCCAAGATATCAAAGCCAAAATCAAGGCTTTTTCAATCGAGTACGGAAAATGTCGATGAGCTTACCGCTGTTCGCACACGGCGGACAAGAAGACCGGTACGCTGAAAAGGAGAAATTGGGTCGAGGGAGGCCGGGCAGAGACAGCGGACGTGCAGGGTTGGGAGACATTCCGAGACGAGTAGGCCTATTACTGTCTAGGAGACGGAAATATCTGGCACTACTCATCTTGGGCATCTTCCTGGTGTTGTGGTGGTGTAGCGAATGTGAGTACATTACAGGCCTTCATATACATCGCGCGCTGACACGTGGCTAGCCATCACTTTCTGGTATCGAAGAACCTCATGGCTAGGAGGCGGCTCGAAGTTCGTCTTGATACTTGGTGCAAATCAAGGAGGTGGTGTGATGGAGTGGAAGGGTGCCAGAGAATGGGCCATTGAAAGAGACAGTGTTAAGAACAAGAAGCGATATGCTGCAAGGTGGGGCTACGAATTGGATATCGTCGACATGAGCACCAAGAAGAGATATGCCCACGAGTGGAGAGAAAGCTGGGAGAAAGTGGACGTCATTAGGAATGCCATGAAGAAGTATCCGCATGCTGAATGGTAAGTTTCGCAAACTACCCGGGAAGCAACATTACTGACTTTTCACAGGTTTTGGTGGCTTGACCTCAACACATTCATCATGGAACCGAGCTACTCTCTTCAGAACCACATATTCAAGGATCTCAACCGCAACACGTATCGCGACATCAATGTCTACAACCCGCTGAAGATCCAGCATCCTCCGAATGGCACGTCAGGCGATCCAAATGCGCCCCAATTCGCCAATTACCTAGATCCCGAGAGCACGTCACCGGTCGGTGATGGCAAGCCCGAGAGCGTCAATTTGATCGTGCCCCAGGATTGTGGTGGTTTCAACCTGGGCTCCTTTTTCGTGAAGAGAAGCCCCTGGACCGACAGAATACTCGACATCTGGTGGGATCCAGTGTTCTACGAGCAGCGACATATGGAATGGGAACACAAGGAACAAGATGCACTGGAGTACATATACACCAACCAGCCATGGATACGGCCCCATGTGGCATTTGTTCCCCAGAGGAAAGTCAACGCTTTCCCGAATGGTGCTTGCGGCGATGACCGCGGGCTGCCTGAAGGAGGCTGCAAGGCATTAAAGATTGGGGACGATATGAAAGAGTGCGGAATCCAAGGGATCCACTACCAGGAGAAAGAGAGAGACTTCTTGGTCAACATGGCCGGATGCGAATGGGGCCGAGATTGCTGGGGCGAGATGTACAACTTCCGCCAACTCAGCAACAAGCTGAACCGAAATCGATGGGAAAAGTTCAAGGACTGGATCTCGGACAGCTGGAACGAGAGGAAGAAGAAAGACCGGGCCAAGCGCGACCAGGCAGCCATGGAGGCCCAGCAGAAGGAGAAAGCTGAGCAGCAGCAACAGCAGTAAGCGAGTCTCGGCAAGACCTGGCGGGACCAAATCCATTATACGACTGGACGAGTCAATGCTGCTCGGAGAGAGACCAACGAGGATACACGAAGGGACCGGGAACGTCAAAGAGCACGATCGTCTTCCCCTGCTTCTCATATCGTTTGAGCGAAACAACCATCACCTTTTGTTGCACACAGACGTCGACACTCTTCTTCACACCATGCATACGAGGGATCCGAACGGACGGCGTACGACCTCGAGGGCGTTCGTTTTTCGACAGGTGGCGTTTACCAGGTCGGCCGGCTGTATTGTACCAGCAAAAAGGGGCGAAAGAATCAGCAACCTTGTTCTTATCACTGTTTTTAGCGGTCGTGTGTTGAGTGCTTTTTCATGTGTCAATCAGAAGCGACTTTCTTTTTTGCCCGCGTCCATGCACATTTGAAAGGGGGGACCGGTGGACACTTCAGCCATTTTTTGGTGGCTGTCTGTTGTACGTTCTCTCCAGTTTGACACGAGAGGCGAAGGAAATGGGTATGGGAGTGGATGCGTCTTTCTTGGTTGGGGTTTGTAGAGATAGATTAACTATGTGATACCAATACCAGTGCATTAGTCGTTCAGCAACATCCGCTCTTGTTGTACAGTCTTACTGAAGTCTAGCACTGTTCACTTAGTAATGACAAGCAAGTTCAAAGTCCCCATCGCCCTCGAATGACATCTTTTGCTCACCAACCGAACGCCACGCTAGAACGCTTGCAGGATCAAGGATCAAAGATCAAACTCACGGCCGCGGAATCAATCGCTGAGCTTGACCTTCTTGTCTGTCTCCACCGCCACGCCGCCATCTTCTGAAGCACCTTCCATCGCGTCGTCGAAGTCCTCGTCGACCACGTCTCGACTGCGCTTGAGACCCTTCATCTTCCTCGTCTGCAGCTGGCTGAGGTCTTGTTTTCCCATGTGGATTCGGCCGACCTTGTCGCCGATTGGATCCGTTTCGATGTTCTTCTTCGTCTTGGGCTGTAACAAATCATCATTAGCATTGTCTTCATACTCTCCCGATCGGGGCTGTAAACTCACCTCCAAGTTCTTCGGCTTCCGCATAGCCTCCTTCCACATCTCCGGATCGGCCTCCTTGATCCTACCCACTCTGAAATCTATCCTCGGACCCATCTCCTCCACATCGACCTTGGGCAGACTACCACCGCTCTTCTTCGTCTTAATGAGATAGCACCGCATATGAATCATAGGCTTCACATTCTCATTCTCCTCCTCATCCGCCGAGAAATGGATCATGTACTGCAAACCCTCCACATCCACATTCCCTACATCCGGGCCCTTGAACAAATCCAGAAAAATGCTCTTCGCCAGGGTATACGCATTCGCCGTCGGCGACTCGAACGCGCTGCCCGAGAACGCCAACAACGGCTTTAGTCCTACAGCAGTCTTTGCATTCTTGAATTGCGACAGCGATCGGAAAGTCTCCACATCCACCAACAGCTCCATCATATCCAGCACCTTGAAATCGAAGAATCGCATGAAGGTCAACGCGTGCGGTCTCTTCTTGCTATGGCTCGCGTAGACCATGAGTGAGGCATCGTTCTTGTCCGAAAAGAATTCGAGCGAGGAGGCGTCTTCGAAGGGGTGGATGTCGTTCTTCTTGTCGAACTTTATGCATAGCGGGCGTTTGAGCGAGTGGATGTCTCGTAGTACGAGCTGGATGACTTCGGAGGCGGAGGTGTAGCGTAGGAAGAGGGTCGTCCGTGGGTTTTCGACATTTTGGGGGCCCTTGTTGTCGAGGTAGCGTTTTGTGCGGGCGTTTTTGGGCTTGATTTCGCGGATCGGGAGCATGGTTGCGGTGAGGCGAATCAAATGATCGTTAGGCCTCTCTCCAGTCCGTTCGTGAGGTGCTGTGCCGTTGGTCGTTGCGAGAAGTCGCTTTTCGATGTTGTCGGCTGGGAGACGGTCTTGCGACCAGAAATTCCAAGCTACGGCGGAATTTGAAGGCGCTAGGGAAGCTATCGATATCTAACCTTAAATCAGGAAAGCCGAGAGTTGCGAGCGGCGGGCGAATGGTCAAGTGCCCGCGCATGACAAAACCTCAAAGCACGACATCGAACTCAACTCAACCCTCGACAACAACAACGACTTCCACGACAACTTCGAGACAACCTTCACGAACTTCAATCAATACCGCCAATATACCTCCCCGAAGCCACATCGTACCCATGGCGGGCACTCCCTGCTCGCTCACGCCCATCGCCACAGAGCAAGAATTCAATCACCACATCTCGCAACTCCCATCGTCATGCCTGGCCGTCATCTACTTCCACGCGCCGTGGGCTGAGCCATGCAAGCAAATGAACACCATTCTCACTACCCTCGCCACTACATACCAAGTCACGAACCCTCCGCGGATAGCTTTCTTCGCTCTCGACGCCGAGGAAGTCGCAGACGTCTCCGAACGGTACGACGTCACGCAGGTCCCACTGGTAGTGCTACAGAAGGATGGCAAGACGCTGGAGTCGGTGACTGGCACAGATGCAGCCAAAGTTAGGAGCGCGGTGGAGAGGCACGCGAGTGGAAATGCTGGAGGCGCAAATCTTCCCCCAGCGCAGAGCGTGAGCCAGCAGGCGAACGGCAATGGCATGGCCAAATATGCCCCCGATAGCCAGACTGCACCACAACAGACGGCCCCCGAGACCAATGGCGCGCAATCGAAGGAGGAGCTCAACCAGAGACTGTCCGAGCTGGTCAAGGCTGCTCCTGTCATGCTGTTCATGAAGGGCACCCCATCTGCGCCGCAGTGCGGTTTCAGTAGGCAGACCGTCAGCATACTCCGCGAGAAGGGCGTCAGATACGGCTTCTTCAACATCTTGGCCGATGACGAGGTCAGGCAAGGATTGAAGGAATTCAGCGAGTGGCCAACGTTCCCTCAAGTCTATGTGGATGGTGAGCTCGTCGGCGGCCTTGATATCGTAAGTTAAACCCTCGA
The DNA here is from genome assembly GCA_002786025.1 of Zasmidium citrigriseum. Classification (NCBI taxonomy): domain Eukaryota; kingdom Fungi; phylum Ascomycota; class Dothideomycetes; order Mycosphaerellales; family Mycosphaerellaceae; genus Zasmidium; species Zasmidium citrigriseum. Next base: position 135,165 of record NHNW01000041.1, on the reverse strand, counting down.
GAAATATGGAAGAAGCATCGCTGACATCTTTGACAGCTCAAGGAAGAGTTCGAGAACGACCCAGAGTTCCTCAAGAGCTACTCCGTGCACGCCCAAAAGCAAGCCGCGTGAGCTGCTTACGATCAGACTTGTTTTCAATCAATTGATACCAAATTTTTCAGGAGCATTGGTTTGCTTGGTGGAGTCACCGAACAGGTTACGTAGACGATGTACATGCTAACATCAAGTCATCCTGTCCATGCTTTCTTCTGCCTGTCGCTCTCCGCCGTCTACAAATGCCTTGGACGAACACCACAAAGTGGTTTGAATCTGCGACGATTTTCCGATCATTCAACCTCCCTGCTCAGAGAATCCGCGAAATCCCGCTCGGTGTCCCCAGATCACTAATCGCAGCCCGAATCGTCGGCGTAGAAGTTCTGGTAAAGAGACGTAGGCGAGCATCCCTCTGGACCGGATCCATCAGACGACATTGCGCCCCAGGCTAGGACCTGCCAGTTCTTTCCGTTGATGACTCGCTCACAGGCTAAAGGAGATCCAAGTCAGCCGCTCGTCTTCGTTCCGAGGTTTTGGTCAACTTACCCATCCAGGTGCTGTAGCCCGACGAAAGCTCATGGTAGATGTTCCCAGCAATAGCCTGAAACTGGAACTCGCTGTAGCCCTTACTTGCAATGACAGCACCTGCGACATCCTGCAAATGGCCGATATCAGCAACGTCGAGGCCATAGGAAACACCGTGAACGTTGAGCTGCAGGGCCTTGCTGTATTCGTTCGTGCCGATCAGGTACGCTGCTCGAAAGTGAGTCTCTGCACTACGTCGATGGAGGGTAACGACTTACCTGCAGTGCCAAGCGGACCTTCTGGGCCGTCGCCGACGAGGTAGAGGTTGGTCTGGGTGTTGTTCTGAAGGACGCTGAGGGTGACATTCTTGGCTGTGTCACCGGTGCCTACAGCCATGAGCAGGGAGAAGTAGTCTTTGGCATCTGTGGGAGGGATGTCGGCAGGTGGCTTGGAATGGGTCTTCAGTGGTAGGCCGGGAATTAGCTGGGGCAGGGCGAGTGCGGTGGTGGCCATGGTGAGCAAGGTTGTGAGAAGCATCTTGAGGTTCAGTGTTGGTTTTATATCGTTTTACAGGCCGGTATTTAGAGGAATGAAAGGTCACAGTAGGTTGGGACCGAGTGAAATGAAGTTGCGAGCAGGTGCATCTATGTTGTGTTAGGAAGAAAGGAGGACCGACTGTGCCTTTCGTGCCTTCTTCATTGTGCTACTCGCGAGACTTGTTAACCAAGAAGGGGCGAGCCAGCTGCGGCAAGTGCGATCCTAAATGGAAAGGCCCATGGCTGTCTTCTGAGCCGTCGGCGTTGTGTGACGGACTGTCAAAGGCGTTCGAGCACAGTCACGAACCCACCGCTTTCAAGGACGAAATCGGGCACAAATAAGGTCAAGGTCATGTAACTCATGTCACGTAGTCGCCTTTACCGACGCCCTAGACTGTACAACTATGATCGATCACCCAGCGAGTCCCGAGTCCAGCTCGAGTAACATTGTACACATCAAGATCTCCTGGCCTAACGCCATCCACGACCACGCTGGCGAAGCAGCAGCCTACTGTTCATGGCGACAATAGTCCTGATCAAGTCCCAGTCTCCATCCTTTCCGACCCAGTCAGTCACCACAATACCCACACCTCCATCTCCAGGGAAAGTATCACCAGGGCCGTCCACACCCTTGTCTCCGACATCATGCTTCTCACAAAGGAAAGCCGTCACAGCAGGATTCAGCTTCGCCGCAATCTTGTCAGGCCAGCAGCCAACCTTCCAGAAGTTCGACGCCGATAGGAAGTTGATATACAGCGGTCCAGCAGGAACAGGATTGACGCTGTCCGTTGTGACACCAGGGACAGGACACACGACCTGGCCAGCACGTTCGAAATGATCGCAGCACAATCCAATCTTCTTGTCGATGTTTTCGGTCTCAAGAACTTCGCAAAAGTCCTGCACTCGAACGTCTCCGTAGGTACAGTCGGGGGTATTGTAGGCCCAGTTCTCGGCATTCAAACACCAGCCTCGACCTCCCCATTCGTGTTTCAGTCGATCGGCCAGAGCGAAGCGTCTCATCAATACGATCCTCCCTCGGACCTCGCCGAGTTTAGGCACGCGAGGCTCAGTGTACCATTTCGAGGGATCGGTGTAGAGATCTTTGAGGATGAGAGATAGCTGTTGATCTGTGGCTTCTCCTGGTCCCTCGCGCTTCAGCGACATGATCATTGTTTCCGAGGGGTTCTCTTTGAGGAAGTCTTGCACGTCTTTGAGAAGTCCTCGAAACTTCTTTGGGCCGGTCAGAGAGATCGGGAATACGCCATGGACTAGATTGAGGCTGTCATCCTTAGGGTCGTCTGGATTGCCAGGCTGGACTCGAATGTCGAAGAAGCGGACACCATTCTTCAATTGCTCAAGGGGACTAACCGCTTGGCAACGAACAGAAGGCAGAGCCTTGTGATATGTTGGAGAGTTGTGGGTGCCAGGAATGCTGAGTGCTGACAATGGCGTGTCATCGCTGAATTCCTTCATCCAGTTGTGTTGATCAGAGCTCTCCACAATGGCCAGGAACGAGGAGCTTGGAAGGTAGACAGCAGTGTAATCATGGGCAGGATCCGGTGTCAACGGCGTCAACTTCTGAGATGCAGCAGAAGGCGTTGGTGTATCAATTCGCCATTTGCCAGGACCGTCTCCATGCAATGTCAATCTCAGAATTTCGTCTGGCTTGCGTTCGGTGGTCTTGATGTCCGTCTTGTGGGTTGTGAAAGGTTCCATTCGCACATCAACTTCCTGTCTCGCGAAGCTCTGGGCCTTCTCGCTCAATTGAGCTCGAGTTGGAGCATTCGAATCGCCTCCAGTGACATTGCTCACAAGATTGGTAGTCATGTTGGCAAAGCTCTTGGTGAGATTGGAAAGTGAGCCTCTTCGGCCCTCGCCCTGGGGCAAGTCCTGTGGATTCGGCGCTTCATACCTCTCGACCAGCTTGATGGTCAAAGGCTGAGCCGTGAGGTTGCGAACCGTGATCGGGCCTGGCATGGTCGGTATTTGAGAAGGAGGTGGCTGCTTTGACGAAGAACACCCTATGTTCGAAAGTTTGACAGCAGAATTCTCCTTCAACTCAACTCAGGTCGGTACTCTCGGTGTCCCGGTCAAAGTCGAAGATGCCTCTAGCAATCCCCAACTTTCTCGAGAAAGGCTAAGAGTGTAACAAACCCACTGATAGCTTAGAGTCGCGTGCTTTCGTGGAGAGCGCTAGTCTTCCAGTCCGAGCGGAAGAAGGAGGATAGGGTATTGAAGAAGCAATGAGGGATTTCAGGAAGTTTAATTCACGCAATGCTGTCATATAGTGTGGTAGGTATGTAGGGAAGCTCGTGACTGCTGCACGCCGAGAAGTCTTGAGCTGCTGCGTCTTGCCAACTCAACTTCGCACTGTTCGTGCCTTGGCCTGATCGCCGTATACCCACCAATCAGCGTCCATATCCTGACCTCACGCCTTCTTCATGAGGTCCATCCTTGTCCAAAATAAAGATACACTTCTTTTGATCCGACTGGCTCCTGTATTGCTGCAAGAAAAGAAAACAAAATCGCGTACTGCCACCTTCTCTCATCTGATCGTCCCTGCTTTAAGTATGCCATACGCTCAATCAGAGCCATCAGTCGAGCTAGGCGTTGCTGGGACATCCTCCTCACTCGAGCCTTCCCTCGACGACGACTTGAGCGATTCGAACTGGTCGCATGGTCTCCAGTTCAACGGACGCTCCGTCGGATCAACCTCTTTCCACTCTGGCGAGCGGGACAGCTCCAACCTCATCTCCGTCTCCTGAGCAACTCGCTGTTCCCATCCAGATGTATACTTGGGATGTTTGACGAGGTGATGGTAGAGTGCTGGAAGCAGAAGTGCTTTCTGAACCAGGCTTAGCCTCATCATTGCTTCGTAGAGATCGCCCTCACCGCACCGAAGCCACTCTTTCATCTTAGCCGGAGTGACACCGCGACTGGTGATGAACTCCCGTTCTGCCTCAGCTCTGCCACTGGTGGCCATCGTCTTGCTAAAGTCATCGATCGCGACAATGCGGTTTTCTTCGTCGTCCGTAACATTCAGGCGGGCTTTGAAAGACAACTCGAGGCCGGGCAGGGTGGCAACTTTTCCTCTACCGGCGTTCTTCATTTGAACTCGGCCAGAAGCAATCTCGAGCAACTGGACTTCGACAACTCCATCCAGAAGAATTCCGAACTCGGTCCAAAGGGCGTCGCTGATGGCTCTGCAATCCCAGACTCCCTTGAGAATGGTCTTGTCCTCGAGAATGGTCTTGATGCTGAATTCTTGCCGGGAGCTGCATCGAGTGAAGGCGTTTGCACCCAGCTTGGTCAGGTCGACGGAATAGACAGTCTCTGTCTCTGGCAGGTAGATGGCGATCGAAGTCATCTTCCCTTCACGACCGAGGTTGTCTCCGACACAGTTGAGGAAGATGCGAGGCGTCGATGATCGCAAGTTCTCATATTGCTTGGTGCGCACAAGCATGTTCCCAAGGCTGATGGTATCGTCGACCAGCTCGAAGTTGGTATGTGGCACCTCGTCGACCGGGCCGAATTTTCTGGCGGGCCTTGAGGTATTGCATGTGTCGACGCGCAAGAAGAAGTCTTCGAACATCTCGCGCAACTCTTTAACTTCGATGAGGTCCTTAAAGTCTGGTCGGGCCACATTCTCGTAGAGCTCTTTGCGCAGATTGAACATAAGATCTCTCGCCGCCTTGAGCTTGGTCTTGTAAACGTCGGGAACAGGGGCGTCTGGCGATCTGCTCTTGCTCTTCTTGTCGACCGATGCCTGCAGCTCCTTGACTGTCTCTTGGTTAGCACAGTCTCACGACGGAGGTATGAGAGTCTTACGGCTCCTGAGTCCGTCTTCCTTGTCGTTGGATGCGCGAATTATCTCGGGCGTCAGGTCGAAATCGGGGCAACGAGGCTTGGCAGCCGGGTACGTGGTCTTGCTGTTGTTGGATGCCATGGTGGAGTAGTGTTGATGAAGGGATCTTGAAGATGGGCGTTGGCGGATGGTGGTATGGATGTATGTTGGAAGTAGTGGATGCTTGGAAAGAATTCTTGCGATGTTGGAAGTCGTTGGTCGAAGAAGAGAACCTCGAGCAGAATATGGCCTTTTAAGAGCAGCGGAAAAAGCGCATAGACCACAGGCCATAGCCTTTAATCAGCTGAATAGTAGGTGAATCATTGGCCTTGACAATTCTCGAATTTCATGTGCGTTCACATGCCTTCAAGAGGCCACAAAAAATTCGAGAATTAGGTATACTTTTTCGCATCTGATTATACTGGTCAGCCATTCCTACAGTGGGACTCTAACTCACAGGCTACCGCTTTTTATAAACATCTGCTGAAGCAAATATTAGGCATATGCGACGCAAACATCTGGCTCGTGAAGACAAGGACACGTGCTTGTTTCCAAGGAGTAGGGGTGAATATATTAAAGTTCTGTGAAATCAGCCTATGGGTATCGAGGAATTACTATCATATGAAAAAGAGCACCAAAAACCTTGAGTCTTACTCATGTACCTCCAAATGGGGCCGATGCAAGACAACAATTAGGCACTTAAGCCTTGACGAATTTCTTGCCTTCCGTGAAGCTGGGCATCTGGCCGACCATGTAATCTTTGCCCTTGACCATTGAAACGACAAATCCGGGTATTCCAAAGCCGTTGAAGGCAGCTACGCCGCCCTTTGGTCCGACCTGAAGCTGGTGAGTATATGTCAAAAACGGCATTGGCTTCGTGTAACTCACTGGCACGAATTGAGTCTCAGCCGGCTTGAAGGTATACTTCTTCTCGGCCACAGTGCCTGCCTTGGCATCGGCCAGCAAGTCGTGTGCAATGTTGGCACCAAGCACTGGAAGAGAGTTGTACCTGTTCGTGTCAGCCATGTGCCGCAGAATTTCTCTTGTCTTTCAACTTACATGTTCAGCACGCCACCGTTGTCCACGGCAGAAACGTCACCAGCAGCATAGACCCGCTCACCAGCGCCATCAACGCGAAGAGTCGAAGCGTTGGTCTTGACATATCCCTTCTCAGTCTTGAGACCCTCAGGCAGGAAATCGGTGTTTGGCGTCACGCCATATGCGGGGATGTACACATCGCAAGTCACGGTCGTGCCATTGTCGAGAGTCAGCTCGGTCTTGCCATCCGCCGTCTGCTGGCTGCCGGTCGTCTTGACGTTGTGAACGACAGTGACGCCAGCCTTCTCGAGAAGCTTCTGAGCCTTGACAGCTCGAGACTCGCTGAAGACGGGCAGGAGTTTCGATGATCCGGAGTAGAGCGTGACCTTGGCTCCCTTGGACTTAAGGTGGGTGCCGACCTCGCCGGCGATTTCCACACCAACTGGTCCTCCGCCGGAGATGATGACTTCCTTGGCCGAAGCGAGCTTAGAGTTGAGGTCTTTCAGAGCCTTCTGTGAGATCGTGTGGTCGCCGTGAAGGGTAGTAGCAGCAGTTGGCGACTTGACACCAGTGGCAATGATCAAGGCGTAGTACTCCAGGCTCTCAGAACCACCATCATGCAGCGAGACGGTGACAGTTCGGGCCTGTGAATCCAGAGCGGTGGCCGTACCGTGGTGGAAGATGATGGAGTCTCTCAGGTTGCCGTACTGCTTGAAGCCATCCATGATGGGCACGAAACATTGTTCTTGCTTCAGGTTTTCTGGGAGGACGATCTCGCGAGGGGCTGCGATATGCCACCAGAAATGGGTCGATGAGTCCACGAGATGAAGCACATACTTTGTGTCTGCGGTCTTCTGCAGTTGGGGAAGGATGTGCTTCGAGATGTAGTGAGCAGTTCCAAGTCCACTGAACGACGCTCCGAGGATGACGATGTTGCGGATTTGCGTCATGATTGATGGTTTCAATGAAGGTCTTCCCGAGTAGAGTCGATGATGATGGATTCAGAACGAAATGCTGTCCTCTTCCAATGGTTGTTCTGTTGAGATTCGCTTGGAAGCTGACTCGTAAGCTGTAGTAAGATTAAACCTGGACGTTGGCGAACGGGTTCACAAATGCAATGCAGCGAGATTCTCGAAGGGAGATGGGGTATCAATAAGTACAAAAGGAAGTCAATATAGTCACAGCAGATGTAGTGTCATAGACAGCGAAGGAACGTGTCGCAGACAGTAATAGCAAAGCCTGCCGCTACTGTTTGGTCGTCAGGAGAAACAAGGCGGAGGGTCCGTGGTGAGCCGGAGGTCGGGGAAAGCATCCTGGCTCATTTAGGACCCATTTTGAGTCCCAATGCGTTCTAGATCCAGTCGCAAAATCGCTTCGCAGGATGCATTTTGGTAAGCAGACTTGTCAGTTTGCAGGAGGCTGTCCTTTGAGCCAAAGGAATCAGTACCGCTTCTCGTCAGCAGTCGGTCCAACACACGAGCCATTTGGCGTTCAAGTTCGGCGAAAAATTCAGGCATTGGTCCTGCATAATCAAAAGTCGGAGGACGGCAGCACACAGACGTTGTGGCGCTCAACGGCTTCAGAATGTATCCGAGCCGGTACGAGACGAACTATAAATCAGTAGCAGCATGTCGTATACCATTCGACAGAAAGCTGCCCGAATCCATCAGAGGTGGAACATGTCTTTGATAAGCATATTGTACATGAAGGAAGAAGGTTGAGTGGATTGGTCTGGAGAAGGGCACTCACAGAAGCCTTCTCTCCGCCCTTCGAATCAGCTCCTCATACACAGTCCAAGTCAACGCACTGCTGATAGCCTTGCGGCCAATGCGCAGACTGAGACCGCTGAACATGCTTCGGACGCCTTCGTCCCTGAGCATCATCTTCGCGGCCTGGACCATGTTTCGGTATCGTCCAGGTGCAATCTGCAGCCGCGTCTTGATGGCATCAAAGGGATTCGTCATGGTGGTCGCGGCCATAGCTGCAGCCACTCCGGATACGAAGTTGATAGAGGCTGAACTCGATGTCGAGCGGACGGCCACACCCTCTCCAGTAGTCTCTGATACTGCAGTTGACAAGGCACTCAGTTGGGCCTTTGCTTGCTCGTAGATCAGAACGTAGAGTCCAGCATATGGCGCATCGCGGACAGCCGTTGCCCCAAATCCAGCAAAGAAGCCTCGCATGCCCTCCTTCGCCACAATATCCCTGGCAGCACCAGCAAGAGATGAGTACGAGTAGTGAGACGACTCATAACGAACCTTGAGAACCGTCATCGGGTTGAGTATGAACCCAGCAGCCACTCGCGCAAAAGCTCCAGTCGTCAAATTGGCCACATTGCCCAGCTTCGGCAGCGCAGAAGACCCCTTGGCCACCGCATCGTTCTGAGCTCCAGTCGTGATCGCAGGCATTCGAGCGACATATTGTCTCATCTGATTGAGCATGCCAAAGTAGAGCGCAGATCCAAAGCCCGTCCGGATGACCGAAGGCGTGGTTCCTCGCCACAGCTGGCGGATAGGATTGGGTCCATTGAGGACATCGCGGAAAGCCTGCCGTAGAGATGAGGCATTCGTCTGCTGCACTCGGGTCTTGAGAAGGTCGGCGGGTTGTAAGAGAAAAGCGCTGGCTACACCAGAACCAAGCCCGGCGACGAAGTGAAAGCCTGTGGATAGCGGCAATGGTCAGCGTCTGGAGGCAAACGGCGGCAAGATATTGCACCCACCTAAACTCGTCTTGCGTTTTGGGGCTCCATCAGACATTGCTGTCTCATATGCTTATCATCTTCACGCTCTGCTGGGGACTGCCACGCGCTTTGTATGCGAGTTTGCGAATGCGATGGTATTAACGATTAATGAAAAGTCTTGAAGTCGGCGTCAAGGTCGGAGATGAAGTCATCGAGTCTCTCAGCCAGCCGGCCGGCTCTTCTTGCGTCTGCACAAAACGACACTATCAATCCTTTCACACGGCAGACACACGGAACTTTGACGACAGTAGTGAGCTGGGTATATAATCACACTATATACTATCTGTACGCTGCAAAACATTCGCAAAGATTAAAAGCAAAGTTCCAGTCTGGGTATTCGCAGGGGCAGGGGGTATCTTTCGCGCCAGAATATGCATTCCACGACCCAGCTCAGCTCCTCCGAGCATTATTAACAAAAGAGATTTTGGGGCATTATTGCGCACGTCTGGCGGTGATTGAGCCGCACAGACAGATTCTATTCCTCCTCCATTCCACCATCAACTTCTAGCTCAGATTCAAGGCTTCGGAAAGCCGGAGGCTCTGAATCGGCGACATCTTCCAGATCGTCGTCTTCAAAGGTTTGCATGTCTTGCATGTCGATGCTATGGTCTTCCGCATCACGATCGTAGCTCTGCTCGCGGAAGAGCGGAGTGCTTGGACGTTCTGAGGTTGCAGACGTGTGCCTGCTGCGAGGTTTCGACGGGTCGGCCTGTTCCACTGCAGAGGACTTCGATGCGGGCCTGGAGTTCAGTTGTGGCGGAGGAAGAGAGTTGGTTGCTTCTGCAGCCGGTGAGCTTCGAAGATTGCTTGCTGGGGGCGTCATCAATCCAGATGGGTATCGCGACGGCGGTTGAGGCTTGGGCTTGGTGCTCACTCGGGATGGAGTGGAAGATCGTGCGATTGGGAATGGTCGCTGCTGGTTCTTCAAAGCGGAGCTCTCCATGGACTCACGCCATTTGTTAAAAGCCGAGGACAACCGTGGTGAAGCAATGCTAGACAGAGTAGCAATGGCCTGGCCACCAAGGCCTCCAGTGTTTTTGTTGGATCGCTCCTTCTCTTGCTGCTCCATATCGAGGTTGGCACGAATGCGGATTGCCGTATCACGCACAGTGGATCGATCAAAGTTGGGGCGAGACAGCGTATTGACCAGCTCAGTCAGCTCCTCGCTGCGCACTGCGAGTAGTTCTCGCAACCAGTTGATTTCGGTGTCACGTTCCTTGACCTTGGCAACGCCTTCTTGCTGTACTTGAGCCTCAAGACGCTCGATCCGCGTCTCACGCTCTTGCAGTTGCTCTTGTAGCACTAGGATCGACTCGCGCAAAGCTTGCGGTGATACCTTCTCTGGTATGCTTGGCACGGAAGCCGACGAGATAGTGGGTGAAAGTGTCTTCGAGGCTTTGGCGCTGAGTGCTGCGGCCTGAGCTGCTGACTTCGCCACCTCCAATCTCTCCTCGAGGTGTGAGACTCGCTCTTGGAAGTGCTGCAGTTTGGCATCGGACAAGGCCAACTTCTCCTTCAGAAAGGACTCGGTGCGTTCCTTGTCCTCGAATGCTTGTGCCAGGGCCCGAGACTGTTGGGAAGTCAGCTCCTGAATGGCCGACTCGTACTTGTGGCGTGCTTCGTCCAGTGCGACGCTGTTTGCGTGATTGACCTTGCGGAGAGCTTCTCGTCTCGCGGTCTCCTCTTCCTCCATGAGATGGTCATGGCGAGCCTTTGCAGTGTCTGCTTCCATCTTGGCATTGTCAAGTTCCGTGCGGACTCTTGACAGCTCAGTCTCCAACTCAGCTCGGACAAGATTGACGTGGTTGTTTGCAGCCTCGACCTCGGTCTCGAGAGACATGCGAGTACGATGCACTTCAGCGCGGCCAGATTCTTGGGCATCGTGGAATTGTCGCTCGAAGCGGACTGCGAGAATTTGCTGCTCAGTCAAATCGCTCTGCAGCTTACGCACCATTTCATCCAGGGACGCATTCGTGGCTCTCAAGTGCTCAATCGTATGTTGAGACTCTGCAGCTCCAACCGCGGTAGCGCGCAAGACGCGCAATTCATCCTCAAGCTGCACACGTTCCCTGTTGGCGACAACCGATTGTGACTCCAGAACATCGATCTTAGCGCGATAGTCTTCTTCTTTCGATTTCCAGATAGCCTTTTCGCTCGCAAGCTGACCGGCTGCCGTTGCCATGTCCGAATGAAGCTTCTCAAGACGGCGCTTCATGCCACCGGAGGATTCCTGATACTCTTCATTCTGACGCTCCATCGAAGCGATCGTGTTCTCGAGCTCCTCGCGTGCAAGCTTGCCGTCATCGATATCCTGGCGCCACTTGTTGCTCGACACTCGATATTCTTCGAGCGTGGCTTGCAGTGCATCCTTCTCCGCTTCAGCATCTTCCAGCTTGTCTTCAGCCTTACGGCGTGCCTCTTCCGACCTGTCTAGGCGATCAATGAGATCCTGGCGTTCTTGTTCCATTGCTCGTGCCTTGGAGTCCTCGTCCCTCGCAGAGTCTCTCAGCAGTCCAAGTTCTTCTTCTGCCAAGCGGAGTTGGCGTCGTGCCTCTGCCTCTCGCTCTTCGATGTGGCGTCTCTGGTTGGCCTCTTCCAATGCTCCAGCAAGCGTCTCATTAAGACGTCCTTCGAGCTCAGAAAGCTCTCGTCGATGTGTCTCCTTACCCTCGTCAATGGCGATGGGAACAACGGCTTGGCTTTGACGATTCAATGAGTCTTCGACCACCGCGCGAATATCGTCGAGCTCCAAGCTCGCAGATGCAGCTCTGGCGAAAGAGACTTTCATGTCTGCCAAGACGGAATGAAGCTCAGCGACGTCGATTGCAGTCTGTGAGCGCATAGGACTTTGCTCTCGAAGAGCTTCCAAAACCGCGACTTTGATCTGATCAACACGCTTGTCTCGCCCGCGTGAGATTGGTCGCTGCTTCTGCTCGTCGGAGCCCTCATCTTCGTCGTCTGCGTCGCTGTCGACGTTCGAGGAGCTACGTTGCAGCTTCAGCTCTGATGAACGATTCCGGCGAGCTACTGTGTTTTGAATGTGTCGCAGACTATCCTCAAGAGGTTGCAGACGCTGCTCAACTACGCGGCCAATAATGCTGTCGATATGGCTGTCGAAGAAGTTGCTACGTTGATGCAGCTTCTCCTCGTCGGGCGGCGAAAGCATGCCGGACCAGTCACTTGTTGCGGCCTCCTCAGCTCTGTTGAGCTGGCGAACTTGAGGCCATCCATTCAAATCTTGATCTGCGCTGTAAGAACGCTCAAGTGTATTCTCTCGATCAAGACTTGGGCTTGGAGCATCGCTTCGCAGGTATGTGACACCCTTCATTGGGTGAGAACCTGGACTTGGCAGTCGCGCAGGAGAAGTGTCTCGGACAGTCTCCTTCTCCGAATCATCTGCATTGAGTTGGCGCATGACAGCATCGATCTCGTCGAATGACGGTTCGTGATGTTCAACTGTGTCGATGCGCTCGTTCGAAGAGTATTCCAAGGGCCCAGTAGGTCTGGCCGAAGCAGGGGCAAAGTCACGCTGTTGCGTCGATGGTTGGACCATGGATGCAGGAGCGCGCACGGGCGACACAGAGGGCGTTCCATCCTCCCTGATTTCACCCTCCTCCAACTCACTAATAGAGTTGAAGTGTTCGTGGTGTTTCTCGGTCGACTCGTTCTCAGTCGCGGGGGCACCAGGAGGCTGGAATGGCTTCGCCAATGCGGACAACGAACTCGAATGTTTGTGGTGATGACCTGGTGGCTTCGCGACGGAGCTTTCAACAGGAGCCTCAGCTTTGGTGGCTTCCTCCTTGGCAGGCTGTGGACTGCTGCTCTCCTCCTTCTCGGCGATGGCCTCGAGACCCTTTGGCGCATCGACCCCGTTCTGTTCCACATCTGGAGCTGTCTTGTTATCATTCGAGCCAAGTACCTTCTCCGGTGGCACAGGTAGCGCAGGTGCTGGACCTGGTTCCGCAAACAAGGGCACTTGATCGCCGTCGTCGCCGATTTTACGCTGTTGTTTTCTCTTAGCATCGCCTTGAGCAACACGGCCCTCGTCGTCTTCGAAATCGGTGCCAGAGCCAGATGCTTTCGCTTCGTCAGGACGAACGATTGCAATAGCCTTAGACCTCCTCGCTGGCTTGACAATATCAGGAATGTCGATCTTGCCAAAGATCGTCGGCAACTCGTCCACAATGTTACGTTGATCCTTCTTCGGTGCCCCTTCGGATGGTGCATTTGCCTGGAAGGAGGGTCCCGAGGAGGAGAAGCTGAACTCAGAAGTAGCTGGCTTGAAGGAAGCGGCGTTGGCATTGAACGAGCCAGAAGACTGGTGTCGGCGGTGACTTTGCGCCGGGGGTTGCTCGCTTGGCTTTGGTGCCGGAGCGCCAAAGGTGAACGTAGACTGCGGAGGTTGGAAGCCACTTGGCTGTTGGAAAGCCGGCGCGGGTTGGAAGGCGGCGCCAGGCTGGAAGTTCGCACCAGGATTGAAGGTGAATGAGGGAGCTGCCACGTTGAAACGAGATGCACTCTTCTTGCGGCTGTGAGTAGTCTCTTGGACGGGATGCTCGGAGCCCAGTGGATCCCTCTCCACAGGCAGAGGAGGCATTTGGTTCTGAAAGCCATTGGGCTTCTGGAACGGCAAGACCGAGGGCTGTTCTTCCTCTTCGGTGACCTCGATGTAGTCCCTGCTTGCAGCTTTCTGCCGCTGTTCAGCCTCGAGAAGCTCACGTTCAAGGCCCTCGCTGATGTTGTGACGATGACCTCTTGGGGTAGGCACTGCAATCTCAGTGTTGGCCTGCACTCGCTTATGAGGTGGGACGTAGGCCGGGGGCTCTGGTTCCTCCAGGTCTTCCTCATCCTCGTCTTCAGGCAGTTCCGGCAATGCGGGAGTCGGACGAAGGCTTGAACCTTGTGACAAGAAGGTGTTTGGCATCGGCTGCTGCATGGACTGAGAGTAAGCGTGCTGTCTCCGCCTCTGGTCGTCCACAAGGCCGCGACTGTAATCTTGAGGAGATTGAGGTAGCATTTGTTGGTTCAGAGGCGAACCAGGGCCACGCATAGAACCAAGTTCCTGTCGAAGGGCCGAAATCTGGGCAGGTGAGCCGCCACGCGGCAAGCCTGACAACGCAATCTGTTGTTGTGGGGAGAAAGGTTGCAAGCCAGGGATCCCTGGAGACTGAGGTTGCGGCGGCTGTTGTAGCTGCGGAAGTCCAATGGGGCCAGTGAACGTCGAGTGTCGGTGCATATGTCCGAATGGGCCGTTGAGAGGCGAGGCTGGAGACGCTACAGACATTGTGTGCGAATGTCCACGAACAAGTCCTGGACGACTCATGCTGCTGCCAGCAGATGTCGTGGGTATTGGCGGCGAGAAGGGCAGCGGCGGATACTGCTGCGACGATTGTCTGGACATATCTTGCGCTGGGACTTGTGGCTGCGGCGGCTCCTCAATTCCAAGAGTAACACCAAGCGCTGCCAGCTTCTGTTCTGTAAGCCAGTCGGTGTATGCTTTCCACCTCTCGAGATCTGGGAGCAACACTTTGTACTGGTCCCTACTAGGCAACTTGCGGCTCTCTGTTTCGTCCGGGAAAATGGCTCGTACTTGAGCAGGATCGTCACTCGTAGCTTCTTCGTGAGTCAAATCGTAACCGAGAACATTGTAGCCAGCGTCTTGAAACTGCTGTAGTCGCTCTTGAACTTCAGCTTCACTCATCGGCTTAGGTGCACCAGTCGCTCCATAATTGATCCGGGGTATAGAGATCACAATATTCTTGCCGCGCCAGCTCACCCGTTTCCTCAAACGTGGAGGCTCCAAGTGTGTAACCGCAGGACGATCGGGTTGCACAACGTCGCCAGGGGCAGCTCCCGTTCCATCAGCTTCAGATTCCTTCACTGGCGCATCCACGGGCTCGACGACTTGAGATGATTCCTCCTTCATGTGACTTTTCGGCCCATCCGATGGCGCGACGTTCTCCTTGTCATCGTTCTCAGCACCAGAAACTGCATCCGTAACCAGCGCGGTCGGCGTTGGCTGTTCCTGGTCCGCTGCAGTCGTTTCTTTCAAAGGATCTTGCGCTTGAGCTGGTTCCGGGGTAGGCGGCCATTTGGAAGCAAATACTCCATCCGCTGGCTTTTCAAGAACTTCCTCTGCCTTGGACTGCTCTTCTGGGTTGGGCTCAGGTGTATCGGCCCATCGAGACGCGAAAACGCCATCTTTTGGCTTCTCTGGTTGAACAATCTGCCGTTGTTGCTGCTCTTCTGCGTCCGGCTCTGGAGTATCCGCCCATCTTGATGCCAGAATTCCTTCCGCTGGCTTTTCTTCAGCATTGCCCTGCTCAGGCTTATTAGCCGCAGACTCCACCTCCGTCGAATCTGCCCATCTCGAAGCAAACACTCCATCTTGCGGTTTCCTGTCCGCTTCAACGGCTTTGCCCTGTTGCTCTAGCGTTGGTTCCGGCGTCGCCGCCCATCTTGAATCTAACAAGCCTGCCATGTTCTCAGGCTGCTGTCCACGCAAAGTATTCCAGAAAGACTGCTGGTCCAATGTCCGATTGTTCTCACGGGATTTATGACCAGGTCGGCTGGGTCTATCCCTCGGATGCTGGATCGAACCAGTAGAAGACGGTGCGCGTGGTCTTCTGCCTTCGCTATCAGAAACACTGTGCGACTCGTCACTCCACCAATGCACGCGCTCTGACTGTTCCTCTCGCTGCGGCAGCTGAACCCAATGTTGCGTGCGCGAACGAGGGGTTTGCAGATGATCGGGAAGTCCTTGATAGATTCCAAGCGCAGATACGTCTGGCTGTGTAAGACTGAGGTCACTCAATCGAGACGGGATCAAGTGCTCAAGACCAAAGCTCGGGGTAGGAGATAGCTCGTTGAGGTCGTCGCTGGCGGTCTGCTCAGAAACAGCAGTGTGTGCGGATCTTGACAATTGAGACGGCGAAACGTCGTATGGCGAGCCCCACGCAGCAGTATAGTATGCAGAACCAGTATCTCTACTCCGCAAGCTCGCAGGCGTTCGTGGAGGAGGCAGACGCGCGATCTCTGGGCTGGAAGCGTCGTGCGGCAGCGAAGACTCAGGCTGATCGGCTACAAGGCCATCATACTTGACGATGGGCGGCGACGAAGGCGGGGGTGCTGAGGACGTGGTGGCGGTTGTGCCTGTTGGCGGATGGGTGGTTAGCGATGCCCAACGCCTGGGACCGTCCAATGTCCCGCCGGACGCAACGACCAACCTTCCACGTTTCCAACGACCACTGAGCGACTACGGATCGCTCATCGACGGGTGCTCGACTGCCACGCGCTCGGGAGATGCGCACAACGCGTGGAATGGGGTACCAGGCTGGGGTCCGACGCGGTGAGACGGCGTGTGTCCAAAAAGTATATGCTCAACAAAAGAGAGGACGGGGGTGGGTCAAGGAGTGACAATGGCCATCAAAAACAGACGCATAAGAGCATTAAGCACGCATCGAGAGCGACAAGTGGTGACAACGACAACAGGTGTTCGCGATGCCCGTTGGCGTGGGTGTATGGGCGGTGGAAAGTGTGCTGCGAGAGATGAAGAAGATCCCCTGGCACTCGCCTCGGTCTAAGTTTGTCCTGACAGCCCTATCAAATGAGCGATCGACACGTCTTGGGCGCGAACACTCTTCATCGATGTCATGGTTCATCGAGAACAAGCTTGGAATCCTCTAGTATTTGTTGTGACGGCTTAAAACGTTGTACATAACTTTCATTCATCGTTTTGTTCTATATCATATCTTCACATGTACTTCAAACTTCTACAGCAGGCGCCAATCCATCGTCCTTCATGCCCTTCAACCAATCCATCTCCGTCATCGAAAACGCACCGCTCTCGCCACTCATGGCGGCGTATCCATCCTCCAGGCTCCAAACATCTCCTGCAGCATCGAGATTGATCAGATTATCAAAGTCGTGCTCAAAGTCAGGCTGGAATCCTCCCGCGGTCAAGTCCACCTGCTCACCAGCATTCTGATTCTCCGAATCTGGTGGCGTCGATGCTAGATACGAGTTCAGCTTCCGCGCAATGTCGTCGTCGGTGAGTTGGTCGTTCTCGAATGTGGTTCGGGAATCATCCGGCGGTGGGGTGAGCGCACCTGTGTCTTGGGCAGCTGGCATGAGCTGCATTCTGCGGCCGGCATCCACGAGGCCCTGCGCCGACGTGATGATGTTTCGCGGCTCCTTCACCTCGTCCGACTTCTGAGGTAGGGTGATTTCAGCCTTGCGAATTGCGGCTTCAAGGAACGCCGTTGAGTAGTCGGCAGCAGCGTAGATGTCCCGGAGCTTGCCCATGATTTGCATGCATTGGCAGAAGCCTTGCAAGCTCGACCGACGCGTCGACTCATCTGGGGCCTTGATGTCCAGCAGGTGAATAATGATGGCTGGTAGGAGGACAGTAACGCCAGTCGTTGGGAGATACCTCACCATGTCGAGATTGAACAGCCCGTAAGCTATGCTGGTGATCTCACCAGCTGCAAGCCGGACAGCCTTCCTCGAGTGCTCAAGCATGTCAGACTGCGTCTGCCTTGGTGGAATTGCTGTTGACGGCAACACTTGCGGACGATGCAATGCTGACAGGGTTGCATAGTAGATCATGTGGAGCAAAGAACGGTTGAGCACGATGCTGTCCATTCCAGAGTCGACGTCCTGCCATGAAGGAACGACATACTGCGCCTCGGGAGGTAGCTCGTCTTTCCAGTCTTGCAGCTCCTTGTCACAAGTCTGCACCTCGTTGGCTTCCGGGTCTCGCTTCCGTGCCAGGCGTGCAGTCGTCTGAGTGCTGCCTTCTTCGCTCAGCACGCCATGATTGTTGTTGAGCACCGAATACTGCACTGATAGCACATGGCTCATGCAGACGCAGAGCTTGGCGTTTTCGATGCACATCAACGCAAGCTGGTTTTGCATATCGACGTCTTTGAGGAGCTTGCAGTCTCCAGGAATACACGATGAGCCTTCTGGTAGCACCGCGGATTCAAAATCGTTGATAGTCAGCATGGGAACGTCGAAGTCCGCATTCTTGATGCGAGTTGGTCGACGCATGCCAAGCGCGACAAGGCGATCACGCATATACGTCGACCACCAGATGCGCTTCCACAGTTTCTTCCTCGAATCGTCCATTGCCGCCGATTTGTCTGGATTACGATGCAGACCGATTGTATGTGACAGAGACACCGCGATTCCCATCCAATGGTGGCTATCCTTCTGATCATCCGGGGTTTCGTACCAGTAAGTCATCAACAGCAGAGCTTGGATGAGAGATATTCGATCAACTTCGATGTCGAAATCATACAGCAGTCTTGTCTTTTGGAAGAAGTCTCGTCGCGCATCTCTCCGCGTGGCGTAACCTGCAGACTTGAGGAAGCTCATGTCGACCGTCGCAATCCCAGTGAACATGATTGCTTGGAAAAGGAGCAGGCTCACTGGTGCGGTCCCATCGTTTCTGTCAATCGTGAACACCAAATCGTGGACATTCAACAAGGGCATAAACGGATGGATAAATTCCACGAAGTTTCTTAGCAGCTCATTCCTCAGTGGCTGATCAGGTATAGTCAAAGCACCCTTCTTCTCCAAGTATACGACGTCTTCTGGGTCGAGTTTCGATGGCAGGGGTTTGATAAACAGAGGTAGGCTGTAGGTGGGCATGATCGGTGGCATCAGGCCGGACAGCAAGGGTGCAGGATCGGAAACAGACGGCTTCTGGCCGATGCGCTGCAGATTCATCACCATGTCAGGAGTGTACATGGAGCCTCGCGGAGGCTGATTGTTCAATGGCATGTCTCGACCGAGATCCTGGTCTGCGAATTTGTCAGTATTAGTCGTGCTCAACCAGGCCAGAAGAACATACAGAGGGCATGTGGGACATGTTCAGGACGCTTGAGAGGCTCGTAAGGCGGCTGTGCAGACATTGGAAACATCGGTGACTTGTAAGGCAAGCCACCTTTGTTCTGGTTAGGTGAGCCTTCGATGCCGTTCGTAGGCCATTTCCTAGAGCTTTGTGAGCGTGGTGGCCGGAGCTGTGTGCAAGGATCGACACTCACTTCTTGCGCTTGCTCTCTGACACGATGCATTCCACTTCATCCAATCGACAATTGGTGCATGGCGGGCCATGCTCAACCACATTGCATCTCACTTTGCGTGCGCGACAACATTGGCATGCTTTGGAAGCTCTTCTCTTGACGCTCTTCGCTGGGCGCATGCCATTGGGCTTCAGACCTGCATCGGCAGCTGTGCGTTTCGGTGGCTGCGTCTGCACTTCAACAGTGTCCGATGGGGAAGAGGATGCTTCGGATGGGGCTTGCGCGTCCATGGCTATGGAGCCCATTGTGAGTGGTATAGATGGAGTAAGTCACGAGGAGGAGAGAGTAATCAAGAACAGAGTGGAAAAGAAAGCACGTCGACGAGAGACAGGCAAAAGAAGCGCCAAACCTTAAGGCCCGCGATCCACCAGAGGGGCAGGGTGGATGATATAAAACGAGTCCTAGCGCGCGAGTTATCTCCGCCAAGTCATTGGATGGCCATTGCAGTGAGGGAACACATGCACGATCCACGCAGACCAGACCGCTAG
Source organism: Zasmidium citrigriseum (assembly GCA_002786025.1). Classification (NCBI taxonomy): domain Eukaryota; kingdom Fungi; phylum Ascomycota; class Dothideomycetes; order Mycosphaerellales; family Mycosphaerellaceae; genus Zasmidium; species Zasmidium citrigriseum. Next base: position 115,873 of record NHNW01000041.1, on the reverse strand, counting down.
CGCGTCCCTTGTGATTCGGCTTACCTGCGCTGCCAGAGCGCATGCGGGCGGCGAAGGTGGTGATGATGATGAGATGCGGCTGCCAGAGCAAGTACCGTACCCCGCGGTCTCCGCGTCGTGGTCTGCGTCTCGAGTGTTGGGCGTACCATGTACTGTACCACCCCCAGCAGGGCGGCCGCCGCAACGCATTGCATCGCGCTCGCAGACAAATGAGCGCCGACGTTTGAAAAGTCTGGAGTCCCCACAGCCGCTAGTGGAGCTGGTGGAGGTGGGAGACGCCGGGAGCGGCCAGTCGCTGCGGTCGAAGTTGGAGCACCCACAGAAACACCACCCGTGATTGTGGGCCCTCGCGGCCTCGCCTTGCCACCGCCTGGCCGCGACGACCTGTGCACGAAGCTCGCGAGGCTTGGGGTGCCGCAATCGGCATGTCAATTGTCAATGCTGCTGGCGGACCATGGTCACGCACTCGGAAAACCGGCGCACCGCATACTTGTTACCACTCGCAGCTGGCTCCGGCTTGTGCTCGTCGCGCAGCGCTGGTAACTCGGAAAATGAGTGCCGCGTCTGACTGGCCTGTGCGAGTCGTCGGCGACATCTGATCTCACTTGTGCTATTCCCTTACGGCCGCACGCGAGCCTGTAAGCGACTGCGAAATGCACAACATATCCCTGCGATGAGGGAGGCTCGCTGATGCTCTTCCAGCACAGCTGCGTGCTTAGTATTAATAATCCCCATGGAGACGCTCATCGGCATATGCGGTAAATCGAGGCGCTGCAGAAGTGAGGTGGGAAGATTTGAGGTGGTGGACGTCGGGTGACACGCTTGACTGCGGAGTTTCAGCGCCTCTAAAAGCCAATCGTTGACGGGTGACCATCTGTCCATTTCTTCGCTCGCACCATTGAAATGGCTCCTTCTGAAAAGCAACGCGCAGATGGCGAACGGCACTGGCGAATCGACTTGCTCCATTCTTTGCAAGAGGTACGGCAGCGCACAAACGGAGATGGCCTGTCGACAGCCTTTGGCCATGCATAACGCGCTACTCGCGTCGGGCGAGTCTGCCATGGGGCGATCGCAGTTCGTCACCTTCGCCCGTTCTCTGCCCGTGCTCTGTCCGGCCCACACATACTTGCGCTATCATCATGGCAGACGCCGGTTCCTCCGCATGCAGAGAAGACGTGGACTGTTGCAGCATTCTTTGCGCGACAGTCTGTCACATGCAAGGTTTCATCATCTGCCTGTATCTAGTAGTAGAGTCTATCGCTCCATCCTGGCAGTACTGTTCGATGCATCATTCACATGAATGAGTCGCAATCAGATCGTCTTCTTGTACGATCCATTCTGTTCCGTCTGCTTGCGAACGATACGGGGTATGGAAGTGAGCGCGCTGGGCCACGACAACTCGTACTCGTCGCTTTTGCCATTGAGGCAGTGACGAAGCCAGATGCCCCAGACGATGTAAAAGTAAGCCCCGAGGCCTGTCATCAGATGCCACCATCCATGGCCTTGAACTCATCAGTCTTAAGATTCACGGATGCAACTGAGGCCAGCACAAGACGATTACTCACCTTCTAGGAGTATTCCCCATGGTAGACCGATTTCCCTTCTCCATTGCCGAATCTGTTGGCAGTAAATATTGTCCAGGTTCCAGAGCCCATATCCACCTAAGAAGATGGAAAGACCAAAGGCAATCATTATCCACATCTTCTTCAATATCCATCGGTCTCTATCATCTTGTCTCTGCTCTTCTCGCTTCTCTTTCTCCGATGCTGTGCGGCTCGCCCGTACCTTCTCATGCTCTTGGTGCCTCTTTCGAAAGTGTGGGCGGATGTTCATCTCCATAATGAACATCGATCGTATCAGGACCACGGCCGTAAGGATTGCGTATGCATTCTGGTGAAACGAGGGATCCTGCAGGTAATGATAGTAAAGAGTGATGAACAGCGCCAGTCCAGCAACAAGGAAGCCCAGAATCGTCTTGATCCAGACGGGCCTTTTGTGTTCAAAGGTGGCCCACGTCATGAGGCAGGTTGTGTATATCATTGACAACTCGTCGACCAGCTGCATTGGGTATTTGAGCGTAGAATGGAAAGCAAAGCTGCCACTCCCAACAATCAGATACCCAAAATACGTGATCAAGAATATTCTGTCATGCCTATTGCGTAGACAGTTGTTGATGCCCACGAACGCCAGCCAAACGAACATCAGATTCGTGATTGAATTGACGATCTCCGCCGAGTATGTGGTGGCATAGTAGTTCTCTTCACACCAGTCTATCGTCGCAGTTTTTGGTTGCCAGTAGCCGTCTTCGCGAGCCGGAGGGTAAGGTATCGAAGGTAGGTGGAATTGCACCATGATGGTCGCCTGGCTAGCCCGTTCGGGCCCGTGAAGTCTGAGGAGGAGGTGTTGGGATTGCTGAAGTGCCTGACGCCCAGCGAGTTTTCATCGTCGCTCACACGACAAACATCAACAAACAGGGAGCAACGACGTCAGGCCTGCTTTCCACACGCTGACCGAGGCGCCGATCATTCCGAGCCGAGCACTCCCGCAGCCAAGTTTTGACGACACGTGATCTGCCTCTCTCCTGGCATCTCGACGACTTCACCTGGCCAGCATCAACTTGTTGCCTCAGTCATGGCTATTCCCAACGAGAAGCTGCAGCAGGTATGACGGTTTCCATGCTCTTTCATTCACGGCCGCTGATCGAGTTTACAGCTGCTGCAAGAGATCGAGCAGAAGGCCGCCTTCGCACAGCAGCAATTGGGCATCGTCCGGTCGCAAATCGCATCAAAGAATCGCGAGAATCGAATGCTGCAGTTGTCCTCGAGTGAGCTGGACACATTGCCAAAGGACACGCCCGTTTATGATGGAGTTGGCAAGATGTGGGACACCTCCTCTATTCATTACACCCGGCAGCCTCGGTTAACATGACAATAGGTTCGTCCTTACCTCCACCGAGGATGTCAAGGGACGTCAGGCCAAGGAAGCCACCGATGTGAAGGCCGAGATCGCAAATCTGGAGAAGAAGTTGCACTACCTCGAGACTACCTACAACAACTCCCAGCAGCATATGGAAGCGCTCTTCAAGCGAGGCGGCTGAAGCAACGACATTCCAATCGCCCATCCAAACACAGCACTGCTTATCCTTGCCTACATGACTGCCAAAGATGGACTTGGATCAGTCGCTACGCCACGAGGACGAGTGCACCAGTCGGTGGACACTCAGGAGACCCTGGGAGTGATGAAAACCGAACGGAACTCCGAATGCGCAAGGGCCTATGAAGCCGGATGCATCAGCTCATATGCAAGAGATGTGTTCGTGCCCTAGATTTGTCTTGCCGCAACAAGTAAGCATGGCGGCAGAAGGGGCTGAATTGAAGCAGCTCTAGCTGCTACGCATCGACTGCCTATTCTAGCATCGGACAAGACCACAGGTGGTTCTCACAGCTTCCCAAGTATTGATCGTTCGTTTTCTCAACAGTTCTTCTCAACAAATGCCTGCGTTATCAACTATGCTCAGGAGGATCTCTTCTACACGGGCTGTCCGTGGCTTCCCCGCTTTTGTGGTCTATGACGAAAGGCAACCGGTTCCTACCCAGCCATTCATGTTTTCACTTTCCACTTCGCCCAGCAAGCAGCCAAGCTGGAGTTTGCTGCTTGTACGTTGTGATTGACAAGTGTGAAGCATGGCCTCGTCAATGTTTTCTCTCCTCGCTACGGCGTCCCTTGTCGCCGCCTACTGGGACACGCCCCCAGGAGACTACCGGCCTTTTGGACCTGGATACTCTCGAGGTGCATATCCTCAGGACTACGGCGTCACAGGCCCGCCAATCCAAGGTGTACACGACTCACAACAAGCACCCACTGGCCTGGCCGTCGATCAGGAGCACAACATCTACCTTACCTATCCTCGCAACACCGGCCAGACACCCAACAATGTGGTCATCTGCACAAGCTTCAACGACGAAAAGCCTTGGCCAAATGCTGAGATTCAAAATTGTACGCAAGGACAAGATCCTTCGGAATGTTTCATCAATGTCCAGAATGTGGTCTTGGATTCTGTAGGTCAACTCTGGGTGGTCGATTCTGGTATTCCCTATGATGCGACACCAGGAAGCAATGCATTATACGGCGGTGCCAAGATCATGTCGTTCAATCAAAGTGGCGAACACATCCGGACGTACACGATCCCACAAGATCTGCTGGCACATGGGACGAACGCAAACGATGTGCGAATCAACAATACGATCGGAACCAATGGATGGGCTTTCATTACCGATGAATCCACTAACTCTTCGGTGCTGGCCATTGACTTGGACAACGGTGATGCTGTCAGGCGACTGTTCAATACATCAGTGGTCAGAGCAGACCCCGGATATGTCGGCTCCTACGACGGAGAACTCATCTACTGCTGGAACAAGACAGAAAAGGGATATTGTACAACAGGCGCGGATGGAATCGCACTCGCAAGCGGTCAAATGTTCTGGGGAGTCCTGGCGTCCAGAAGGTTCTACTACATTTCACAAGAAGTCTTGATCGACAAGAGTCTGAGTGATGACGAAGTGCTTGCCGCAGTTCAGGATCCGGGACAATGTGGCTCAGAGCAGGCCGGATTTACGGCGGACGACCGAGGCAGAGTCTACATTTTCGCGAGCGAGCAGAACGCGATATACTATGTCGACACACTACAGTCGGAAATCGATGAGCCGGTAGATGGCCTCCAGCCTGGTGGCGAGGGACTGCTTCCAGCGAAAGCGTACGTTGTGAAGTCGTTAGTTCGGAATGCTATGATCCAACATGCTGACTCGGGCGCGATTTTGGATGGCTGGCTGTACTTTTGTACGAATCAGTTGGAGCTGAGCCCGGGCCGGCAATACAACAACACAGACAATCGCAAGGGACCGTTCAGAAGCTACCGAATCTACATCGGCCGCGGCCCGGCAGTGTAGGTGAAAAGATAGGCGATAAGAATCGAGCGCCTGTTGCCACATGTTGAAAGTTTCAAACCACTCTTGGTGAGGTGAAAGCGAGGTTAGGCATCGACTTCTCGCCTTCAAGATGAGTCATGACACCTGCAGTGATATTTCTTCTCTCACATCTCCACTTCGAAGGGTGATTTTTAGTCGCAGGCGATGAAAGTGAAGGAGCCTCACTCGTATTGTCGAGAGTGAAGTGAGCTTGAGTGAAGTGAGGTGGGTGGGTCTCACTAGCGTGCCAAGGATTTAGCGCAAACCTTGCTTCCTATTGTCGACAATACAACTCTCCGCCCAACAATCGCAACCCCCAGAAGTCTGAGCGGCAAATACTGCCCATGGCTGCGCGATATGCATCACGTCGCGAATCATGAAACGCCGAGCACAGCCATAGGTGCAATCAGAGTGAGTTGAATTTTCTTCGACCAGGTTTTGCCGCAGCGGCTGCAGGGGCGCGCCTGCCTTGCTGGCCGGTGGGTTGCACATGGCTCAATAGAGTTGCTATTGTCGCTCGTCCTCAATAGCGACAACAATCGTAGCCCGCCGCGCAGCTGCCTGCACAATCACACGCCATCTTCCTATTGAGCGTCTTTCGGATATATTCGTTCGCTGCGCTCTGCTTCCACCGCTTTCTTCTTCACTTCACTCAGCTCAACTTCACTTCGCTCGGTCAAGCACAAAAGACTCACACCGTCACCACTCATCAGCCACTCATCACCTCTCTTGAGTGAGCCATCTTCTCGAAGAATATTTAAGTCACCTTCGACACCCTCTTACAGAACCACTACCTGTGGTCACCGGCCTGCCGAACCTCACCCAAGCACTACCACATCGAGACACCGCACCGGACTTCATCACCACCCATACTCTCGGCTACGACACATCAAATAGCCACCAGCGCCTGCGCACCTGATCACAGCTCACGTGTCTCGACATGGACTCCATCACCCGCCTCTCGCAAAAGATCCTCGCCGAGCGCGCCCGCAACGGAACCCAACAACAGCCAACTCCATCAACGGCTCCACCACCCTACTCCGAATCAGACATGGACTCCGACTCAGACGATGACTCCGACGACGATGAATCAAATCCCGTCAAGCTCATGATCAACGCCGCCCACAGCATCCAAGGCTCCAACAACCTGGTCCCCACATCACCCACACCCCTGGCCGACGCAACGAAATTCAGCACACTGCTCCTTCACGCTGTGAATCAAATCAACGCCGTCGCCGGCAACAACTCCACAACCGGCCAGGGCAAGGCTCGCCGTCCGCTCAAAGTCGACTTGACCATCAACTGCGGCATCACCGTCATCGGCGACAGAAATGTCATCGGTAATATCGGCCTGAAACCCAAGCCTCTCAACGGCGTCGCAGGAGCACCAGCCATGACCGGCGGGGCGGCGGCAGCAGCAAGCACACCAGCCGTGGCGGGCGCAAAGAGAAAATCGGAAGAGTCTGATCCGATGGAGGAGGAGCCAGCGGCCAAGAAGGTCGCTACTAGCGAGGCAGGCGATGACTAGATCTCGCTCGAATGTTTGCTTTTGCTTTTGATGATGATGCTCACATGTTAAGACTGTATTTTGCTCACGACACAACGGGAGGACTATCTGTTTACAAGCACTGCGACGGACGAGATTTGCTTTTATGATTTGGTGGTGCGGATCAATCCCAAGGAGCGAGCGACTGAAGCGCTGCTGTGGTATTCTATTAGCTTTGTTTGCTTTCAATAGTTACGACACTCATCTGAATCATCACTCCACTCAAACGGTCTTTTCCATCTTTCCAGCACGTCTATTTCGGCCTGCTTTCTTTCTCGCCGTCGCTAATAGTCTCAATGATGCTACAAGTACATAATGATGCCCAATCGACAACACGCAAGCCATGCTCAGGGCTTTTCAGAACAAGAAATCCTACTTCTGTGCACTTCCAAGCCCCAAGGGCTGCGGCTGCAACAACGACTGCCGCTGTCCATAACCCGCACTGAGGTACGACCCAACACCCGCCGCACCAGGATAATTTCCTCCACTACCACCATGACCTTCAGCCGCCAAGCGCCGCTCACGATACTTACGTCCGTTAATAATATTTTGCAGACGTTTTCGCTCGCGGGGCTCGGTGATCTTGGTCCAGTCGAGGTCTTCGCCGGGTTCGGCGTAGTTGACAATGTCAGCCATGGTGCTGGCGGAGATTTGGCCTTGACCTCCGGACGAGGCGCCGGTGTAGAGGTGAGAGGATGGGTTGATGTCTCCTTGCATGCGTGGTGTTTGCGTCGGTGTGGATTGTGGGAAAGAGGAGATGTCGGACTGGAGATGGGCAAGGGGCCGAACGGGCGGAGCTTGGGTGTATTGGGGCATATTTGCTTCTCGCGAGGCCTGGTTCTTTTCGTGGAAGAAAAGTCGATGATTCCAAGGTGGGAGTCTCTTGTCACGTTCGTAGAGAAGGCCGCAGTTGGTGCAGAGCGTTCTCGGTCCGTTAGGCCCATCTCGCACGCCCCATACTGCAGAGCCCCAGATGAAGCAGTGCGAGCAGGTCCAGTACTGTCGTTCACCTTCTGCGAGCTGGCTCGTCGTTCCACCGAAGCCGGCAACCTCGGGAGTCTCCCGACCGATCGGCGACAGACTCCTGAAGCGTCTCTTCTTCTTCGATCGCTCTCCCCGCCCCATTCGCTCGTCTTCAAGGCTGCCGTTTGCTTGCTGTGACGAGCCAAGACCTCCTGAGAAGTAGTCGCCAAGCCCGCTACTCTGCGCCTGCAAAGAGTAGGTAGAAGTGAACCGTGCTGTCTCTCGCCGCTGCCTGCGTATTTGTCGCTCACGGTCGCCTTCGCGTCTCTCAATCTCTTCTTTGCTGAGGACCTCGATCTTTGGCTCCCAGTCAACACCAAGGCCGTCTTCGTCGAACCTCCATCCAGCACCAACGCCAAGTGCAGATTCCGCTGTGCCGTGGTATTCGCAAGCTTCGTTCTCGATGACTCCCCATCCATCGACGCCACTCCCCACAACACCTGCCAATGTGCCGTTGTTGTCAATCATGTCCTTCTTAAGTCGCAGACTTGACTCGTAAATGGCATGAGCCATCATGGGGACCCATTCTCCAGGCAGACCAAGATCAGCACATGTCTGCTTCGCAAATATCTCAGGAAATCCTGGAGGATGTAGAAGCGACCATTCGAACTTGTCCGTGTACAGCCTATTTTGAAGATTGATTGATAGCGTGATGACGCAGCGATGTGTGTCTGGAGGATTGAGCGCTGATGATGCTGAGGGATCTCGTGGTAGAGGTTGCGCTGTTACTGCCAGAGCAGGTGTGGAGGTACCATTTGGCATTGGTGTCGGTGGGTCTGACGAGATCTGATGACCGTTCGTCTGAGGTAGCTGAAGAAGTCCACCGCTAGGAGTGTCGGCCTGCATGGGTGTCGAGGAGTCTTCTCGGGAAATAGCAGGCCGGATCGATGGAGTGGGTGCTGTCGTAGGAGGAGGCTGATTCACGGCTTCTGGTTGAAACAGTGGATGGAGTGCGGTTGCAGCGTGCTCCTCAAGTTGTAGTCGGATCTGTTGTGCAATTTCCAGAACCATGGCCTGCTTCCTCATTACCGGAAAGTCCAGCTCGTCCACAAAGGTCTTTGCAAACATGTCTGGTGTGATTAGTGCCTCATGCAAGTTCCACAAGAACTGGTCCTTCAACCGGTATGATGGAGTTGGCTCGGGTGCCTTGTAAGCAGGCAGGTTCTCATCGATTCCAAAGTCTTTTGCGTTTCCGGGTGTGGGCAGAGCAGCCTCTGGTCGGAAGGGAGCCACGTCTAGGTCGATCTTGATGGGTATGAGTGTCGTGGGCAGAGCAGACTGCACGTGCATCTGCCTCTCAGTCAACGTCCGCTTAGGCTTCCCCATCCAATCTCGCCATATGCCTTGGACATCAACGGGTGAGTGGATCTCCTTGCCCAGCTCCTTTGCTTTCTCGACCATGGGGTCTGGCTCGCGTCGCTGCTGAGCAGTGCGCAAACCGGTCGCCCGCCGCGGACCATCTGAATCGTCAATGCTATCATCGTCAAACTCCTCGGCGTAGTTGATGGCAGTGGTGCCTCGCTTGGTTGTGCGCACGGGAGGGAGAATTGTTTGAGGGACCACCGGTGTCAGCAGCGAGTTGCCGTAGGTTCGGGTGCGCGGTGCATAGGAGGAGACGAAGGCCTGGGGCGCATTCAGCCTGTTCAGATTGACCGCGCTCGTCGACATGGCGTGCTTTTTGGCGAGACCACGCGGGTCTGCCTCTTAAGAAGGATTGTTGCCAAACTGCGCGCACGGAGGATTTAGGTACGCGTGCTTGGTACCATCGGAATCGCGGAGATGCGGCGACGGCGATGGGAAGAGTTTGGGAGGGCGGAGGCGCGCAGAGCGGTGGTGGACGCGGATTGTGTGGAAGACGCAAGGGTTCGTGTCGGTGCTGGTGTCAAGCTGTGGAGTGGGAGTTGAAGATCACCTCAGACGTGGGAAGACGAATTCAGCTATGGTCTTCCGTACGGCCAACGTCTCCTCTTCCCAGCCCTTGCAGTCATCACCATCTCTCCGGGACTGCATACATGCATTCATTGGCATCCTCGTCGCCTTTCCAGAAGAGAAAGCTGTTACTTCCGCGCACGCTTCGGTGCAGTTCGACACGGCATACTTACCGCCCGCTCTGTTCACGCGCGATCCCCGCCAGCGCGCGCGTAGTGAAGTGTCCATCTGGTCGCGCGTTTCAGATCCCCAGTCACAACTGCAACCACGGGAGAGCATTCACTGGCAGACCATGGCATCCAACCAAACACCCCGGCCTGGCCTTCACGATACGTCTATCAGGAAACAGCTTGTCACTGCTGTCAGCAGGATCTGAAGGCACTACCACCTCGAGTCCTCGCCCACGGCCTGCCTTGCCGAATACCCCGGGCAGCCTTCACTGCAAGAAAGCTTGACGATGCTTGAAACAATACGAGCGTAACGCCAGTCCAATCAACAGCGCCTAGGTGCATAAAGACGACGCTCTGCTTTCATCGACGAGTGAATGCGACCACTCCCAGGCCGCCTTATTGTTCACTCTCCACAATAACGCTCTGCCGAACAAAGGGGCCCAGTCTCATAATGCTATTGTGTCGCATCAATGAATGCGCGTCGTAGGTCCACGACGCTTCCATTTCTCATACTATTTATCTGCGGTCCCCTTCCCTTGTTCTTCCTCCCCTCTGTGTGCATCTCCAAGATTCCAACTACCTGCTGGCATTCACTCAGCAAGACATTCTTTACTGTGCGCCAGCCTCAAACGACTGCAGCTCTTCAGCAACCCACGATCCCTTTCTCTAGCCGGCCTAGAGTTACGAACACCCCACGACCACGCCCACGACAACCAACATGCGTCTCGGTGCAGGATTCATCGCCATCGTTGGCGCATCTGCCCACATGAGTAAGTCTAAAGGGCAGAAGCCATACCCTTGCATATCTGAGACATATACTGACCTTCTGCCCAGTCATGCAACACCCCGTCCCCTTTGGCAAAGACACTCTCAACAACTCGCCACTTGTTGATGCTAAGCCTGGCTCTTCGCAGTCAGACTACCCGTGCAAGAAGCGCGCGGGCGTCTACAAGATCGATGAGATGAACAAGATGGCCGTTGGCCAACAAGTTGAGCTGAACTTCACCGGTTCGGCGTCTCACGGCGGCGGTACTTGTCAAATCTCGGTCACCCTCGACCCCGAGCCCGATGTCAATTCTGACTTCAAGGTCATCCAGACCTTTGAAGGCGGCTGTCCTACTGCCCAAGATGGCAACTCCGGCTCTACCGACTTTTTCTTCCAGATTCCGAAAGGCTTTCCGAACGGCAGAGCCACGCTTGCGTGGACTTGGTTCAACAAGATTGGCAACAGAGAAATCTATATGAACTGTGCCCCGATCGAAGTGTCTGGCGGCTCCGACAGCAAAGACGTCTACAACGCGCTGCCGAACATGTACTTGATCAACCTCCCAACGAGTGATTGCAAGTCTGCCGACAGCGAAGACGTCTTGGTCCCATTCCCCGGTGATGCTCTGAAGAAGGCCTCCACCGCCAAGCTTGCACCACCCACAGGCCCCGGCTGCGCCGCTGCAGCGAAGAAGTCAAAGCCAAATGCAGCAGCGGCAGCAGCTCCCGACGCTGGTGGTTCTTCCGCGCCCCCAGCCAAGGGCAGCGACCAGACCGCTTCGTCCTCGAGCGCGGCTCCAGTTGCCTCTTCGGCTCCAGCCTCGTCTGCACCATCTGGCATGAGAACGGTAACGACCATCGCCTCTGGCTCTTCTGCTGCTCCCTCTGAGCCCGCAATGTCATCTGCACCGGCCTCTGAGTCGACATTCCCAACCATGTCTGTCTCCTCTGGTGCAGGCGTCTCTGGCCCCGCTTCTACTGGCGCTTCTGCTGCTATGCCATCATCTGGTACTGGCTCAGCAAGCTCAGGATCAAGCTCAGGATCAGGCTCCGGTACATGCTCCAGCGATGGCGAGGTCGTCTGCAATGGTACCTCGCAATTCGGCCTCTGCAACAGCGGAAAAGTCATCTGGCAGTCCGTTGCTTCCGGCACGCAGTGTGTCAATGGAAAGATCACCAAGCGATCTACCAGCGACAGACGCCATCGCCGCCATGCGGGCAAGCACTCTTAAGAAGCGTTGGCGTTGAATCGCCTTTCGCTTCGTCCACTCCTTACAACACACGAAATTGCCACGACTCGACGACAGAATGAGATTGATAGAACAGCACTGCATCTGGGAGGCGTTTTGATTGGGTCTTAGAGCCCACGCATTGCATGGAACAGATTGGAATGGGCGCAGGATAAGTCGCTCAATGGAGTTCAGGCGTTTTTTGCTTTAGTGATTTTTTGAAATTGAACAAGTTGCACCGCAAACTCTTCTCTTACTAGGTTTGATCCTCTATTTTCACCTTTGAAGTCAATTGTTATATCGCCAGCTCCTTTCACAGCAAGGTTGGTCGCGCTAGTCGAACAATCACGTGACGCTCTCGCTTCCGCATGTGAAGTCCCCGGACTTCACTCCCTCGAGACCGTCACTTCTCGCCAACTCACGACATGCTTTGTGTCGCGCGATCAACGACCCAAACATGATCTTGCGATAGCGCCCGGTCATCCATACATCCGCCAAAATGTCGCAAGCACACGACCTCCATCGTGCGCTCCTCCGGCCCGCCATCATACATACCCTACGAGCGGCCGGCTTCCACAGCACGAAACCCTCAGTCCTCGACACACTGGTCAACCTCGCCGAGCGCCACATCATGCTGCTCGCATCGACAACCGCACAGCACGCCTGGTCGAGTCACAACGACCCGGTGCCCACCATTACAGACGTCCGTATGGCGCTCTCAGACTGCGGCGTGCTCACGCCCCTCGACGATCCAGCCGAAGAAGCATGGAAGGAGCGATTACGGAAACCCTTGACTGAGATGGCAGAGGTGCCCAAAGGCGGCAGACAGCGCATGAATGCCGAGAAGCGCAAGCGCGAAGACGAGGATACTAAGGATGTTCGAGAATTCGCGAAATGGTACGACTCGGCACAGTTCAGAGAGATCAAGCGCGTTGCGGGCATGACTCCCGATGCAAGTGCTGTGGGTGGAATACCTGCAGTGGGAGTGGGAGGGAGTGTGGTGCAGGCGGACGATTTCCTGACGACGTTGAAGAAGAAGCATGGAAAAGGAGTGGATGATAGTCGACTACAAGGCACTGTTCTTGGTCGAACCGGCGATGACAGAGAGGTTGTGGTCGAGGGTGGGCCGGTGCATCACATTCGAGATTGGAAGCCGAAGTTGGAGGAGAGGTCGGTGAACATTCAGGATGAACAACCCGCTCAGAATGGGAGCGCGAAAGAGAACGAGACTCCAGAAGCAGCCGAAGAGACGCAGGAGTCTCCCAATGAGCCAGTCGATACTGCAATGCAGCAGGTTGCCGCGGCAGCCTGAAGAAGGCAAAACGTACTGCCCTGTGATACCATTTGAAGTTTTAGCGAAGGCGTTCGGGAGGGTTGAGTCGTATTGATAGTGCAAATACCACAACCGAGAGCAGTGTTCTCCATCGAGTTCCTCTCAGCTGCATTTTGCTTCCAAATGCGGAGTTTCATCCTTAATGCACATGCGAACTTCTGTACATTCCGAAATATCTACAATGAATGCAAGTAAAGCGTAAGTCTCGCAATCAGAATCGCTGTTGAAAAGCCACCGAGCAGCTCTGACGCAAGAGGCTGCAGAGTATTCGTCAAGGCCGTCATCGTCGTTCCTGTCGTTGTTGCAGCATGCCACCTCTCCACTACTTTGCATGACCATTCGCCTTCCCATTCACCTTGACATGCCCATTTGCCTGCTTGCCCTCCTTCTCAGCCTTGAACTTCGCAATTTCCTTTTCGACGTTGCTGTCAAGCCGGGCCTTCAACTCCGGGCGATAGCCGAGCATGAACAGGACCTCCAGCCAGACGAAGAACGGGGCAAGGAACAAAGCTTGAACCAAGTTGTCAAGCAAAGCTGGGGCCCGTCCCTCGAAGACGCCGTGACCGACGAACTGGACGAGCCATGAGACCACATGCACAGCGATGGCGATGTAGTTGGCTTTCATGCCGTAGGTCGAGGTCAGGTGGTTGGCGTAGGCCGTTCCACCAAGCAGTAGGGGAGCTAGCATTGCACCTGCCACTGGTTCCATGAGGATGTAGAGGGAGGAGTAGGTGAAGCAGGCGATTGTTCCGAGGTTGAGTGGCAAGTAGGGGATTGTTAGCCAGTCTGGGACGGAGAGAGCTGGTGTGTTGGTTGCCTGAAGACGTGTGAGTAATGAGTTGTGGGAGCTCGCTCTTTACACGTACAAAGAGGAAGCCTGTAAGGAGTAGGATCGGCACGAAAGTGATGTGGATTCCAATGTTGACCTAGAGTCTATGAGATTCGTTCCAGAGATTGTAAAGGAGTCTCCTCTCACAGGGTCATGATGATATGCTCCATACTACAAGTTTATCAGAAGCCGATCCTTCACATTCTGGCTTGATACATACAAACATGAGCTGTTTCTCCAGGTTTAATGCCATGCTCGGGTAGGCTCGGGTGCTCGTGGTTGAGTTCAAGGATGGGTTCTGAGAAGACAACAAACACCGTTGAGATTGACACAAGGCAAATGGAAGGCTTCCGAAGAGAAGTCAAATATGAACAGAGAATAGAAGAAGCAGAGCGTGTATTCGAGGTCAGCGTGACGCCGGCGGAGCTAGAGCAGCGAGGTGAGGTCGGGCTGGTCCGGCTTGGCACGAAAGCATTCTGCTCTCCCTTCGGAGCTTCGAGCATCACTTCATCACCACCCCAACACCCTCTCTCCGCTCACACTCCATCGTCCATCCGCAGAGGGAGCGGCATCTACCAATTTCGCTGCCCACGCACATCACATCACCATGTTCAGGACCGCGCTCCGGACGAGCGCCCGCGCGGCGCTCGCCAGCAGCAGATTCGTGCCAGCGGTATGTACACCACCCTGCGCCCGCCGCAGAGCTCCAATGCCGCCCGGCACCGCCATCAACGGACTCAATGGGCCCGGGACACACGCTTGATGGGCATTCGAGGCATTCTTGGAGCTTTGGGCGAGCGCTGCAGACATGCCTGCCAGCTCCGAGGCTATTCAGGGACAGGCGCGCTAACATGGCTTCTTGCAACAACAGCAGCGAACCGCACCCGCCGTCGTCAATGCCTACCGTGGCTACGCCGCCGACACCAAGGCCGCACCCACCGAGGTGTCGTCCATCCTCGAGCAGAGAATCCGTGGCGTGCAGGAGGAGGCAGGTCTCGCCGAGACCGGCCGTGTCCTCACTGTTGGGTATGATGGAATCAAGAAATGGCAGGAAAGATGGATAAGAAGACTGACATTGCGATCAGTGACGGTATCGCTCGTGTTTACGGCATGAGCAATGTCCAGGCTGAGGAGCTGGTCGAGTACGTCTTACACGCTGTATACACGCCAAGCATACCACTAACAGCCATCAAGGTTCGCCTCCGGCGTCAAGGGCATGTGCATGAACCTCGAAGCCGGCCAGGTCGGTGTTGTGCTTTTCGGTTCCGACAGATTGGTCAAGGAGGGTGAGACCGTCAAGCGTACCGGTGAGATCGTAAGTATCACGAGCTCTGGTCATATGAGTGGCAAGGCTGTACGCTAACACTTGAGTTAGGTCGACGTTCCAGTCGGCCCAGAGCTTCTCGGCCGTGTCGTCGATGCTCTCGGTAACCCCATCGACGGCAAGGGCCCAATCAAGACCAAGGAGCGACGCCGTTCCCAGATGAAGGCCCCAGGCATTCTTCCCCGCAAGTCTGTCAACCAGCCCGTGCAGACTGGCCTCAAGTCCATCGACGCCATGGTGCCCATCGGCCGTGGTCAGCGTGAGTTGATCATTGGTGACCGTCAGACCGGCAAGACCGCTGTCGCTCTCGACGCTTTCCTCAACCAGAGACGTTGGAACAACGGCAACGATGAGGCCCAGAAGCTCTACTGCATCTACGTTGCTGTTGGTCAGAAGCGATCCACCGTGGCTCAGCTTGTCCAGACTCTTGAGGAGAACGACGCCATGAAGTACAGCATTGTCGTCGCCGCCACTGCTTCCGAGGCCGCTCCTCTGCAGTACGTGGTACGTAAAATCAAAGCCATCGCATTGCATGTCTAAGACGTATGCTGACCTTCACTTTTAGGCGCCCTTCACCGGTGTAAGTCAAGAGCAGAAGCCATAATTATTGCATGTTTGAGATATTTGCTAACTTTCTAACCTTTTACTTCAGTGTTCCATGGGGGAGTGGTGTACGTATACCTAAGATTGGACCTACTACTGCTTGCAACGGGCGCTGACCATCTTTAGTCCGTGACAACGGAAAGCACGCCGTCATCTGCTACGACGATCTGTCCAAGCAGGCCGTCGCCTACCGTCAAATGTCTCTTCTGCTCCGTCGTCCCCCAGGTCGTGAGGCCTACCCAGGAGAGTGAGTCGATTCGAAGCCCATACAGTTTACTCTTTGCTAACGTGATGATAGCGTCTTCTACCTCCACTCCCGTCTTCTCGAGCGTGCCGCCAAGATGAACAACACTTTCGGTGGTGGCTCCCTCACTGCCCTTCCCGTCATCGAGACCCAGGGTGGTGACGTGTCTGCCTACATCCCAACCAACGTCATCTCCATCACCGACGGTCAGATCTTCTTGGAGTCCGAACTGTTCTACAAGGGTATCCGCCCGGCCATCAACGTCGGTCTTTCTGTCTCCCGTGTCGGCTCCGCCGCCCAGCTCAAGTCCATGAAGCAAGTCGCCGGTTCCCTCAAGCTCTTCTTGGCCCAATACCGTGAGGTCGCTGCCTTCGCCCAGTTCGGTTCCGATCTTGATGCCGCCACCAAGCAGACCCTGAGCCGTGGTGAGCGTCTCACTGAGCTGCTCAAGCAGAAGCAGTACCAGCCAATGGCTGTCAACGAGATGGTCCCACTTATCTTCGCCGGTGTCAACGGTTACCTCGACAGCGTCCCAGTCAACAAGATCCTCCAGTGGGAGGCTGACTTCCTCAGCCACTTGAAGAGCAACGAGAGCGCACTTCTCGAGCAGATTGACAAGGAGGGTTCCCTCAGCAAGGACCTTGAGGGCAAGCTGAAGGAGATCGTGCAGAACTTCACCAAGAGCTTCTCGTAGACTTTTAGACTGATCCCAGGGGTGGGTCGTGTATAGTACAAGGGCAAGCTCGGGTTAGGAAAGAAAAGAGATCCTTCACCACTCGAGTGCCGGAGAAAGCTGTGGTGCAGTAGCAGTATTGTAGATACGCGCGTACTTGTTTCCTTTGTTCTGGAATCGTTCTCTCACAAAAGATGCCATGTTGACCAACTGAGCGAACGAATGACCTGCGATCCATAGCGTGTAGACAACGGGGTGCTGAGCTAATGGTCTCTAACGGCCTGGGCCGATCATGTGGCACGGACAATTTTGTTAGCTAAGGATTAGAGGATCACTCCTTGTTCCTGCCAAACCTTGCAACCACCCAAGACCACAAACCACAGACGCCTGCCAACACCTGCTTCATCAGGGTTCTCGGACGACCAGGCTCCGATGACTTCGAAACGCGCTCTTCCACAGGTGGGATTCGCTCCCGCTCCAAAATGCCCGGTGGTACAAACCCAAGACGGGAGGCCGCAGACGTGCAGCAGATGGCAACGAGAAGAGATTGCCGGCGTCTCGACGAACGTCGCTGAAGGCTCCGAGAAGGGCAATTTGTGCGACTCCTCTTTCACGTCAAGCCATTGCGCTACCGAGGCGTGATTCGCCCAACTGGCCGTAGTAACAACGTCCGTGGATGGGAACACCAGCTTGCTGCTGGTGCAAGGCTGAATGATACCGCCGCCCATGCTGCAGTCCGAATTTCCAGTAAGCCATTGGTTAGCGAGCGGCGAGCGAGTACGAATTTGCGATTCCCTGGCTATTGACAGGCATATGTGCTGCATCATCGTGGACAACCGGTTCTGTTCCAGGCCTATTTACCAGGCCGGCGGTACTTCGAGCTCTCGAGCCTTGCCGCTCAGGCCCGCTGTTCAGCTCCTCCGACTGCCTTCCAATCCTACGAGATGATCGAGGTATCTTTGTCCGCTCGGAGCTTGATGAAGCAGTCTGGAACAAAACGCCACGGTAAACGCCAGTTGCAGCGGTATATTTCAGCCTTCGTTTCTGGGGCCTAATTTTGGCAGTGGGAACTGGGTATGTTGTCCCCATCTGTCCATTTCCATCCTTCATTTCAGGGAGGCGCTTGTTGATTTCCATCCTTGCCTTGTCGAAGCTCCAGAGCCGTTGCCAACCTACTCCCTTTGCTTCCTGTGCCTCGCAAAACTGAGCCGAAAGCCCTCCCTGAAGATGACCGGCTACCCCATCTCTTCGCTCCCTATGAGTGCGGCATGAGCGGCCGTGCGCGTTTCTTGTTTCTCTTTGCTTTCATTTTCTACACTTTATCGAAATCGTTGCGTGGCATCCCTTCACTCACTTCATCAACAAGTCGCCGACCATCACATATTTCAGATGGGCACCCCTCAGCAGCCGTGGCCGTTCGAGACGAAGTCCAAGATGCCTCCGCGGTTTCTCCAGCGACTAGAGAGGCAAACGGAGGCATACAAGCAGGCTTTCGGTGGCGAGCCCAAGTTCGACCCTCCGCCCTATCCCATATCAACGCCCCGGTCATCGATATCTGAAGGGGTACCTCATCAGAGTCCGCCACCGCAGTACTCTCAACTCAACCACCGACCTTCTTTTCAATACGAACGATTAGCACTACCGCCAAATTCTCTCATCCTCGTCACCGGCGCCAATGGATGGCAGGGGATGCACATCGCGGATCAACTACTGGAACACGGATATCGAGTTCGAGGAACGGTACGAGATGCCGACAAAGCGATCTGGACGAGCAAATACTTCAAGGAGAAGTACGGAGCCGGACGATTTACGACAGCCATTGTACCAGACTGCGTTCCGCGAGGCTCGCTCCATGTCGCCGTGAGAGGCTGCTCAGGCGTCGTCCACTGCGTTTCCGTGACCAAGATGTCCCCAGATCCGACAGATGTGATCACACCAACGATCGCCAGCGCTCTGAACGCCCTTGAGGCCGCGGCGCAGGAATCTCACGTCAAGCGATTCGTGTATACCAGCGCGACCATCGCGGCAGTGTCACCTGGTACTGGAGCCCGTACCGAAGTAACGAGTGACAGCTGGAATATGTCGGCCTTCCTGACGGCATGGCAACCGCCCCCATACGATATGGATCGAGCATGGGCTGTGTATGCTTCAAGCAAGTTACAGACGGAACAGGCGGTTTGGAGGTGGTATAGCGACCATCGGCCACATTTCACGCTCAATACGGGTATGCAATCTGACAAGAGATCAGGTGATTGAGTACTGACGAAAACTACAAGTCCTTCCCGGTGTGCTCTGGGGCAAAATGCTCGCACCCGGCCACCAAGGCTATCGCACCTCTGTCAAACAACTCAAGAAACTCTTCGACGGCAACGCAGCCGCAACAGCAAATTCACCAGCCCGTACGTCTCCTATCACCCCTCCCACCTCTCTCCCCTCACTAACTCTCTCCTCAAACACAGAATACTTCATCGACGTCCAGGACTCCGCAATCCTACACATCGCGGCCCTGATCCTCCCCGACGTCGCCGACCGCCGCATCTTCGCCGCCAACTGTCCCTACAACATCAACTTCCTCCTCACGCTGCTCCGCGCCATGTACCCGCATCGAATTCTCGAAGGTGATGTGAGTGACCATGGAGTCGATATGACGATTTATCGGGAGGCGGGGTTTGCGGAGGAACTCTTGAGACGGATGGGGAGGAAAGGGTTTACGGAGTTGGAGGTGAGTGTGCAGAGGAATTGTGAGAGTTTTATTTGAGAGAGACGAGGGAAGGGGGAGGGCGTGGCACTTGGTGTGCTCTCGATCATGGCTGGAGGGATTATGCTACTGGTGACGCTGTCGAGTGTCTTTGGGATAAGGAGAGGAGGTGGGAATCAGGGGAATCGAAGAGGACGAATTATTTGCTACGTTGGGCCTATTTCGAGCTTGGAGTTTCAGGAGCAAGTTCCGATTGTCCATTGTTGGCGAAGTGAGAAGCGGGTTGGGCGTTAAAGGAGAAAAGAGCTTGGAACCATGCATGGTGATCATGTTGTTGTTGCAGTCTGACAGTGTTAAATGTGTTGGCTTATGCATGTGAAGGACTCCTGATATACCCGGCATGTAAGAAACTGACAGCTTCCGGTTCGTGTATGTACTACTAGCAGCCGATTCTTTCTGATCCTCTGGACGATGGTTCCTGACTTGGTCATCACGAAGATGTTTCCTTGGGCATTTCATGGGATCTTCGGAGTCCGCGGTGTCTGCGACACCATTTGCAGAGGGTGGCCTAGCTTTGTCACCTGGTATCTTCACCCCAGGGTGGTCACAGTCGAAGGTTTGCACAAGCCAAAACAAGACGCAGACCCATCGCGTGACAGCAACAAACCTCAGGGAACACCCACGAAAGAAGCTGGAAGGAAAGAGAAAGTGACAGGCAAGGATAAGCTGTGTTTGTGGTTCTCGGTATCTCATGAATATCCGAACGGGTTAGGGCAAGCAGAATTCTTTCTGCCTTGGACCGAAACCCTCCTTTCGGTATCGCTATCGTGATGTTCATTCTTCATCGTCATAGCACGTTATTCAAGCTTTTCGTTCGTTCATTAATCATCCTCGACTCCGCGTCTCCATAGGGTGCTCGCTGATGGTGCCTGGCGGAGTTGAAGAAGCTGCTCTAGAGTCTTTTCGAATGCCTTCTCTGACTTCCATCCTCTGCTGAGTGTCGAGAGTGTCGAGAAAGGGACTGTAAGGCGCGGCTATGGTGTGCTCTCGGCCTTGCGCCAGTCCAGTACCGCTCCCCGGCCAGCGTCGTTGCTGCGCGTGCATAGTCTCCAGAGGCTCGCCAACGATGCCGTACTTGTCCCAGTTTACGGGAGGCATCCTCACTACGCTCTGCGGCCCAGGTATTCGCGGGAATGACTTAGCCGTATCTGAGTTCTTCTTCGTGGAAATGTCCATCTTCGAGTCGTCTTGCTGAGACTCCGTAGGCTTCGTCTTTGTATCTTCGTCCTCTCGCGTTGCGCCTAGCTTCACCTCTTCTTCGTCATTCTCGTCATCATCGCTGGCTTCGTCAAGAATAGCCCTCAAGTCACCCAACTTCGGTCTTGACTCGTTCAACCTGCCCGCCGCCAGCTCCGTCTTGAAATGATTCGGGTCGTCCAGCGCCAGTTGCTTGATATTCTCCAGAGTTTTCAGATCATCCTTCGCCTTCATCTTCTGGAACTGCAGCGTAGATATTGCCGCTCGAAGAGCAATAGCGTCTGTCGCATCTTCGCTAGAGAAAGGCAGGTTGGGCGGTTGCGGTATGTACTCCGCAGGTGCTATCGATGCGCTCGGCTGTTGTGGTTCGGAGGGTAGGCGTGCGTGAGGCTCTGAGGGAGAAAAGGTGAAGTTGCCTCCATTCTCGGCGGGCACAAACGGTGCCTGTACTGTCGCGGGGAGAACTGGCTGCACTTTCGGTGTGATGGGGCTGTAGGCCGGAGCGACCGGCGACGAGGAGCCTGCGGATCTCTGGGTGTTGGTGTCCAGTTCGGGGGCGGGGCGCTGAGTGTGGTTGTGGTGGTGGTGGTGATTTGAGGGCGGCGGTTGGGCGTCGACGTCGACGGACGACATGTGCAGTGCGGGCAGGGTCAGTGCGTGAGTGCCGCCTGGAGATGATCGCCACAGCAGAAACGTCGGCCTTTCGTAACACTTTTCTCTGGAGCGAATATTCGAAAATGGGGCCGCCAGCGGGGTTTTGTGAGTGAGAAAGTGGTTCTGAAGTTCCGGCTGCGATCTTCGAACTTTTTCGACGTGCACTTGCAGGCACAGAGGCGGGGAGAGAAAGAAAGGTCGACTTGCATGACGCCTTTCGGCCACGGATGCTCTTTCCAAACTCCGATCGTTCCTTCTTTAGCCTACTCATCCACCTATTTCACCTCATCTCGAGAATGTCGAATGGCGCAATGCTACCGACACGGCACATGTTACCATCAATCACAGGGCGCACTCGAGAGAATACTCGAGATACCGAACATCTCCAGCTGCCTTTTGGGCGACGGCTCGGGCGAAGGCCATACCGACGGGCACGACAACGCAGCCTATCTCTCTATCAAAATCCTTCTATTTTTTCAACATCTCATACATCCATATCCCCTATATCAACAACGTCGCTTCCCCTCATTGAACCTCTCCCCAAAGTATCACAAGAAAGAGCAAATACACTTCGATATGTCTCCTCCCACAATCGCCTCCCTCCCCACCGCCCGCAAACTCGCCTTCATCGTCCCCTCAACCAACACCGCCGTCGAAGCCCTCACAATCTCCCTCTTGCACTCCCTAAATTCCAACATAATCCCCCTCTTCACGCGCATCCGCGTCCTAACCCTCGGAACCGACGCCAACACCAAAGCTCAATTCTCACAACAAACCCGTGCGTCAACCCAACGGCAGAAGCCATCTCACAGCAAGTCATCAACATCTACTGACATTCTACTCTTGACTCTCAGTCAACGAGGCCGCTCAACTCCTCGCAGACGCCGAACCGGATGCGATTCTCTGGAACGGCACAAGCGGGATGTTCGTTGGCGGGGACTTAAACGCTGATAGAGCCCTCGCGAAGGGCATGACAGAAGCCTGTAGTGGGATTCCGTGCAGCACGAATACCATCGCCACCATCGCCGCCTTGGAACACTTCGACATCAAGGACGTTTCGATCGCGGTCCCTTACACGCCCGAGATGACCAAGAAATTAGATGATTTCTTCAGCAATGAAGGTTACCATGTGCACAAGGCTCTGTGTCTGGACGAGACGCCCAAGTCGAATGCAGAGATTGGAAAGTGTTCAGCGGAGACGATTAAGAATCTTGTTAGGAGGTCCGTCACGCCTGAGACGAAGGCTGTGTTGATTGCTTGTACAAATTTCCCTGGGACGCCGTTGGCAGATGAGCTGGAGAAGGAACTTGGGGTCCTGGTACTCGACAGTATCGCAGTGACGGCGTGGTACGGGTTGAAGACGATAGGGGTAAAGGGAGCAGGGGTGAAGATGGAAGGCTGGGGCAAACTCCTCTGCTCACTGTGAGGCAATTGGAAAGCTTTTGCTATTTTCACATTGATTCTGGTACTGTTTAACTGATAAGAAAATGCTTTATGATCCTACACCGCTGCCTTGCGCCTGGACGCCCGCTGATGAAACGACCAGATGCAGCCAAGCCCAATCCTGTTCTCTCTTCACTCGTACATTTCCCCCACCCGAGCCTCATGATCTCTGTCATTATCTCTCTCCTGCATCTCACTCTGCGTTTATTTCGCAAAGTGGAAATCGTAGTTGAGCCACTTCCTCGCCAATACCTGGTCAACCTCCAGACCAGGCTTGCCGTAAGTCATCGGGGAGAAGAACCAGAAGCTCCAAATGAGCACTGCGACGATAATGCCTGAAGCAGCCCAGGTAGCGAGGAGTGTCTGACCAGCAATACGTTCCCGGATGGGCTTGCTGCGCTGCTGCTGCTGTGCCTTGCTTCCCTTCTTGCCATCCACGATTGGCTGGCCAGCCGGGAGGTTGGCAACTTCTTGGGGTTCGATGTTGAAGATGAACTCAACAACAGCACCCGCGACAAGAGCGCTGGCTAGATGGGCTGGGAGGTAGTGATGCAAAAAGAGCTGACGACCCATGATGAAGAAGGGGAAGTAATGGGCACCCCAGACGAGGAAGAAGAATCCTGTGCTGTTGTACAGTCGAGACCGAGTACCTGAAAGAATGTTAGGAATACCCGCGAACAAGGGTTTTGTATGGTGACTTACGTCTGTCAAGAGCGTCAACTCCACGACGCACGGACATCTGATCTGCAAACAGGATGCCTGCGAAGACTGCTAGCAAAGCCGATGCAAACCACCAACCCAGAGGGTTACCCATGAAGTAGATCTGGCGCTTGGTGGCGGCCTCGGTCCAAAAGCTGACTCCACGGAGAAGGAATGGCCACTGGATCGGGAACGAGGCGTACGGATGCGATGAGGTGAGCGCGTTGTTGTGGTAGAACATGGCCCGTTGAAGCTCGAGGTATTTCTTCATGAAGGGCATGTACTTCGGCTTCCTCACCTCCTTGACCAATCGCGGCGAGTCAGGTTCAATACCTTGGACTTCTTCCACGTACCAAGAGTTCGAAGTTTGGAGTGCGTTCTTGTTGCCGTTTATTTCAGCTTGCTTGTATCCCCACTCAGGCAGTGGTGTCGTGTGAGTCCACATGGCAACCTTTGTTGGGACGTGGATCAGCTTGAAGTGGGAAGACAGCGTCTTGAACTCCTGGCCATCTTTGCCGTTGTCAACCTTGATCTGGAACAAAGTATCGTTGAAGCGGTCTCCGTTGGCCTGCTCAAGAGGTACAGTAGTGAACTCCTGGTTTGTCGGGTAGTAAGGAGAAGCCACGTCGTGGGTGAGGAGCCAGGTGTCAGTAACCAAGTGCCTGAAGCGAACGATATCACCGTTCTTCACACGGTGTCCGCGACCTTCCATCTGTGTCGATGGAATGATCTGCCAAAGGTTGTTCGTATCATTGTGAGGGTATCCAGTAACCTGCTGTCCCTGAGACGAGATACGGCCATCCTCATAACGGAGTGGGTACTTGTCGGTGTGAGAATGCAGGTAAACCTTGGTGTCCTTGTGACGCATAGAAAGGTTGTCGAAGTAGTCGATGGGAATCGCGTTCTGTGCCATCAAGTTGTCCGAAAGCGTCTCCTGGAAGGCCGGGGTCATGAAATCGTCACCAGGGCCGGAGCGCGAAAGGATCGCAAAATGCACCTGGAACCAGAAGAGGTACATCATGAAGGGAACGATGACAAGACCCAACGCACGCGCGGCGAAGTGCTGTCCCCATACTTGCAGACTAAGCGCCCCCTGTTTCCGGTGGATGTCGAGCAGGTCCCAGAGATCGATCAAGACAGGCACACCGACCGAGAAGAAGGTGAAAGCTCCCACGTACTTGGTGCTAATGACGCAGCTCATGCTGATACCAGTCAGGAGCAGCCACTTCCACCACTTCCTAGAGAATGGAACGTGTCGCAACTTGTAGAACCGCACATAGCAGAGAATACTCAATGCCATGAACAGCACAAGCGTAGCGTCCAGGAGGATCAAGCGAGTCTGGCCAACGTGTGCGTTGTCGAATAGCACCAAGCAAGTCGCAAGAATGCATGCTGGCACGCTGTATCCCGATTCCCACATAATCAAGTAGACCACAGACACGGTCAGCGCTCCCATGAGCGCAGGCATCGATCGGTATGCCACGTAAGGGACATGGTTGTCAATGTATGAATCGCCAATGTTTTCGAAGAGGAAAGATCCATCGTAGCCAACGAGCCATCCGGCGAATGCGAAGAGGAGTTTGCCAAAGGGAGGGTGGACGTCGAAGAAGTACGTTCGTTGGAGGTAGTAAGAAGCGAACTGCACGTGAATAGTTAGTCAATCGATTCGAGTCTTCCAGCAATTTTCCACGTGTCATACCTTGCCAAAGTGGACCTCGTCGAAGACAACCTGGTTGGGATGGCTGATGCCCCAGAACCTCGTCAAGAAGCCCAGGATGGTGAGGAGAGTAAAGGCAATCTTGTGGTCCCAATCCTTCTGCACCGTCTCTTTGGCCGCATCCTTGACTGCAGCCATTGTGTCGTCGAGCTTGCCGTTCATCGCGGTTGCGCCTTCATTGTTCGGCGTTCCAGGTCGCTTCTTGCTCGAGGTGTCCTTGGGCCCTCTTTGGCGCACTGCGCTCTGCGGCGAGGACATGGCGGGCGGTGCGCGTGGTGTTCAGCGGTCGCCAACCGCCAAAGTGGTGTCGAGTGAAGACAGTGGAAAGGAGAAAAGAAGATTTGAAGTGGAAAGGAGTGTGATGGCGCGCAGCCAGAATTATTTCATGCCAGCTATGCGTTTAGAAGACAGGACCCTCGATCGAGCGAGCTGATCCACCCCCTGGCTGGCGCGCGCCGCGCCGCAGGCTTCACGTGGATTCGGAAGCTTCTTCTGACAGTCAAGCAGATGCACATGTTCGTTCAACAATTCGTATTTGGGTGAATTCTATCAAAACACGTCTGGGTATCTCGCCCGAAAAGCTAAGGACACGTGCGCCGCCCTTCGCTCAATATGCACATGATCCAATCCATTTCCACCTTCCCTTCGTGCTGTCGCTGCGCGATCGCTTAAAAGATCATGATCGTTACTGATGCTGCCTGTAGTGATGGGGAGATTGCTGGTTGTTTGGCGCAATCCTCGGATATCGAGGTTGTTGGCCTGTCGCTGAAGGACCATGGTCCTGATGTGGACTGTTCACATCCGATATTTCAGAGTATCCAGCTGCGCGAGTCTGACTCTGATCCGAGTAGTTCACGTTCGGAGCAGGATGGTATCCAGGTTGTTGCCTTCCAGCTGGACTTTGATCCTGATGCGGATAGTTCGCTCTTGGAGCACTGTAGTATCGAGGCTGTTGGCCTCTCGCTGCAGGGCTCTGATGCTGGTGCGAATGATTCGCTGCCGGAGCGGGATGTTGTCGAGGTTGTTGGCCTGCAGTTGTAGAAGTCTGGCCCTGATGCGGATAGTTCACTGGCTGAGCACTCCGATACTGGTGCGGATAGTTCACTGGCTGAGCACTCCGGTACTGCGGCGGATAGCTCGTGCTTGGAACGTTTCGGTATTGCGTAGGATAGTTCATTACTGGAGCATACTGGTATCGAGCCGTGTAGCCTCCCGCTGCTGCACCTTGATACTGAACCGCATAACTCGCTCCTGCCGGGGCCTGATAGTGAGTTGGATAGTTGCTCCTTGGGCCATGATTCATGTTTTGAGGAGGATAATGCCGTGGACCACCACTGTGATACGGAGACTGGTGACTCGGAGCTGGACCATTCTACGGTGCAGCACTCGTCCCCGGCAACGGTGTTGGAGTCCCGAACGCGCCCTCTTGAGGTCTGAAAGATGCATTCATATACACCTCCTGCTGCCTCTTCGGGTCGTGGCGATGAAATTGGCTGGTGTCGAAGGTATGTTGCGGCGCCGAGGCTTCTTTTGGAATCCCTGGTAGCATCTCGCGTCCGCGCTCTCTATCCTTCTCCGTGGAATCTGGCGCGGCATCGATCGTACTAGCACCTGATATGTTGGAGATGTTGCGGAAGCCAGTGAGTTCTCGCTCTCCTCCGTTTTGCCTGTGCTTGGTCACCGCAAGCGGTGATCCTTGATCCCGACCGAACGGGCCACGATTCCTGTCCGAGGTTGGGGGTGCTGCAACCACACTCGAGGGAGGCTCCACTGGATCACTATTGGCCGGTACTGTTCCTGAGCTGGAATGTTCCATTGCGCCCTTCTTGTGAGCCATTGGTGTCGCAAAGGGGCTCCCTGTTCGTTGCATGCCTCCGCTCAGATTTCGAATAAGGTGTTTTGAATTGTGAAGGCCGGGCTGCTCGGCCCAGTCGGGGGTGTGAGATATCGAAGTCATCGCATGGTTGTGGATCGGAGCCTGGGGCCTAGCCCATGGTGTCTGTTCCAAGAACTGTTCATGCGCAAGCCGTTCACTTTGTGGCTGTACCATACCGGTCCGATTTGGAAAATAGACAGGCTGGGGGTTAGCGGCTGCCGGTTGTGCTTTCTTCGAAAGCTGCTCATCCATCAGTCCATGCCGCACGCAGTCTCACTCTGTTTTAGCGTACCTTCATTTTCTTCAAATCGTTTTCCAAAGAATCGCCCTCTGTGCCTGTTATGTCGGGCGCGGCTGGGAATCCCACGTACTTTGCGACACCACTGAGGATTGACACCTCCTGGTTGTACTTGGCTTGCTGCTTGATCTGTGCGCTCTTCTTCGTCGGCAGCTTGTAGATGTACACCTCGTTGTCGTCCATGCCGGTCTCCCGGCGCTCCTGTTGGATGTTGTACCAATCTTCGCCGAGCTTGCTCATGACATCCTCTCGAAGGTCCCGTACATGCTGAAAGTATTGGCTGTGCAGCTGACTTCGCTCGCCCAAGGTTGTCCTTTGGAGGCTATCAAACTTGTACCTGTAGAAAGCCTTTGCCTCATTCACTTGTTTCTGGTGTCGAGCTTCCACGCACGCATTCTGCCGTAGAAACTCAGGATGTTTGCAGTCGGCTTGATTAAGCATGTCCAACTCGGCGTTGACTGCTGCCAACCTTTCGTTGTACATCTTTTCTCGGAATGCCGCGAATTGCTTGACAACATCCTCAAAGACAGTGGATGCTGCTTGTTTATGCTTCAATTCCTCTGCCGACTTGGCTGCGGCCTCTTCGCTCTGCTCTTCTTCAACTGCCGCTGGCTCTTCGGCTGTGTCAACTTCTGGTACTGGCTCTTTGGCGACGCTCTTCTTAAATTTCCCTTTTTGCTTTCCCTTTCGACCTCTGCCAACTTTGGCCACAGGCGCGGCCAAGGAATCATTTGTTTCGTTCGTGTTATCTGCGTCAATCGTTGCGCTCTCTTCTGGTACGTCTACATTCGCGTCGGCTTTGCCGTCAATGGGTTCGTGCGCGCTGGAGCTGTGACTTCGCTTTCGAGGTGATTCGCCGATGTTTGAGTCCGCGCTGGTTAGAGAGCTGTCTGCCGTGTCCGATCGCTTGCGCTTTTGCCCTAAAATGCCCACGTCAACGTCGCGTTCTGCACGAGTATTCGACTTTTCACGGCCCAGACTCAACCACTCACCCGCTGTCTCCACCGTGCTCGTGCTAGAAGCTGCGCCAGGGCCTGCTGGAATGGGCGACGGCGGATCTGAGAGGTCATCATCTGCCGTGGCCGCTTGATTGAGCTTGCTGGGTGTCTTTCCGGTGTTATCTCCATGTTTGCGCGCTTTGTCTGGCGTCTGGTCGAGTCGTTCAGTTTCGGCCTCCGAGTCGACTTCGAGCGATTGGTGCGTCGACACCTGGCCACCCGTCTCTTGATCGACTTTACTGCCATTCAAATGCTCTTCCTCATCTTCTTCGTCGATTGGGTCACTCAAGCTGCTGGAGCGGTCATCGCGATCGTCACCGACCTCGGCGCCAGTGGCATCAGGCGATTGAGCGCCGGTTTCGTCTTCGGCATCGTTGTCCTGCATAATTGTGTCTCTGACCCTGGCTGGCGAAGCTCTGGCACTGAGAGGTGATATAGATGGCCTTGGAGTGACCTCGCGGTTGCGAATGGGCGAGCGCGGCGTCGCTGGAGTAGCATGCAGTTCTGTAGAAGCCGTGTCAGTCACATCAGGTCCTGAATCCTCTCTGTGCCTTCCGACATCACGAATGCCAGGCAGCGCATGAGCAAGAGGGGCTGACGTACTGGCAGAGTGCTCTGTGGCCGTGGTACTGCGACGCGCTGCAGCGGCCATACCTACCGCAAGCGACGTCGCCTACGGTGCCAATGTTGTATGCGCACAGTCGTAACAGATGTCAATTCGGCGACTGAGGTCTTTGCACAGTGCGGCCGCAGAGAGGTGGTCGTTGGAGTAGGCGTCGCCAGATCGTCGTGCGGTGTGCGCGAGAGTGTCGAGGCTTTCGGAGCGGGAAATCGAGGATTGTGGACGAACTGAATGTGGATTAGAGATGGCACAATGGTAGAAAGGCTGCATGCGCAAGGCGGTGGACGGCGGCGGCGTGGAGGGGTGGTGGTGGAGCGGGTGGTGAGAGAAGAGGAGAGCAGCACTTGGCCGAGTTGTGACGACGGAGCGGGCGTCCAAACTCGCTTAACTCGATTAAGCTGCCCGATTCGGCGTATCAAGGGTCCGAGCTCGAGTTTTCGAAAATGGCAGGCGTCGTGAAAACGTTGGCCTCGATGTCCTCATCCACCACCAGCAACATGTCGAAGAAGAGCGGGAAAGTCTCGAAGAAGGGCGAGCAGGGAGTGAAGAAGTCTCGGAAGGAGGACAAACATGCCAAGATTCCAGAAGACCAGAAGCAGCGTGCTGCCGAATCTGCCTTTAGCTTCCTGGTCGCAGACGACAAGGCGGTAGATCCGTCTCTATCCTCTCTATTCGCAGTAAAGGTAGAGTCGCATTGGGTGTGCTAAGAAGTTCTCGGAGCTGACACTGTGCAGCAACCTCCAGTCAAGGCAAAGCCCGCACCACCACCAGAGCCTCGCAGGAAAGCCGAGGAATCTAGCGATGAGGCCGAAGACGAAGAGAACGATGCAGAGTTGTCGGAGCTGGAAGATGAAGATGCCGAAAATGTATCCATTGACGATGGTTCGGAAGACGAGGAAATGGCAGACGAGCCCACCAAGGAAGCAAACGAACTCCCCGTTAAGATGGAGGAGAGTGAGCCTCAGCCAAAGCGCAAACGCAAGAAGAAGGACGCCGACGCAGAGCTTGAGGATGCCTATATGAGTCGGTTGGCTCGTGAGGAGGAGCGAGATGCAGAGCGAATGGCCGCGGAGAGGGCTGCCAAGCGGCAGAAGGCTGATGTTGAAGAGACTGCGGAAGAGGATGACAGCGAGTCTGCCGAAGATGCGGAGGATTCCCAGGATCAGATTGACGAGGACGAAGATGCCATGTCCCCACCACCAAAGCACGAAACGCAACAACAAGCAGACGACGATCTGGCTAAGGCAAATCGCACTGTATTCCTAGGGAACGTCTCCACCGCGGCCATTTCGTCCAAATCATCTCGCAAGACCTTCGAGAAGCACCTCAAGTCTTTCTTCGACGATCTTCCGCCTCCCAAGGACGGTGTCAAGTACAAGTTGGAATCGATCCGTTTCCGATCAACGCCATACGCATCTACCATTCCCAGGAAGGCCTCGTACGCGAAGAAGGAACTCATGGACGCGACGACCAAATCGTCAAACGCCTACGCTGTCTACTCATCCCCGGGCCTTGCACGTGAAGCTGCAAAGAGACTCAACGGAACCGTGGTTCTAGACCGCCACCTTCGTGTAGACGAAGTGGCCCATCCATCCAAAATCGACCACCACCGCTGCATCTTCGTCGGCAATTTGGGCTTTGTGGACGACGAGAGCAACATCCAAGACGCCAACGAGGACGATGGACGCGAGAAGCGAAAACGCGGCAAAGAGCCCGCCGACATCGAAGAAGGTCTCTGGCGGACGTTCATGAAGTGCGGTACAGTCGAGAGCGTGCGTGTCATCAGAGACAGCACCACACGAGTCGGGAAAGGAATCGCCTATGTGCAATTCGAAGACGAGAACGCTGTGGAAGCTGCTCTACTGTACAACGACAAGAAGTTCCCACCCATGCTACCTCGCAAGCTCAGAATCTCCCGAGCCAAGGCGCAAAAGAGAAACGCGAAACCCGGATCAGACCGTCCGACCTCAAAACCGAGCAGCACCGGCTATCAGAAGAAGCTCACCGGTGCAGAAGCATCGAATCTGGGCAGGACTAGCAAGCTCCTTGGGCGAGCGGCGGCCGCGAAAGCTCGCAAGCCAGAGAAGAAGGATCGGCCAGCCAGAGAAAGCAAGCCATCATTGATGGACGGTATAAAGAAGCCCGAGAGCTTCATCTTCGAAGGCCATCGTGCAACAGAGAAGCAAGGAAAGAGTGGATTGAAGCTGGGTGGTCGCCATACCAAGAACAAGAGCAAAGTTACCAAGAGGAGCTCTTCATTCAAGAAGTCAAAGAAGGCGGCATAGTAGACGAAGAAGTCTGCCAATTTGATTGTCGAACGATGAAGTCTTTGAATAGCGGCAGTAATCACACAGACAGCGCAATTCTCAATGCGCATGCATAGCTGTCTCATTCAGTCTGGGTCCTGCTCAATCATGAAGTTTGCCCCTTGTTCCCTCCCATATCCCAAAGCGCCTCGCCAAGTAATCATATTACAAAAGTCCATGTATGCTTGGAGGCACTCTAGTCCTCCACCGATGGATGGCTTCCCCCCCATGCAAAAGAATGCCGAATCACAGTCAGACCCGTCCGAAAGAACATCTTCCCATGCAACAAGCCCATATTCTCCAGGACAAGACAAGACGGTCAAATAGCCCAACTTCCCCTTCGTTGGGTCGTGGCCCAGTTCCCGCCAGGAGCAACCTCACGAACCATATTCTTCTCCTGCCGCGCCCATTCGCGGATATAAAGCTTCAGCGCCTGCCACCGGACACAACTATCTTCAGTGATCCCCTCACCTCCTCCGCCTTCGAAATCCTGGCCAAGGCGGATATACCCTCTAGGACTCTGCTTGGCCTTGACATCGTCCTGCCTGAGCTCGGCGATGGGGATCCGGCTGATTTTGGAGAGTTCCTCGTCGAAAGGTCGTGCGAGGGATGGGTAGCCGAGGGAGAGGTAGTTGAAGACTTGGGTGATGAAGGCGTCTGGGTACTCGCGGTTGAACATTTCGTCGAAGTCGCGTTCGGAGACGAGGATGGAGTCGAGGCGGGCGATGTCTCCTTTGACACTATCGGGTGGTGAAGGGGGTGTTGTAATGGCTGTCAGGCTGAGGTTTCCGCTTCCGCCGCCGGTTGCGAACGACTGCTCGAAGGGGTTGATGCTATCTCCTCGGGGCGCCGGTGTCATTAGACCTGTAGGACCGGATGGAGGCATCAAGCCGCCGTTGTTGGCCTGCTGTTCTTGACCGACACAGCAACCGCCCCAAAGACCTTTTCCAGCTGTGCCTTTGGAGGGGGAGGTAGTGGTCGAAGTGGTGCTGGGAACGGTCTTCTTAGGCGCAGCATTCCACAGTCCGCCTTCGTCCTCGTTATTCTTTTGGCTTTGAGACTGTTCGTTCAGATAGCACATCTGCTGTCTTAACTTATCCGACCCTTGTGTGACATCGAAACGAGCGGGCTCAGGTGACGGACATCGCGGGAACACCAGGTCACGTCCAAGCATTGGTGGACGGGCACGATCACGCATCGACCGCATTTCATTGTCCGGCTGATGAACGCTTGGGGCAGAGTCCGGGTTCCACCACGGCGAATGTGACTCCTTTTTGGGAGCTGTCACTTTGTTCGCGTTGCGTTCCTGTTCCATCTTCTCGGCGTGGCGTTGCATTTCAAGCTGTTCCCATGGAATTTTGGTGCTTTCACGTCTAATCTTGACGAGGTACTCTTCCTCGTCAAAGCCTTCCCAGGTCACTGGACGATCTTCAATCTCGTCATCGAGACTGTCCTGATCGTCGTTAACGTAATGCTGGACAGGCTCGTGGAAATCGCTGTTGGGGAAAGCCGCCAGAGCTTGCTCTTGAAGTCTCTGTTCGGCTTTCCTCGCCTCGAGTTTCAGCAAATACTGGCTGAAGTTCTCGTCAACGCTTTCACGGATCCGGGTCGCGTGCTTGTAGAACTCGTTGAACGATGAGTCCGAAGCTGTGATCGGTGAGCCTTGGCCTGGACTACAAGACATGGAAGAGGGCCCAGATTCACGCTCACTTTCAGAACTCTCAATCGTATCAAGCTCTGGCAAGCGAAACGAGTGGCTGCGACCCGTGTTGAGTGCAGCTGGCCTTGGGGGAGCACTTCCATCCAGAGGAGAAACCGGTCGCTTCATATCGGGGGGCACGATCTCGTGACGAAGATCTGAGACATCGTGACCCTGCTCACTCGCCCGAGTGTCTGGCTCCCGATAATCTGGTGTTTTCCAGCCCGCATGCTTCTGGTGCTCACGAGCATGTATAATGTGCCCCTCTTCTGTCCTATAATCCTGATAGTTGGCCATATTCGAATCCCCGGCTCTACGAGATCTCTTCGCAGTCGACAGTACAACAGGGGTGAATTTCCTGGGAGTGGCATCTTCAGATGCAACAGTCGACGCATTGGACTCCATACTAGCTCGTCTGCTAGACTTCCTGTTGCCTCCATACTGAGTCTCTACCAGCTGCGGCTTGAATCGGCTCCCAGACGAAGGCTTCTTCTCCTGCGACTTGTCTTTGCTGCTCTTATGCGTTGTTTCGATCGGCTCTGGAGCCAAACGACGAGGCTTGGACTTGTTGTCCTGCGTCCCTTCGACATCCTTATTACGGGAAGATTTCGAGGTCGTCTCGATTGGCTCCGGAGCAAAGCGCCTGACATTCGAAGCACCTTGCTTTTCCGGCGAATGTTTTCGGGCCTGCTTAGAGGATTTGGTCGTCGTTTCTATCGGCTCCGGAGCAAAGCGCCTCGGCTTGGGTTGGTCATGTTTAGTTGAGGCATCGGCGGGCGCATTCTGCGGCGAGGATGGAGGCATCGCTAGTGGACGGGCAAATGGCCCAAACGTCGAGTACCGCCTGTCCGCTCATACGCTCCTGATACAAGGCTAAGGGGGCCGACCAGGCCAGTAGCTAGACAGAAAAAGGGTCTCGAGTGAGGACGGCGTCTGCTTCAGGGCGTTGAGGCGGCGCTGGGCTGCTGTGCGACTGATGCAAAGATGACCGAACGGAGTGCGAGGAGCGTTACGGCAAATCTGGAGGCTGCACAGGGTCGCGAACTTGGTGGAGGGCAGTGGATCGCAGAAGACTCGGCGGAGAGGTGGATGGCAGCGGGAGAATCGTGGTGGACAGCAGAGCGGTTGGTTGGTCGATTGGCGGATATGACGACGATTCTCAGCAGACGCGGAGTTCTGGAAGAGTCCGGCTGCAAACGGTCTTGCTGCACCGCCGTCGGGAAGTGGTCGTTAACGCTGTGAGTGAACGATAACACAGCAAGTGTAGTGTATTGAGGAAGGGAAGAAGCAGAACTCGAGGCGAGACGAAAGGCAGCAGGCCAGACCCGACGTCGCAGCAGGTCGAGACGGTCAACAAGTCAATGCCCCCATGCAGGGCCGCACGTCGTCGCTCGCATCCCACGCTGCTGCTTCTGTGCTCGATCGACACGACACTTCGCCTTTTGCTCCCGTACCATTGGCAGGCCGTCAGCAAGCTTCAGCGACGCATTGCTTTCTGCCAGCCTGCGAGCCTGTCTGCCCCGCCATCGCCCATTCACAACGGCTTGCAGCAGCCAACACGATATCGATCGGGACGACACGGGCTGCCAGCAAGTGTTTCACCTCCATTTCGCTTTGGCTGGCGTTGCCGCTGCCGCCAACGCGCCACTGCTAGCTGCACATCTAGAACGGCTGCCCAATTCAAGGGACGAGCAGACCTCCATCTTCGTCATCGCCTCCTATAAGCCTCTTTACGAAAACACCCGAATCTTTTGCGTTCGTCCGCAGTACGTACTTGCCAACGTCGTGCCTCGGCTTGAAACAGATTGAAACGTGACAGACACATCTCCCGCGGGATTCTGTTCACATCTGACGATTTTGTTGATCAAGCACATGAAATTTCGAAGGAACTTCACCGACTGTTGAGCGTGGACTTTTTGCATGCGCCAGCGTACGGGCCGCAAGTCTGGCACCCCAAACGGCTCTCTCAACGTGTTGCTTGAACCGCTGTTTTCTATGCGTCGGCACTCCTTCCGACGAGACAGTCCATTATTATCTCGAAGTACGGGCCAAATGTCTCGGAAGCAGGGGGTCAGTCCTCCAACTGACTGACCCTCTCGTCAGCAGCGTACGCCCAACGTGATCGTGTCACGACTTTGAGTGCGAGGGTGACCCCTTCCGCTCGAAGGAATCTCCTGAAGAGCTTCATCTGAGAGACAACGATTGTAAGAAAGCTGTCGATGGCTTGAAGGTTCGGTTCCGAGTTGTTAATAAGGCAGCTACCAACTTCATGCGTCGAACGACCGAAGCTTCACCGCCGTGTGCTGTCAACCACGACCCACCACCCGCACGAGATGCCTTCTTTCGGTCCGACGCCGTGTGGACTGTGGAGTGCAGCTTTAGTGCGTAGTCATGCCCATGGAGTACAGGATTCAGACGAGGCTTGAGTTTCTTGTCACAGCACACATCAACTTCGGAAGATGTCGGAGCATGTATAGGTGCTTTTGAACGTCTGCCTCGTGACAACTACAAGTAAGAAGTATCCACCCAAGAAGTGTAGTCACTGCCTAGGACTTCGGAAATCTTAACCGGTGCACTCAGCTTCTTCGCAAAGCTCGCACGTGTGCCTTGACTGCCCGCGCCAGTGTTTCCATACTCGCCAAACTCGACTCCGTCTGTTTGAGGGTTGCCAGTGTTCCAGATGCTCCATCCAGCCGAGTTGATCACGTTGGTCATTGAGGTAGACTGGAAAGCCACGCGTGCATACGCTCTCCATGGGCGGCCCAGATAGTATGCTCCGCTGGAGACGGAGTTGCCAGAGGCCGCAGCAACCTTAGAGTTGTTGATAACGTAGTAGCTGGAGCTGCTCGACGAGTCTCTACCGGATGCCGTGATGTATCCAACACTGGCCGAGAGGACACCGATGTCGCACTGCTCAAACCAAACCTGGCCTTCTTGTCCGAAGATGAAATCGGTTGCGCCTTCGATGTAGGATTGAGCGTAGAGTTGAGTTCCAGACTGGGCCAGGATAGTGTCTTGATATCTAAAAGGCATCAGTATATTGTTGTAGAATGTGAAGTTACCGCGACTTACCCCTTGAATTGGCAACCGTAGTATCCTCCAGTCTACATCGATGATTAGCAAAAGACCGACATAAGCATTGAGAAGAATACTTACGCCAGCGTACGCAGACAGAGCCAAGGCCTGCGACCCCTCTCCACGCGTGTTCACGAGATTGACATTGTACAGCTTGAAGTTGCTAGTGTGAACTCGCAGAGTGGCGGTACCATCGTTATTGAGACCGTCGTCTTGGCTCAGTCCCTGGGTGATCGTGACCTGATTCGAACCATAGGAGGACGTGTCTTGGGTATAGCCATAGATAGTGACCGGACCGCTGAGCTGCTTGACATAGACTTGTTCTTTGTAGGTTCCGGGCTGGATGAAGATGCTCTGCTCCGCTGACGACGAAGACGACAGAGCGTCAACGGCGGCCTGGATAGTTGAATACTTGCCCCCGGTACCAACAACCAGGGCTCCAGATGGTGGTGAAGTCCGAGCAGCAGAGTAGGCAAGGCCGATCAAAGGCGCAAAAGGGATGAGGAAACGCATCTTGGTAAGTTTTTCCCCAGGAAGCTTGAATGAAAGAAGATAGATTTCTTGGAAATGAACAACTGGGGTGACCCCAAGTTATAGGAGAAGGGCATTATACTGTACCCAAATATATTAACATGTACCTTGTTGACCTGTACGAACCGCTGGGTATTGAAGCGAGTGGGTTTCACCGTGGGTTCCGGGCGCATGATATTTAACCGCCAATGCCCCAGATAGATGAATTAGTCCGTCTGCCAGGCTCCTCGTGTTGCGAGATGAGATTTTGCCGTTTCCTCGCTTCCTCTTGGCCCGGGGAAGCCCTTTATTTAAGTTCAAACATCTATGTGTGAGGAGGCGTCTGAGTCTCTCTGGCTCCTCATTAGGGTCTGCTTCCACTTGATCTAAGAGCAAGCTTGTTGGAACGAGATGTGCCGGCAATGGTCATTTCATTCGAAGTCTTGGACATTCGGTGCTTCCGTCGTTTAGATGATGTTCTTTCGGATCTGCAATCCCGGTGTTCAGAAGTAGTTGAATTGGATAGGCTGGTCAGGAGAGGGATGTCTTGTCCGAGTCCAGGTCCAGCGTCCCGAGGACAGTCCACGACGCATCAGACGCATGCTACCCCCAATCTTCGCATGCTCGTCGCCGTCAAAAGAGAGAGCGTCGAGAGCCAAGTAAGAGTGAACATGTGTTGCGAGAAGGAGTCTTGATCGCGAAGGGAGACAAGGCGAGATCCTCCACACGTGGCCTGAGCGCAAACCGCTGACATTGATGGAACCCGCGCGGGGCGTGGACATTTCGCGTCAACGTCACTTTCTCACCTTCTCACTCTCATCACCAAGTCTTAACGGAGAATACCAGGAGCTCCAGGCCTCTTTTCCAAGCCACGGCGTCGGCAATTGTCCATGCAATTGGCCATCATCAGCATGGAGCCCTCGAGACCTCCACTCTCCACTCACCCCGCTCTGGATGTTTGATGCTGCGGCGGCACCTCGAGCTCTGCCACCATCCACCGAGGTCCCATCCCTGATCCCTCTTCAAGTGCCATATCGGCAATCGTCATTGCTCGCGACTCGCAAGGGTTTCAAAGGCCAGGAACATCTTTCTTACTTCCTTCGACTTTTCCCTCTTTACTTTCGAATCCTCTCTGCAACGCTTTGATCAGTCAATATGGTGGACATTCCAAAGAAGTACAAGGCCTGTGTGTACGATGCACCAGGCAAGATCTCGACAAAGGTTGTCGAGCTCGACACTCCTGAGCCAGGCCCGGGAGAGGTTCTCGTCAACCTCACGCACTCGGGTGTCTGCCACAGTGATCTTGGTGTCATGACCAACCGCTGGGCAGGACTACCATACCCCACTCAGCCTGGCCAGGTCGGAGGTACGGAAGACACTACCATGTGAAGAATGATGTTGCTGATGTGTATTACAAGGCCATGAGGGCATTGGAAAGGTTGTAAAGATGGGCCCTGGAACCGAACAATCTGCTGTCAAGGTTGGCGATCGCGTTGGAATCAAATGGGTGCGTGACCTCTTTCTCCTTGGGAAAGCACCCACTTACTCACAGCCTCCAGATTGCTGCCATCTGCGACTCCTGCCCGGCATGCTTGAGCGGTCACGATGGTATGTACTATCCAAAAGCCCGCCTTAAGACACCAACGATTGACTCCTCCAGGTGTCTGCTTCAACCAAAAGATCTCCGGATACTACCACCCAGGAACCTTCCAACAATACGCCATCGGACCAGCCTCCTACGTAACCCCCATTCCCGACAGCCTTCCCAGCGACGCGGCCGCCCCAATGCTCTGCGCCGGTGTGACAGTCTACAGCGCCCTCCGAAAGTCAAGCGCAAAGGCCGGCGACTGGGTCGCCATCCTGGGAGCTGGAGGAGGTCTCGGCCACTTGGCCTGCCAAATCGCCTCTCGGGGCATGGGACTGCGTGTGATTGGTATCGACGCCCCTAGCAAGAAGGAGATCGCCATGGACTGCGGCGCTGAGGTTTTCATCGACCATACGCAGGGCAAAGCCGAGGAAGAGGTGAAGAAGGCAACGGGTGGCCTGGGAGCTCAGGCTGTGCTTGTGCTTACTGCGGCCAATGCGGCCTATGCCAGTGCCATGACTTTGCTTAAGTTCGGCGGAACTTGTGTCTGTGTTGGACTTCCCGAGGGAGAGCTCAAGGCTATTGCTACGGCGTATCCACAGTTCTTGGTGGCCAAGGCTCAGACGATTCGCGGCGTGGCCGTTGGCGACAGGAAAGAGGCTATTGAGACTCTGGAGTTTGCGGAGAGGGGTGTTGTGAAGACTCACTTCCGCACTGCGAAGATGGAGGAGTTGACAGATATCTTTGAGCAGATGGACAAGGGTGAACTCATTGGCAGAGTTGTGTTGGACATGACCAGCTAGAAATTCACGTCGACATGAATGATGTGGAACGAAACCAGAAGAACGAGAACGGTTGATCATGGATTGCTTTCTGATTTTCTTGATCTCATACTTCATATCTATGCTTGCCGAGCTCTAGATCTATGTCTAGTCACGCTTGCCAAAGACCTTATCATAGCCGGTCAAGACATATCGGTACTTGACCTTGTTCTCGGAAACCGCGGTGACAGCCTCCTTGCAACCCTCCTCGCTAATGTCCACGGTCTGGATCCAGCTCTTGATGTCCTGCTTGCTCGCCAAGTCCAACATAGCCAACATCTCAGGTCGGTTACCAATGTGCGAAGCACCGATGTAGCAACCGTTTGGAGCGAAGTCCTGAGCCATCAACTCAGGCAGAGGATGGTCGCCGAAGCCCACATTGTGGAAGCGTCCCATGACTTTGAGGGTGCTGAAGTAGTCCTTGAGGTTGAACTTGTGGGTGGCGTCGGCGCAGTTGAGGATGAAATCGAAGGTGAAGGCGTATGGCTTGTGCCAGTCCTCCTCGCCGGAGACGATGAAGTGTTTGGCTCCCATGGCGAGAGCGTCGTCCTTCTTGTGTGGGCTGTGGGAAATCACGTAGACCTCTGCGCCGAGAGCCTGGGCCCAAAGGACTGCGAAGTGTCCAAGACCGCCCCTGGAAAGACCGTCAGTATACGCTCGATTCCCGCAGGCCTCTTTCAACTCACATTCCAACAATGGCAACCTTCTTGCCCGGTCCAGCACCTAACCGCACCAGAGGACTGTAGACCGTAAGACCGGCGCACAGCATAGGAGCTGCGATCTCACTCTGCACGTTGTCCGGAATCTTGAAGGTGAAGTACTCGTGTGCACGCATGTGTGACGAGTATCCTCCCT
This sequence comes from Zasmidium citrigriseum, assembly GCA_002786025.1. Classification (NCBI taxonomy): domain Eukaryota; kingdom Fungi; phylum Ascomycota; class Dothideomycetes; order Mycosphaerellales; family Mycosphaerellaceae; genus Zasmidium; species Zasmidium citrigriseum. The sequence continues at coordinate 76,128 of NHNW01000041.1, read as the reverse complement.
GCGAGATCGTGCCGTCTTTGTATGGAGCGCCATAGGTGTCCACAGCGTTCGGGCAGTAGTTCTCCTGGTCCGCCTTGCAGTTGTTGCAGGTCAAGTCGGCCTGGATTTGAGCTCCAACACCCACGCGGTCGCCGACCTTGATCGTCTTGACGTCCTTGCCGACTTTGATGGCCTTGCCTACGACCTGTGACGGATGTTGTTAGATTTGAAGGTCGCTGGTCATTAGGCTTAGTACTTGCCTCGTGGCCAACACAGATAGGAAGAGGGCAGTCTCCCCATCCACCGGTGATGGTGTGCACATCAGAGCCACAGACACCACAGCACTCAACAGCAATGTCAATGTCGCGGTCCTCGAATGGCTTCAGCTTGAACTCCTGCTTCTTGAAGTTCTGCCACTGCTTCTGGTCCTCGATCACGAAGCCCTCGGCGGTATCTGGGTAGCCCATCTTGACGATTGTAGATCTTGGAGTTGAGAGGCTTGTTTCGTGTAAAAAGTGAGGAGAAGGGAAGAAGTTGCTCACACGACGCAAGAAGTCTTGTAAGTGACACGCGAGAGAAAGAGCGAGGCGGAAAATCTCAGCATTGGAGCTCTGCTGTCCTGTTGTGCAGCAGTGGCGGACAGGGTGGCCCTCTTCGCTGCTGGCATTGAAACGTCATCATGAGGGTGACGTTCTTCAACACTTTCGATGCTCCGCGTAGCGCGTTTCCACTCCGTTCTTGCCGTCTTCATCGGAGGTCTCTCCGTATGCCCAAATTGACTTATATGGATGTTTCTTGGAAGATAGTGCTGCTGTGGTGCATCATCCATCGCGTCCTGATATGTCTTACTCGACTTCGTCATTCGGCTCAATGCTGGCCGAGTGGGGGTGGCGGGGTTGGAATCCCCTCAACGGTTTGGGGGTCGACCAGGATCTTGCTCCAAACGACCAGGCCAAGTGAGATCGAAATGAACAGCTGGAGAGATGCCTGTCTTTCATCAGTAGTGGCTACTAACACATGCAAGAATGTATGCGAGCAATACCATGGCGCTCATGGCCTCTCGAAAGGCGTAGCCGGCACAAGATTCTCCCTGCTCTCTTGCCTCAACTCCTCTTTCCTCCTTTCCACTTGTTCGACAGTCGTTGTGACTTTGATTTCGTTCTCTTTGACCTCGATTGGACTGCCAATGCTTTCCGATAATTGTCGTCCGTCTCGGACCTCAGGTGTTGTCTCTGTGACCTTGACCTTCACGAACCCACTTCGTAGCCTGGAAAACCAGCCTCTTTTGTTATTCACAGTCGGGTCCCAAGTCGGATTGACCGTCGATTGCACCCTTCGAATACCCGAGGATAGATTCGACTTGGTGACCGATGTTGTCGACAATTCGATCGCCGGCGTGACTTCGCGTGAGGCAGCTGTTGTCGAGAACAGTGTTGGGAAGAAGCGACTCATGAGCCCTTTCAACGTTGGTAGGCAGCTCGCGATGATACCAACGGTCGCCTCCAGATTTGCATACAGCGCAGCCAGTGGATTATCCCAACTCGGGTCTTTCGATATGGCGATTGCGTAGAGGGCGTAGAATCGAATCAGTGTCACTGCGCAGACCGCACCTCCAAGTCCAAACACAGCCATGAGCATTCGTCTCTGCTTCTTGGCGAGGTTGAGGCTGTTGACCACCGGTAGGGGAAGGATCGCGGTGGCAATGTCAGTCGCGAGACTGAAGCTCGAGTTGAAGAACCTGCGTGTATGTTAGAACGATGATGGATACTTCCAATTCCTGTCCAGCTTACCAGATTGGTAGCCGATTAAGACATTTGCCTGGTCGGTCAGGGTACCAGAAATGCGAAGTTGGTTGGCAGAGGAAGATTGTGATGAAGAAGGTGTAAATCGTGAAGACCGCAATTATCGTGCCTGTGACTGTGAGACCTCCTTTTCAACAAGGAGCGTGGGATCCTCCCTTACCAAGTATGATCGCAGAGATCCTGAACCTTCGATTGTTGCCAAAAATTCGAAGGCACTGGAGAACAATCGACAGTTTCGCAAGGCCCAGACCGAGGTAGTAGTTCCAGATGGATATGAAGAACCATATCAATAGCATAGTGCTATTGTGGTCTGACAATGAGTCTTGGTGTCTACCGAGTCCATAGTGTACTGTGCAACATTAGTGTTAAGCGTGTCATGTTCCGGGCCTCCTGAACGTGCCCTGGATGCAAACACATATAGAGAACTGCTAGTCGTCAGCACGTCTTCTTTGTGGAAGTTTGTTGCACTCACCATCGATGTGAAGACAAGAGAGGCCGTCACTACCCAGTCATCTACCCCTGGCTGGTGAGTGATGGCGATGCGTGTCCATAGTCTGAGGCCAACGGCGACTGCGGCAATGAATGTGAATGTCATGACCACTGCAACGACAGTCGCGGGAGAGGCATGGCCGCTCAATTTCATCGCAGAGGATTTGTTCGCTTTGACGGTCGTGCAGAACAAGTAATATCGAAGACGCCGTACCGTGAGTGGCCTCAGCCGACTGGAGATGTAGTCACCTCGTTCAATCGTTCGCCACGGAAGGTTTCGAGGGAGGAGCGGTTTGAGGACTCTATGCTCGCCCAGGTTTCGTGTCGTTCCCAAGAGCCATCCTGGTGGTTGAACTTAGGTTCATGCATGTTCCCCGTCTCTCGGGTACGTTTTGATGAAGTTCGCCCGCTCGACCCGACAAGTGAATTTCAACATCGCAGTCTTCAGACACTTGGGCTTCTTGAGGAAATGGTCAAGCATACGCAAAGGAGATGTCGTTGGCGAGACGCGTGATGGATCGTTCCATCATCCATCTGGTCCAGATCCACCAATGCCTTCATTCTTCCGAATACCAGTCCGACGAAAGTGCGAAGCTGGGGTGTCTAGTCGATAGACAAATTCCCGGTATTTAAATACAGATCAGAGCTGGGATGCGAAAGGGAGTGCCAGGTAGCCTTGAAGCATTGTTGCTGCCGATTGGTGTGACGTCGCACGGGTCCTTGAATAAGGGTGTGAAGAGACAGGGTGTTGACGACTTCGCATTATTGCTCCAGGTACGCGAACGAATGCGAGCCCGGCAACATCGTTCGTTCTCGAATGACGAATTTTGCAAATGGTCTTGATGGCGAGCGTGCTGGCCTGTCAGCGATCGTTGTGATGTTCTCCAACTTGGTGCTGTGCTGTTACATCTCCAGCCGGCATCTTGTGATCAATCATGGCGATCCATGGATGATCTCTTGGGCCACCAGCACTGTCCTACTGCAAATCCATCGTCAGAACGTCGTAGCTGCAGCCATGAAGATGACCGGCTAATTGACCGGCCTTACCAGCTCAGGCGATCCGAACCTTGTTCAAAGGTACATCCTAACGATACCCCAGAGCTTCGCCTCGACTCCTCTCCCCAGACTCCAAGAGCCCCTCCTGCCCCGCTCTCCCATGGTTCACACGAGGCTCGCAAGGAACAACGGAGCAAACGACAGGTTTGCCGCATGACCGCATGCCCTGAAATGGGAAACCGCTAAGTCGTGCACGCGGTTGTCGACGTAAGTAGATATTTGTTGGTCAGCTCCAACTTCTCCCAAGCTTTGAAACAATTCCACCTTTCTTTCCTTCAAAGTCGCGATACAGAGGGTCGAATATGCCAGCCACCATGCAAGACGGAGATCATGCAGTTGAGAATAGACCAGCGCCGGAGACCAGTAAGACGATGAAGGCGGTGCGATTCCATGGCAAAGAGGATCTGCGATTCGAGGACATTCCTGAGCCGACTTGTGGACCAGGCCAGGTGAAAGTCAAGCCAGCATGGTGTGGTATTTGTGGCAGTGATCTGCACGAGTATGCTGAGACCCGCATATGCACCATCTGGATTCTGTGACTGACAGATGGGATAGGTATATGGGCGGTCCGTCGCTTTGCCCCGAATCCAAACCCCATCCCATTACAGGCGAGACTGTCCCCTTAACGTTCGGCCATGAGTTCGCGGGCGTCATTGAAGAGGTCGGAGAAGGAGTGTCGGAAAGATTCAAAGTGGGCAGTCGCGTGGTCGTTGCTCCAATCATATACGATGGTGATTGTGGAGCATGCCAGGATGGGCTTGTGAATTGCTGTTGGAAGAATGGGTTCGTTGGGCTCAGCGGCTGGGGCGGCGGGCTCTCAGAACATCTCGTGGTGCCGGAGTACACGCTGTACAACTGCCCGGATAACGTACCCTTGGATGTCGCTGGTGAGTGGAGGCAGTCCCGTCCTGGAAAGGTGGGATATTGATCGAGTCTGTAGCACTGGTCGAGCCACTCGCGGTTGGATGGCATGCCGTCAACTCATCTCCCTTCAAAAGAACAGACACAGCTTTGATTCTTGGAGGAGGACCCATTGGACTGTCCGTCATCCAAGCTCTTCGCGCTCGCGGCTGCCACCAGATCATCGTTTCAGAAGTCAGCGGAACTCGCAAGAAGTTTGCCAAAGAGTTCGGCGCTCGTAAGTCTGCGATCGGCAAGTCAGGTCTTGATTCCACTGACAAGACGTTCGCCAGATGTCGTGCTTGATCCTACGAAAGACGACATTGTCGCAAGATGTCTCGAGTTGACGAACAAGAAGGGAGTAGACGTAACGTTCGATGCTGCAGGCGTACAGCCCGGTCTCGATCAGGCCGTAAACTCCCTCAAAGCGCGCGGAACCCATGTGAACATCGCCATTTGGGAGAAGAGGTACGTTCGATGTCGGAACAATGTGACAGCAGCTCAAATTGGGGACTGACTATCCCAGGTGTTCTCTCTGGCCGAACGACTTAGTTTTCAAAGAACGAAGATATCTCGGTGTAGCAACTTACGTCAAAGCAGACTTCCAGGTACGGCTCTCGTCTTCGTCAAATGGCCAACATGCTGACTTGAGTTGTTCTCAGGAGGTGATCGATGCCCTGTCTGATGGTCGTTTAGACATGGCCCACAAAATGATTACGAAGAGAATAGGACTGAATGAGGTGCTGGAGGAAGGATTCCTGACTTTGATCAATGACAAGGAGAACCAGGTAAAAATATTGGTGGAAGGAAGCGGAGAGAAGTGAGTTGCTTCATGTTGCTGTCTTGCCTGAAACCAAGAACGACAGAGGAAGGTTGTGTTCTTCGCTGTACATTTTGGAGAAGAGGTGTTTAGAATGGAGCAAGTTGAGTGACCTGGCAGCCATCAAGGTGCTGGAGTGACGTTACTGTTGCAAAGCGATCAATGGAGTAGACTGTGATGGCCGTCCAAAGAGCACCTTTTCGGATTCCGGTCAAAGTCGAAGATGGCCCTCATCAATCGCGTGAGCAGCCTATAGACTCCTTTTCATCGTCTCAAACGTGTGAGGATTGCAACTATATATTCTTGGTGTCTTCGCGTTTGACCGAGACCATGTGGACACGACTTCTGGAGTGGAGAGAACTCGCAAGCTTCTGAAGAGTCTGCACAGCGGTCGAACAGAACAGCGCGTAGCAGAGTGCAACAACCGCAATTTCCCGTGGCAGCCAGTCGCGTCCGGTGTGGGTTGTGGCTCGTTTGGGTGCCATGTCACGGCCCATGTCAAACGCAGTAAGGCTCAGGCAACACGCCGAGGTGGATGTCTTGCTCGTGAGTCGTGATGTGTTGCTGCGATGATGGTGTGATGTGATGGTCGGTCGAGACTCGAGAGGTCGTCGAAAGCCTGCTGCAACGTTCATCTCCAACGTCCATCTAGCCCCATCGAGGCATTGCGTTGGTCCGGATCCTTCGAAGGAGCTCGAAACAGGAACGCAGCAGGTACGGCGCGGTTGATGGCGTCGGCGATGAGGTCAGAGGAAATCTCGCGGAAGCCAGCAAAAGGAGCGTCGATTCAGTTCTTCTTCTCGCCGCTTGGATCTTGTGGCTGTGCCAACATTTGGGCAATTGAGTTTGCAGCGAACCTCGATCGCACAGGCCGACTGTGTTCCGCGGGAGAGCGGACGAATCATCAATTTGCCTGCCGCCAAGTCAGCAAGGAAGATGAGAGTGTGATCGGCCGGTGATGTGGCGCTTTTGCAGACAACCTTGGCTTGGAAGCAGACAAAGCGTCAACTCGCATGACGTACCTCCCCCCGTCCAAGATCCGGTCGCACACCACCACTACTAAACTGCCTGCAATCTCCCGCGCTTCGCATCACCAGCACTACAACCGCATCGTGTACGCGCGACCGACTTCTCTTCTCATCTCCAGCAAACAGCCTTGTTAATCGTTGCACACTACTTCCGCACGCATCCAATCGCTGAACACAAACCACTACCATGGGCATCGTCAAAGGAGGTAAGAAGCGAAGAACAGAAGCCATGCTATTGTGTCTACGACATTTGCTAACCTTTGGTCCTTCTCTTTTGCAGGCGCGCTGCGTCTCTTCCAGACCTTCCTCTACGCTCTGGCCTTCTGTTGCGCCGGTGTCATTCTGGGCATCTACTCCTACTTCCTGTCAGTTCTCGCCGATAGGGACCGACCCATTCCAACATGGGAGAAAGCAGTTGAGGGCTTGTCTGGCGCGGCAGTCCTTTACCTCATCTTCGCCGTTGTTCTCACATGCTGCTTGGGCGGTATCTCAGCTTTCGCGTTCCTGGCCATCGTAAGTCACATGAAAATACTCATGTACTTCACCTGCTAACATGTCCAAGATCCTTGACATCTGCTTCTTCGGCAGCATGATCGCCATTGCAGTCATGACCAGACACGGCGCTAGCTCATGCACTGGCATTGTCCACACTCCTCTCGGAACTGGCTCAGCATCCAGCGACAGCTCAGGCTTCGACGGCGATTTCGGATTTGGAGACAACGAGACTTTGACCTATGCCGTGTCCCCACGCACTGCATGCCGACTCAACACTGCGGCTTTTGCGGTATCCATTATCGGTGCTGTCATCTTCCTCATCACTGCCGGCATGCAAGTCGCCCTTGTTCGTCACCACAAGAAGGAGAAGCGCTATGGCCCATCCCCATCGAACAACTACACCTCGGGCTTCGGCAAGCGCAAGTTCTGGCAACGCAAGCCAAAGGGCACCACCAGGGATGCTGAGATGGGCGCTGGAGGTCTTGCCGCCCCAGGCCCTGACATGCGCCCAAGCCACGAGACCGGCACTACGATTGGCAACAGCAACGCCGCTGCGTATGACAAGGATGCCTACGCACCACAGGGTGGCACTCACAGCGGTTATTACACTGCTCCACAGGGCACTGCCAACCCGTATACCATGACCACTGGCACGGCCACCAACTACTAGAGAAGGAGCAGGACCTCTCACCCACTCACGCGATCCACGAATATACCCACTAGGCTGCTTCGAGCCTATGTATGATAAAGCAACCCAACACCAGAAACCACGAGACTTTGGAAAACAGAGCTTGGAGTTTGATGATGTGCTGTTTGTTTAGCGAAAGGGACTTTGTATGCTATGACAGAAGAAGATACCAGTAATGTCTTAATGATCAGATCATCAACCATTTGTGTATACCATTGCCATGCGTGACGGGCAGACCATGTCCTTGATACTGCTGACGCTGGCATGCTCTGCTTACCCGTAGACATGTTTGTCCTCGACGGTTTGTGTGGCGGTTCATCGACATATAAATTCCATCAACAGATATATTCCATCGACATGCACCCACCGAAGACACTATAACCAAGCCAACAGAAGCAGTACCCGCGACAATAACAACCACAAAGCACTCGAGAATCACTGACGATCAAAGCAATCGACAATGCCTACCAGTTCATCTAGTAAGATAGGCAAGGGTGGCAACGGCAAGAAGCCTCATCAAGTCGACGAGTCCAGCACGAGCGAAGCGTTCAACATGGACACCGCTGCGCTGATGAAGGAAATCGAATCCTTTGGTGACAATTTCCAAAGCATGAGCTTGACCATACACACACGGACGATGGAACGCCTCAGAGCCTGGCAGGAGGAATGGGAGAAAGCGAAGAACGCAGAGCCAAGCGACGCAGAGGGCTTATGGTTGTACAAGGAGAAACTGAAACTAGCGCACAGCGCACTGCTTTCGATAGTACACCATCTGCTTTTCTGGAACTCGCAGGGCCCCGAGAATAAAGAGCAAAGGTACAAGATGGTCTCCATTGCCTTCTGTGTCGATATCATTGCGAAGTGCGTTGCACTGGACTTGGACAATACTTGGGCCAGTCTGAGGAAGATTATCCATCAACGATGGGAGCCGCCATTCATCCAGTACAGGGAGCAGAGGCAGGAGACCTATAAGGAACGGTTCGCGCAGCTGGACAAAGAGGCTGACGATTTCGAGGAGTTCCAGAGGCAGCTTAGGGAGCGTGCTGAGCAATCTGCGCGGGAGCGCGCTGAACGGAATGCTTAATGATGATTGTTGTGGTTGAGAGGCGCCTCTGCTTCATTTGGGTTGACCCGTGTTCGTTCTGGGTAAAGGCGCGTGGAATCTGGCGAAGGTTTGCTTTGATGAGGCTTTAACCCTGGGTTCTCAAATTCAGCTTGTGTTGCGTTCAGGTGGTGAAGCGGGGCATCCGCAGGCTGAATGCTTCAAACAGTCGATCAATTATGCTATGGCCTCTCACCTCTGCGGAGTCATTGTGGGCTGCTTTCATCCTGTCCATCCTCGAACTTGCGCTCCCAATAGTCGAGCGATATCTCTTGAAATCGTTCGCCTTCCACTTCGCTGTAATCCGCGGCCAATCTTCTCAGGGCCGACCACTTGCTTGTGCTCATGGCATGTCTGGATGCCATATTGCGACTGACTCCTAGTAGCTTTGCGCATTTCAAATTACTCGCCTCGTGGAGAAGCAAGTCGGCTCGTGTCTTGTCGCTCCGATAATAATCACCCTGCTGATAGAAGACGAGATCCAGTGTCTTCAGCTTGCCGTGCTTGTTCAACTCCTTCGCTAAAACATTCAGCCGACCAGCGGCCCTGCATACTGACAAGGGGTCATTTCCATCGAACGAAATCTCCAGCTCGAGATGGCGAAGGCGAGACAGGATTTCGGAGTCTTTGACAGGACTCAGATCAGTCAGGCATGCTCTCGTGACACTTCGATCTTGCTCTCCGCGAAGGCTGACTTCGATCGTCTTGTTGTATAGAAGTGGCAGGCATTCTTTGTAGGTGAGCCGACAGGTAAGAAGAATCGCCGTTGCGCTCGCTGGAGTTGACACGATGGAGTTGAGGTATACGGAGTCCATTACGATCAGCGGCTTCCTGCATCTGACAGTGCGGAGAGCATGCTCGAATATTGTTACTCGGAGCTCAGCTGGTAGTTCCAGTAGAGGGCTGGACTTGGCCATTGGACTTGTGGCAAGATCTTGTGAGTATGATGGTTGTGAAGAGGAAGGCGAGCAAAAGCAGCGGCCGACTTGAGGTCTGGCGTTCACCTGCAGCAGTCAATATAGATTCTTAGCCATTCACGGCTCGTCATCGGGTTTCTCATCGATCAGTGTTGTTCTTCTGATTTCGTCGAGGAAGATGGACGGTTGAAGACTGGAGGAAAGAGGTGAAGTGAGGTCTTCGGATCTTCGGCAGCCAGCCTCACGGACCACCTCGAAAGCCGATGCTTGCGGCATAACTTTTGGTCGGTCAGACTTGTTTGTCTTCCAGCACTACAACACGCTGCTACAAGTCGATATCGAATGCGTTCAATCGCCCGTCAGAGCGCCCGCTTGGCCAGCAGCAGTCGAGTCCGTCAACCCTCACGCCCGCGCCATGCACCAGCGCAACAGCACGTTCGAAGCTTCAGTAGAAGTGTCCAACATTCGATAGACACACGCGGTCCAAACGGAGAACACGAGCCTTCGATTCCTGCCGAACATAAACAGGACGATCAGAAGCATCATACCGAGGATGCTGCAAGAGCAGTCAAGCAGGGGGAGACCAAGACGACTGAGGAGGAGTCAAAACCTGGGCCAGGGAAGACAAGGAGGTCACGAATACAGAATCAGCAGAAACCTCCCAAACCGCCTCCTATACCCGATTGGTTCATCAATTACAATGTCAAGCTACAACCAGACTCAGTGAAGCCAAATCGAGAAGCGAAGAGCGCCCAGGTCTTGCGATGCGTCGACAAAGAGACCGGGCATACTCTATTCGTAGTCCCCTACTACGAGGCCTGGCCGGTACCTGGACTACCAGGAAGACCTACGGAACAACCAGATAACGAAGACGGGAGTGCGGGAAAGAAGCCTCTAGATAATGGCTTCTTCGACAATAAGTTTACGTCCTCTCAAGCCAAATCTACCCCCTCGAAGGCGCGGTCGTCTGCAATAATCACACCGCCGTCGGAGGACGCAGACAACGAGATCACACCACACTCGCTGCTGCGATGGACATTGCTCGAGGCAGAATCTAGCATACGAGCAGGGTTCACAGTGGCAGCTCACGCTCAACTAAAGTCATTGAGAGCCGCATCTCGCGTTGACATATCCCTTCATTGTCCAGATTCCGACTCGCACGAGCAGATGGACGACATTGTAGAAGATCTGGCCAACATCACGCAAGCCGACATCATTCGGCTGGATGCTAACGACTTCGCCGACCTTGCTGCAGACTACGTTGGACAAGGGTCAGATCTTGCCGGGTCTCCCTCTTCACTAGGATACGATGTATTTGATGGATATACTGCCAATCAAGCCGCTCATCGACGGACGATGGACGAAGACGAGTTTGATGACGCGGAGGAAGATGAACCTGACGAGGAAGACGACATGCACGAAGACGCCAACGCTGGCAGACCGAGAACTCTCGATGACCTGCGGAGGGCGCTGTTCGAACGCCGTTCGGATCTAAGCAAGGCTTTGCAAAGAATCAATGTCACGGCAATACCGATTGGCATCGCTCAGACAACCAAGATGCATCCCACCGGTGGTGATTCTGGATCCAGTCCATTCCGGGCAATGCCCTCATCGGATAACGGCAGCTTTGACGAACCGAAACTGAGGATGCTTCTTGACAGCTTGCTAGATGCCCCAAAGCTGAAAAAGGCTTCACCAGCGTCGTACTCTGATGGGCTCAGTCATCGGCTCGCACATACATCAGCTGGACAAGACGCCACGAAGACCATGACTGCATCCGATCTCTCCTACCAGGCGCTCTGGAGACCTTGGAGGTCAAGCCCTGGATGCTGGTATCCTGATGTAGCGGGCGCCATCGCAGGTCGTGTCAGTGGGACAGCGAACGAAAAGGACGCCAATTCTCCATTGAAGCTGGAAGCCGAAGAAAGGCAGTCTCGTGCAACTCCACAATCTCCTGAGTCTCCAAGGCGAACCATCGTTCACGTACGGGACCTGAAGGATATTTGCAGCTCTAGCATGGGCGACTCGATTGTTCGTGACCTCGTGCGCGTAGTGCAAAAACGCCGTCGCGGTGGACAGGAGATCATTATTGTGGGCACGACGGCTCAAGAAGTTGGCGGTGGTCGTTTTGGCTCTTTCGAGAACAGCCTTGACGAATTCCGCACAATCTCAATTCCACCTTACTTTAACATGACCAAGGAGGATGTCATCCAGCTGAAGCCCGAGGACATCAGCAAAGAAACTGGCGAAGCCGTGCCCACCTATCGGAGGATCCTCGAAATCAATCTGCGACACATTCAGAGTATGCTACAGCGGCTACGACCCGGAGACTCGGTCGACTTCTTCTCGGCTCCGTCGCAGGCCCAACTCAAGCTCGCAGGAAGTCAGCTTCTCGGTCAGACGGTCCTTCCATACGATCAAGTTCAGCGCCTGGTCCTCACAGCAATCGGGCTGTCGCAGGTACATGCTCAATCTGATGTCGTGAACGCAAGTCACATTGCACTGGCCGTGTTCATTGCTGGAAGAGCCGACAAAACTCACCGCGTCTGGTCGGATCGAAGAATTCAGGAGAACGCAATGGCAAGCGCAACGAGCCAGAAACAGGAAATACCCTCGAGCACAGAACCCGAGAAAGGAAGTGGGAATCTGGAAAAGCTGAGAAAGAACTGCAACCAACATGAGAGCAGACTACTTCCTGGTGTCGTGGATCCGCAGAACATCAAAGTTGGCTTCAATGAAGTGCATGCGCCGCCCGAGACGATCGATGCGCTCAAGACGCTGACCTCTCTTTCTCTCCTCAGGCCCGATGCCTTCAAGTATGGTGTTCTTGCCGCGGATAGGCTTCCAGGCTTGATGCTCTACGGCCCGCCTGGCACCGGTAAAACGTTGCTTGCAAAGGCTGTCGCGAAGGAATCTCGGGCGACAGTTCTTGAGATCAGCGGCGCGCAGATCTACGAGAAGTACGTGGGAGAGGGCGAGAAGATGGTCAAAGCTGTGTTCAGTCTGGCGAAGAAGTTGTCTCCATGCATCGTGTTCATCGACGAGGCCGATGCCATCTTTGGCAGTCGATCGTCAGCAGGAAACAGAAACACTCACCGAGAGATCATCAACCAATTCTTGCGAGAATGGGATGGCATGGACCTGCACAACGTCTTTATCATGGTTGCCAGCAACAGACCATTTGATATGGACGATGCTGTGCTCAGACGATTGCCGCGACGACTGTTGGTCGACTTGCCTGTAGCGAAGGACCGAGAGGCCATTCTCAAGATCCACTTGAAGGATGAGCAGCTGGACTCCACGGTCGATCTGGGCAAGCTCGCCGAGGAGACGCCATTATACTCCGGATCTGATCTCAAGAACCTCAGTGTCGCAGCGGCGCTGGCGTGCGTCCGAGAGGAGAACGAACTTGCAGCGAGCAAGCAAGACGACAAGACCTTCAAACTACCGGATAGGAGAGTACTGTCAGCTCGACACTTTGAGAAGGCCACAAAAGAGATCAGTGCCTCAATCAGCGAGGACATGAGCTCGCTGACAGCCATCAGAAAGTTCGACGAACAGTATGGTGACCGCAAAGGCCGGAGGAAGAAGTCGTCATACGGGTTTGGCACGGCAGATGTTGGCGTGGACGAGTCGGCTGCGAGGGTCAGACAGCCGGATTCCACAACACCTCCGCCGTGAGGCAATGATAGGAGTAATGATAGATGTAATAGAGATAGAAGCATCCAACGTTAGACGTGACTTGGCAGCTGTGCTGTCGACGACTCGCAGTTACTTCGCCCGGCTAGGCAAATCCTTCCCTCAGCAAGTGGGTGTAGTGAAGATGGCACATGGCAGACGTAGGAGGCGAGACTGATGATGTGATGGAGGCCGGACATAAGTAAAAGACAAAGATCGTTCGGATCGTTTAGGCTCGGATCTGGTTGGCGGACTCTCAGAGAGCGAAAAAGAGTCCACGCAATCCACGCCATTGTCGAGTCTTGGTATAGCTTGGCCTGGTCGAGATACGATCACAAGAGGGCGGCTGTGCGTGTTAGCGCCGGTGCGAGCTTTCACCACAGGGCCGTTATGCAAGTCTTGCCATGTCGTGTGCTGGTGAATGTGGTGTTCCAGAAGGCGAGCTGCAGACAACAATGCGATGGCAACGTAAAGAGTAGCAGTTATGCATGGAAGAAGTGTGTCCATCATGTTTCTTTGTGTTTGTTGGCCGGGGCACCCGTCCATATTTAGCGCCTGCCACTTAAGGTTTACCGTTGTCAGCCTCCGTCGTCTCGCCTACATCTGCTCCACTGCCTCTCTCTAGTTCTACTCTCTACTACGCTGCTCACCACCACCACCACTCGCTCTTCCAAATTGAAATTCTCGAGATCGCTCGCTACCCGTTCATATTGACCCCGAATTCTCCTCGAAAGCGACACACATTGAGCCGGCGCATGGGAGTGGCGAGAGTCCGGCGCTCCACCCTCCACCCCTAGGCGCTTGTCGCCATGAAGTCGCTTCTCCCAAGTACTCTCCTCTCGCTGGCCGCAACAATCCTCACACCTCTCGCAAGCGCCAGCTCGACTATCAGAAACCCCATTGGAGCGCTTTCGACCGTCCAAAATGCGACAATAAACACCCATAATCACAGGCTAACCGCCCTGCACGAGTTCGACCTCACATTCAATATCCGCGACGAAGTCCTCGTCAGATTACATCTAGAACCGAATCATGACATTCTCCAGGACGATACAGTTGTTACGTACCTTGCGCCTGATGGAACTATCTCGCGAAAAGAGACCGTGGATCGGTTAGGTCACAAGGTGTTCAAAGGCACGGCATGGGTCCAAAGGCCGGGGATTGGACAGTCGCGGTATCTACAGGTTGGATGGGCTCGTGTGTCAGTCACACGGGATGGAGAGCATCCCATATTCGAAGGCGCGTTTTCGGTGAACCACGATCACCACCATATCCAGAGCTCGACGAACTACAGGAGGACGAGACATGAGATGGACCCGGATCTTGAAGAGAGAGACGACGATTTTATGGTGGTTTGGAGAGACTCGGATATTTTACCGGACTCTATGCATCTGCAACAGCACTCGGAGCTGCGGAGAAGCGTTGTTGACAGGGAGATCGGATCTTGTCTTGCAGACGACCTGTTCTTCAACAAGCGGGATGACCACCCAGTCTACATGGCTATGAAGAAGATGAAGCGCTCGGAAAAGTCGTATGGCATGATGGATTTCTCGAACATGTTCAGCAAGAGACAAATCGACGGCACTACGGGCGGTAACTCTGCTGGCGTGAATCTCGTCAGCTCCATTGGCCAGACCCAAGGATGTCCGACTACGAGGAAGGTGGCATTGGTTGGCGTGGCGACTGACTGCACCTACACTAACTCGTTCAACTCTACGCAGACCGCTAGAGAGAACGTTATCAGCCAGATGAACACCGCATCGGGGATCTGGGAAGGCACTTTTAACATCTCCCTTGGACTTCAGAACTTGACTGTTTCGGACGCTAACTGCCCCGGAACACCGGCCCAGGCCACTGAATGGAACCAGGCTTGCTCGGACTCTGTGGATATCCAGGATCGATTGAACATGTTCTCTGCCTGGCGAGGAAATCAGAGAGATTCGAACAGCCACTGGACGTTGTTATCAGTAAGTGAACTTCAGGGCATAAGCCATCCTGCTACATACCCTCCTTCTTCCGCTCAAACTGGAAGATCAGCTCTCTCCACGAGAGCACGCGAATCCAAGCTATTAGATACCTTGCTGCACTCTTGACTCTTCTTGAGAAAGTTGAGAAAGTTGGAGATTGCTAGAGGCATCTTCCACTTTGCCCGGAACGCCGAGGGTATTTGTAACATCTGCTGACTTTTCCCTTGTAGACCTGCAACACGGGATCAGCTGTTGGACTGGCCTGGCTGGGTCAGGCTTGTGTTGGCACTGCCATTACCACCAACGGCAGCGTGACTGGAAACGGTCAGAGTAATGGCAATGGACAGGAGACTGTTACTGGAGCCAACGTGGTGATAAGAACCTCGGGAGCCAACGAGTGGCAAGTCATCGCCCACGAGACCGGCCATACCTTTGGAGCCGTGCACGACTGCACGTCTCAGACGTGTGCAGACACCAACTTTGTCAACTCGCAGCAGTGCTGTCCCCTGAGCTCGTCAACTTGTGATGCCAACGAACGCTACATCATGAATCCCTCAACATCGCAGGGAGTTCGGGATTTCTCGCTTTGCTCAATTGGAAACATTTGCGCTGCGCTGGACCGGAACGCCGTCAGCAGCCAATGTTTGAGCGACAACAAGGGCGTGACAACCATCAGCGGCCAACAATGTGGCAACGGCATCGTCGAGCCCGGCGAAGACTGCGATTGCGGTGGTGAGGAAGGCTGTGGTGGTGATTCCTGCTGCAACCCCACCACCTGCAAGTTCACAGAGGGATCCGTCTGTGATGACTCCAACGAAGACTGTTGCCGCAACTGCCAATTCGCGTCGAACGGTACGGTTTGCCGTGCCAGTACAGGCGACTGCGACCCTCAGGAGGTATGTTCCGGCACGTCAGCTACCTGCCCGCCCGACGAGACGCGCGAGAACGGATCCGACTGTGGTGACGGTCTGCAGTGCGCTTCTGGACAGTGTACAAGCCGAGACCAGCAGTGCAAGTCTGTCATGGGAAGCTACACTCGCGGCAACGATACCTATGCCTGCGACAGCTCTGGCTGTGCTATCAGCTGCGCGAGTCCAGAGTTTGGCACGGGCGTATGTTATGGACTCCAACAAAACTTCCTTGACGGTACGACATGTGGTGGAGGAGGGCGTTGTCAGAACGTAAGTCATATCCTTTCTTACCCATCTTGACTCTTTACTAACGATTATACCAGGGCCAATGCAAAGGCTCCTCCGTCGGCGGTCAAGTCAAATCCTGGATCGACGACCACAAAGACATCGTCATTGGCATCTGCGCCGCCATCGGCGGTCTACTCCTCCTCGCCATCCTCAGCTGTCTCATCCGCTGCTGCAGACGAGGACGCGCCCGCAAGCGCGTGCCCAGTCCACCCATGCCACCACCTGGCGGATGGCAAGGATGGCAAGGCGGCTCTCGCGGCCCACCACCCATGCAACAAAGCGGCAGCTTCTACGCTCCCTCCTCACACCCCAGCCAAGGCTGGTTCGACCAGGGCAGCAACCGCGGCGGTGGCCAGAATCAATGGGCACCGCCACCCCCTCCACCCCCTGTATACCCCCAGCGAGGCAACAGCGTTCGTTATGCATAGTTTGCGTTTTGCTTTCTTCAAGTTCGGCGTTTAGAACGGGGCATTCGGCATTGTCACGACGACTCATGAATTGCATTTTATACCAGCGCAGAGAGAAAGGAAAGAAAGAGATTGCATCGACCTGGATTGATCCGTCGGCGAGACAGAACGGTCAACAGAGGGTTTTGCATATGGCTCGAGTGAGTGTTGGACAGACGAAGAGACAGAGGCACGTCTAGGATAGACGACAGAGAGGATTGACATAGCGTCGCGTGCATGAGTTTTTGCTGCTGCTGCTGTAAATAGCTTGCCAGATGGCTGGACAAATAGAGACAGCGAGTTCTGAATCAGAGATGAAAGATTGTGGCATGTTAACATTGATATAATCATTTCTTCATTTCCGCTACAACAAATTATGAACAAAATAAATATGCTCCCTGTGAAACGTTGATGGTATCCCCAAGACAGATATCACAAAAGATCGCGAGAATGGATATAATCTGACCATTTGACCTCCATTGGTTACTTGGCTCACTTCTTCCCGGCATGCACCGTCTCAATAATCTTATCCACAACACTCGGATCCGACAGCGTCGAAGTATCACCGAGCTGATCCTCCTCCCCAGCCAAAATCTTCCTCAAAATTCTCCGCATAATCTTTCCAGACCTCGTCTTGGGAAGATCAGGCACAGCGAACACGGCCTTGGGAGCCGCGAACGGACCGATAGATTTCCGGACTTGCAGGATGAGATCTTTCTTCAGGGCGTCGTTGATCTCGTTACCGTCTTTGATCGAAACAAAAGCGTTGACGGCTTGGCCCGTGAGTTCGTCGTTGATACCGACGACGGCTGCCTCGCCGACGGCGTGGTGCTCGATGAGGGCGGCTTCGATTTCGGCGGTGGAGAGACGGTGACCGGAGACGTTGACGACGTCGTCAACGCGGCCGCGGATCCAGTAGTAGCCCTCGAAGTCGCGGGCGGCGCCGTCGCCCGTGAAGTAGTAGCCTTTGTAGACGTTGAGGTATGTGTCCATGTATCTCTTGTGGGCGCCGTAGACGGTTCGGGCCATTGATGGCCAGGGCTGCTTGAACGCTAGCACGCCTTCGACGTCGTTGCCGTTGATCTCCTCGCCGCTGACGGGGTCGATGATGGCGGGCTCGATGCCGAAGAAGGGGAGTGAGGCGGAGCCTGGCTTCGTTGGTGTCACGCCGCCCATTGGCGTGATGACGTGGGAGCCGGTCTCCGTTTGCCAGTATGTCTAGAATGACCGTCAGCAAAGTATTCTACATTAGTAAATATGAGAGTTGGAAACTTACGTCGACGATGTGTGCCTCCTTCTTACCAACAATCTCGTGATACCATTTCCAGACCTCTGCTGCGATTGGCTCACCGACAGATCCCAGCACACGGAGCGACTTCATCTGGTGCTTGACGTGCTCATCACCGGCACGCTTCAGCAATCGCAGAGCAGTCGGTGCAACGTAAAACTGTGTAACGCCGTGCTTCTCGCAGGTATCCCAGTATCTGCTGAAATCGGGGTATGCAGGAGTTCCTTCAAAGACGACAGTGGCAACACCGAGAACCAAAGGCGAGTAGACGACGTAGGTGTGTCCAGTGATCCAGCCTACATCGCCTCCACAGAAGAAAACGTCCGAGTCGTGAATATCAAAGACGTACTTTCCAGTCATGGCAGCTCCGAGTAGATAGCCTGCAGTCGTGTGCATGACACCCTTGGGCTTTCCAGTGGATCCAGATGTGTAGAGGAGGAACAGGGGGTCTTCAGAGTTCATGCTCTGTGGTGGGTAGTATGCTGGCCACTTCTCCATCTCCTCGTGCCACCACCAATCTCGGTCCTTGGTCCATGGCACCTCAGCACCAGTTCTCTTGTACACGAGACAGTGCGAAACGTCAGGACATTGCTTCAGAGCCTCGTCAACGATCTTCTTCGTGCCAATGAGCTTGCCACCTCGCTTGCCCTCATCCGTGGTAATGACGACCTTGGACTGGGCATCGATGATTCGATCTCGGAGGGAGTCTGCGCTGAAACCAGCAAATACAACGGAGTGGACCGCTCCAATACGTGTGCAAGCCAGGAAGGCGACCACGGCCTCTGGAATCATAGGCAAGTAAATGGCAACGGTGTCACCCTTCTTCACGCCCATCTGGGTCAGCACCCACGAGAGCTTCGAGACTTCTCGTAGGAGTTCGCCATATGTGATGGTGCGACCCTCGCCCTTCTCGTCTGCCTCGTAGATGATTGCAGGCTTGTCTGGGTTCTTGGCCGCATGACGATCCACGCAGTTGTAAGAGGCATTGAGTCTGCCCTCAAGGAACCAGGCGTTGTCGCCACCAGCTAACGATCCAGAATGAACCGTCTGGAAGTCCCTTTCCCACGTGAGGTTCTCTCGGGCCATGCGGGCCCAGAATTTATGCGGCTCCGTGATCGACTCTTTGTACATTTGCTTGTACTGGTCTACAGACTCGATATGAGGCTTCGACGGATGCTTGCTGCGGTCATGGTGAGCCCTGTCGTGGTGCGAGGCTTGTCATGGCTAAGCTTACCCAAAGAATGCCTCTGGCACATGGTAGGTCTCCGCATGGTGGGACTCTGGGATGCCGCCGCTGGACGGCTGCACCTCGCCTTCCGACATGCTGCTTCTGGTTTGCGCTGAGCTGGGAGTATGGGCGTCTCGCTGTCGTCTGGGGCTGCTGTGCGACAAGAAAAGAACACAGAGAGGAGGGAGAAATGGCGGGGAAGAGAGGTAGAACAGAAGAGAGAGCAATGCTGTGGGTTTGCTGCGCAGGTACAGGGAGCTCTACAGCTCTTATTTCGGCGATGGAGTCGAGCGGGTCTGTCTGCTTCTAGGGTCTGTGCCGTCACACACCCTCGGTCGCAACGAAGGAAAATCTGGACCGCACGACAGCCGTCGGCGCGGTGGAGGGACGGTCGAAGACTGGTGATGGCGGCGGGCGAAGCAGGAGCTCTGGCAAGCTTGCTGCTCGCGCATTTCGTCAGTCGTCGCCCGCGGGGAACAAACGTCCTGGCAGAGCCTTGGCCCATGCCCTCCGCTCGTGCGAGGAGCCGCTAGGAGCTAAGAGCCTCTTGACCAGCTCGCCGCCTCTCGCCCGCCGCCGCAAGCGACAGTAGCAGCAGCAGAGTGCAGCACTGTGGTGGGCCTTCGCCTCCTTCTGCCGAGCACGCAAGGCTCCCTCCCTCCTCCACTGCCGCCCGCCCTCCACAGCGCCACCAACGTCGCTGCTCTTGGCCTGGGGCAGCTCCATCTGGCACACGTATCGCCAATGCTGACAATTATGAGTTTGCTCGTCTCACGCTTGGGCTGGTCATCTGCTGCGATCGGTGGCCGGCAAGCATGGTACATTCGATGGCGGAGGGCATTACGTGAGGTGTCTTGCTCTGACAACTTCCAAGTTTGAAGCGAGATCCAACAAACGCATCTTGGCGGACAGCACGTGACAAACACTTGAGAAGGATATTTGTTAGTTGGTACCTCCTAATTGCATCTGTACACATCGCTCCTGTACGCTATCTGCCTGATGAGGTGACTCTCTCCGCTACGCAAACCTGATGCCGCGCTAAGGCCAGCACCATGGCACAAACAGGCCAAGAGAGAAAACGCTGTGCCACGCTATGCAAAGCAACCCACGAACGCTTTTTCCTTTACCGCCCTTGTCCTCCCTTCGATATTAGAACAATCATGAAGCAGACGGATACTAGTACAGGTACGGACGTGTGGAGGAGAGTGCGGTCTGGACTCAATGCTCAGACTAAGCCTGAGCTCCTCCTCGTCCACCTCTCTGAGGCGTGAAGTTGCCACGGCCTCTCTGTGGTGCATTCCCACCACGGCCGCCTTGGAAGTTGCCGCGCGGCGCGCCCTGACCGCCAGCACCACCGCGACCACCACGACCCCCCTGGAACTGGCCTCGTGGGACGTATGGGGTGGAACCCGGTCGGATGCGTCGCTCTTCCACGTACATCTGGTGGCCGCCGAGCTCGAATTGATTGCCCAGGGCAGCGTTGTAGCCCTCAGCGGACTTGAAGTCCACGAATGCACAGTTCTGTTGTATAGGTTAGCTTTCTGAAATCAACCCGCCGAATCGGAGTACGCTGTTGCTTACCTTCTGCCGGGCAATGTCGAAGTAGGCGAGCTCGCCAAACTTCTCCAGCTCTGCCTTCAGCTCATTATAGTCAATGTCCTCGTGTACATTCTTAATGTAGCCACGGTGTTGAGGCTGCTCTGGCTGGGGCACGTTAGCCTGGCGGGATTGCTGGCGGTTATGGCTACCGCCGACTGCCGTCCATTCATCCTGTGAGTCGGATGCTGGTGTATCTTGGCGTTGAGCAGCAGGCGCGGAAGGGACTGCTGGCGCTGGAGTCGATGCGGCGGCTGGGGCGGATGGGACGGCAGCGGCGGGCTTTGCGGCGGGCTTCGCAGTTGCAGCGGCAGCAGGTTGGGGAGCGGCCGGAGTGTTGTTGCGGGCAGCGGCAGCAGCCAGATTGGCCCAGGTCTTTGGTGCTGCTGGGGCGGCAGGCTTCGGTGCTGGGGCAGGCTGAGGAGGAGCCTGCTTTGGTGGAGATGCAACGGGGGTAGGCTCTGGGTCCTTTGGCTTCTCTGGTTGGACATCCGCCTCCGCCGTAGTCGGCCGCTCATTCTCAGTGGTCGTAGTGCTTGCCGGTGCAGCAGCAGCTGGGGGTTCCTGCGTAGCGGCGTTGTCAGACTCGGCAGTCTCGCCATTGACCTCGGGAGCCGTCTCTTCTGCGTGGTTGACAGCCTTCTCTTCCAGCACCTTGTCCACCTCCTTCGCATCGTGCTCAACTGCACTCGGGTCAGCCGAGCTGGTCAGAGTCTTTGGCTCGACTTCAGTCGGAGCTGGCTCTTGATAGCCGCTCTCGGTGCCTGAGACCTGCTGAACCTCCTCTGCTGGCTGGGCAGTCTCGGCCTCTGGCTCCTCCTCTTCGTCGACAAGGTATCGGAAGATATCGTTCAAGACGAAGTAGCCGTTGGTCTGGGTAGCAAGCACGAACGTCTGAGTGAACTTGCGGTGGGGCTGTCCCTTGTTGGAGATCTCACCAATGACTTGGATGACAATGTTCGAGTCCGAGGACTGAGAGTCGACATTGGTGACGCGAACCTTGCAGTCTTGGAAGTCCAGGTCGCGGATCTTGTCGTTGATGGCGCGCTGACCAACGCACACGGGAACCTTGTCCGTCTCTTGACCCGAGACAAACTGCGAGCGCTTGTTGTAGAAGAGGTAGAGCTTCTCGGGGCTCCGCGAAAGGGTGGTGTAGTATTGCTCGACAAAGTACCAGCCAACCTCGTCCTTGCTAATTTCGGATTGGGGCTGTTGTGGAGCGGTTTGGGCGTTGGACGGGGTGGAAGAAGTAGGCGGGGCGTGTTGATTGGGAGCTTGAGAAGTGTTGTTCGTCGAGTACGCGTAGTTGTTCTGCTCCATCCCG
Organism: Zasmidium citrigriseum; assembly: GCA_002786025.1. Taxonomy (NCBI): domain Eukaryota; kingdom Fungi; phylum Ascomycota; class Dothideomycetes; order Mycosphaerellales; family Mycosphaerellaceae; genus Zasmidium; species Zasmidium citrigriseum. The sequence goes on along the minus strand of NHNW01000041.1, from coordinate 54,126 downwards.
GCGTAGCCCTGGTGATGAGCGTAGGTGCCGTTGGGCATGCCGCCGACGTCGGTTGCCATGTTTGTGCGACGGCGAATACGACGGGCGGACTAGACGGGGTCGAGGGCGGGTATGGAGTCGATGGTGGTGCGCGTAGATGCAGCACGTGCAGGATGTGCGCTAGGATGAGGTGGTTGATGCAGCAAAACTCCGAGCTCGAAGAAAAAAGCGTGGAGAGCTGCACGTGTCGCGGCCGTGACGAAGAGCTGAGGAGCAGAGCGCGGTGCGAGCGGTGATGGCAGAGGAGAGGAGCAAGTGGCAGAAGGAGCAGCACTGATGGCAGGTGCGAAGGCGAAGAGTGTGCAGAGGAGAGATGAGGGCGGAGGTGGACGACGTTGATGGAGCGATGCAGCTGCGCACCAAAGAAACTTTGCGCCGGCTCGCTCCACGTGCCGTCCGCCGACTCTTCACTCACTCACTCACTCACAGAGCTTCACATGCAGGGTCACATGCCTGCTGCTGTTGTTTCTGAGCTTGTGAAGGCGCACGTGCAAAAGAAAAGGCCATTGAATTTGAACCTTGATCTTCATTGTCATTCAGAATCGCTCGAACGCTGCAAAAAGTCTATTGTGTACAGGCATGTGCTTCAATGCCTTTCCAATGCCTGTCAAGATCGCATCTCCAATATTGCAAACACACTTTAACGATCCAATGCGTTGAAACTGTGACGTGGATGTTTGAGTCTCCGATCGAATCGACATCATCGCCGTCTTCTGTGCGATTGCATTCGCGTCTTCTTTGGCCGCTGAATCCAGGGCTAGCCAGTCTCCGACAGCCCAATGGTCCAATGCTCGAATCGAAATCAGAGCCTTCGATAGGGCCAAAGAGAAAGGGAGGCATTACGCCCAGTCGAGAGCTTGAACGCTTGGTGCTGTGTTACTGGCTGTGCCTCCGGACTTGGAGGTTTCCAATGCGCCATTCGGTGAAGCTATCTCTCCAACCAACGATATTTCCAATGGAAGGCTGATATCTCTCCGCAAAAGCTATTCGTCCTTGGGGTACGGATAGTCTTGTGTGTTGTCGTGGACAATGAACTGCTCGAAGGAGATGCCTCGGGGAGCTTCAGTCTTCTGGTGCTTGTTCTTCCCCTTCAGAACCACCGTGGTGGCCGGCTTGAAAGATACTGATGCCCATGCACGTAGAAGCTTTCGCCAGTAGCATGCCGTCGCCGCGGGTGTTGTGTACCTCTCGCGGAATGTTATTTTTGCGGTGTTGGCGATAATCTGCGCCTCAGCAGTATGGTTGTTGTAGTATTTTATCTTCTCCTCCAGATCCGAGAAGTCTCGTTCAATTCTCACACAGTTCATATCTGTGTCGAGCAAATGGTAGTAGTGGGCGATCCACTCGACATCGTGAACAAGGAGTAGTGAATCACAATTGAGGAGGTGTGTCATCCGCGCTGACCACGAGCGGCCTTCCGTGTTGACAATATATCGGTATTTGCAGAACGCATCCATGGGTATGACGCTCTTGGGCCGATCCCAGCTCATCTCCTATTGCGGTGTCAGTGCCTCCAAGTCATGATCCAAACAATCAGCGGAATCCCCTTACCATCACGTCTGCCCACTTCTTCCCCTTTGTAATCTCCAACAAGGGCTTCCTGATCTCAGGATTTGTCCAAGACACGCCTCGCCAGACGACTTTTGGGATCTTCTTGAAGAGAGGCCCATCGTGCTGCCTGGACTTCTTTTGCATTTCCCGAAACCCTTCAGCCTCTGGTGGCGCGCCGAAAAAGTGAAAGTCGGGAATGAGCCAAAGTTCGTCGTGTTTAGGATTCGCGTATGATCGAGTAAAAGCAAAGAGCGGCTTCGACTTGCTTTGATCGAGCACCGGCTTATCGTCGACGATGACCGTGAACTCCATATCTGGCATTGGTTCGTTGGCTGCCTCGGCGGCTGTCAGAGCTCTAAGGATTTGGTGAAGTACAGCAATGATGCGGTGTCGAAAGTCTTCTCTGTGTAGGCCTTTCGTGGAGATGATGCGCAGCTGCTGATCGTGAATGAGCACTCGAACTCCTCCATCGTTTCCCCTTGCTAGTTCAATGCTCTGTGGTATGATCTTCCTTTCCTGCCAAAATTCGACTGCACGATCGATTTCGTTGTAAAGCTCTGGAAAAGCAATGTCACACTGCTCTGAGTTCAGTCCATGATTATTTCGATCTCGTTCCCATTGGTATTCCCAGGGCTTGACTTTGGGCTCGGCTGGCGTCTCAAAATGCCCCTCGAATTCAGTTTCGTTGGTCGCAGTCAGGGTTGGCTCTGCGGGCATTGATGCCTGAGGCGGCGGTCGAAAGATGCGTTGTGGGGCGTCAGCCCATGAGCGAGAGCCGAATAGTTGAATGAGCAAAATGCAGAATAGCACTGCACTCAGCGCCTTCCAGAACGCCGGGTGATGCATCGTAGTTGGTGGTGTTAGACCATGTTTCCCCATCGCCGGCCAGGCGGGCAGCGGGCGGGTAGATGTGAGGCAAAGAGAAGCTGTGGTTCTATCGCAAAAGACATGTGACGGGTGGACATGCAATTAGTGGTCAACTGGGTTGCATCGATGCATGGGGTGCTGCTGTTGTGCCATAGCACAGAGCGACGACGGGAAGACAGACACAAGAGGAAAAATACTGCGGGCAAACAGAAAGGCAGCGACGGACGGACAACAAGAACCAGATCAAGTACGGGCGGTTGGCGAGCTTGTTCCTTCCCGCTTGTCGCAGCTCCAATTCCGGACTGATCGCTGCTGACGTCTGCACACCGCAGCCACTGCAAACAAGGTTTCCCACGCCGTGTTTCACAGAATCAATCCGAGCTGAGGGCGTCTGGAAGGGATCTCCTCTGAGAGCGGCATGGCCTGGCGACACCCGTGCAGCCATGGCGGCGCTCACCGTGTTTGTGCTGCCTCCCAATTCCAAAGACCAACGCCAGGCGCGGAGGCGTAACAACAGCTGGTCCGGGAACCAGGTGATGGACAATCTTCCGTGATCCAAGGGTACCAAGTACGATGAGTGCAGATCGTAGTCACCGTCAAATGGGACGACGTTGGTGAAGTGGATCGCTTCTCCCTGTTACCGCTCGGGGCAATCGCTTGGCAGAGGCTTGTTTTGCGACAAGCTCATAGGTGAATGAGTCAAAATTTCACATCCTCAACACCCCTGCTTGCGCGTTCAGGGGTTCGAGGTACAGACATCGCCAATTCAACAGCAGGGAACAGCAGGCCATCTCATCTTCAGGGTGTATCACCTTCACCACTCCGTAGCCTGCTGACGAAGCCATCGCCATCACAGCACATGGGTCACATGTGCCCGGGCTGCGGCCGTTCAACTCCTTAAACTGCTGCGGTCAGCGCAAACGAACGCCGATTGCAGGACCATAAGTAACGCACAGGGGCCACTGGAGATCTCCAGCCTTCCCCTCCCGAAAATACGTTTTGCGAAACATTCTTGCCGACGACCCTGGAGCGAGAAGGTGGGATGGGCATCTGGAAACGAGCCTCGAGAATACAGCGCTTCATTTCACGACTTGGTGTGACATGAGGTACACTGAGCCGCGTGGCTATTCTCGAAAGTTGACCAACGAAGGCAATGCTAGGGCTTCGTCATCGGGAAGGCCATCCATGTTCATGCTGTTAACCATAAAAGATCAATCTTTCGTCACTGACAGACCCTTCTTCAGGCATGTTCCTGACTTCAAATTTCGTACCGCTTGCCGAAACCGACCACCGTTCGCGGATGCATCACTTACGACACTTGCAAGACAAGGAATTGGATCATGATGGCTTTGAAATGCTGACTTTCGCAAGGTAAATGGCCACACAGTCCTGGGAGCCTCGTCGAATAGGCGGAGCGAGGAGCCTACTTGTGCTTCTCTGCGTCCTCTTTCATTCCCTGCTGTATCCAGGCGCGGCTCTGCGACTAGACCAGAAGACGGAAGGTCAGCAAAATATTCCAAGGCATGGGAACGAATTGCTCTGCGCTCGGGCATACTTACCGCATACTGCTCCATCTTCTCCTTGTCCGCGAGCAGCTCCTTCATCTTGTACGGGTCAGGGACATTGGCACCCTGAAGATTCACAAACCAATCAGCTCCAGTGTCAGAAAGGGACTGTCCGAATTTCTCACCTTTTGAACTGCCGGACGAGCCCACATGCGGTCTTCCCAAGCCTTCAGATTCGGGAAAGCCTCGATATCAATTCCAGCCCAGCCAGCAGCGGAGATCCAGCCCCAGTGAGCAATGTCGGCGATGGTACACTTGTTGCCGACCAGATAGTCGACCTTGTTGTCGCCGAGATGCTTGTCAAGGATACCATACAAGCGCTTAGTCTCGTTCTGGCTACACGACAATGTCAGCTCATGCCTAACCCTTTGGCAGCGCCCCGGCCTTGTGCTAGACTTACTATCGGTTCACGCCATACGGAATGTGTTCCGGAGCATACTGCAAGCGATGATTAGCACGTCCAGCACGACAGTCACATCATCCAAGGACCTACTCTCGTGAAGTGGTTCGACTGGCCTTGCATCGGGCCAACGCCAGCATTCATAAAGAACAGCCAGCTGGTCATCTGCGAACAACTCGTCAGGGCTTGTCACAAAGGACGTTTGCTACAGATATGTACCTCGATGTGCTCACGAGTGCCTGCAGGGAAGCTGATTTTATCTGGATCGTGTTAGAGATAACACACCCCAGAGCAACGGGCACGGTCGAATGCTTACGGTCCTTATCGTACCTCTCAACGAGATATTGCATGATGCTGCCGCTCTCGAACACTCGAATCGGCTTGCCATCGGTGAAAGTATCCGTCAATGCTGGGATTCGGCCGTTTGGGTTGATATCGAGGAACCACTGCTCCTTCTGCGTGTTCTTGGAGATGTCGATCTTGGTGAACTCATAAGGCAGACTGTACAGATTACAGTGTCAGTCAAGATGTTCACCCGAAGATGTAGGCTCTCTACTGACCCAAGTTCCTCCAAGGTGATGGAGATCTTGATTCCATTGGGAGTCTGAGTCGTGTAAAGGTGGATGTTGGAAGCCATTCTGACCATTGAAGACACTGACGATTCTTGGGATTGAAAGAGAGAGTGTGTGATGATCAACGATGATCAGAAAGGTTGTTTATGAGGAGCAGTCTTGATTGCAAATACGACGTCAGAAAAGCCCCGCGCCTAGCGGTTCGCTGCTTGAGTGGACCTTCATCGGGATTGACATAGATCCAAGTCTGTTGACATGCCGCTTCCGCGGCAACACTACCTCACTACTCTTATTAGGAATCATGTCTCATAGCACATGCTTCTTGGAGATCATTGTAGCACCAAGAAGCCGACGAAGTGACGAGGAGGGGTGATGTCCAAGCACATGCAAACCTCGGCACCAGCCGCCGGGGCCGAAAACTTTCAGTCACCTCTTCACTACACTCCTTGCTTCAACCACAACATCCAAATGTAGACAACTCCAAAAACCACCTCTCACGGCAATGACAGGCACGACAAACCCACCCCCAGCCTCCGCGCTGCAAAAAAGCCTCGCCGCGCACCCTCTGCCAAAGAACTCCCCGCACACCACAGACCAACACAACCTCGCGCTCCAAATCGCCCACAACCTCCGCTATCAACACCAATGGACCAACATCCGCCTCCACACAACCTCTCTCCCACAACCCATGCTCTCCGGCATCCCACCAAACCGTCTCTACGTCCACCCCGATGAACAGATCGAACTTCTGCAAATCCAGAAAGACGAGGGCAAGACAGGGATGCCAGAGCTGGAACCGCATCGGGAGTGGGTACTGCCGAGTCATTTGAGGGAGAAGTGGACGTTGAGGAGGTTCGGAGAGGTTTTTGATAAGGTTGGAAAATCGCCGGTGGGGGTTGAGGGGGAGGGGTTGTTTGAGGGGCAGCGGGAGGATAAGGACAAGGAGGAGGGTGAGGGTGGTGGGAAGTGGAGGGAGACGTTGCCGAAGAGACTACTGCTCGCGACGCTGGATGATGACAGTACGGTGGTTTATTATATCGTGCATGATGGGATTGTTAAGCCACGGCAGAACTAGAGGGAAGACCTCAAGACTTCGGCATCGAACTATACCCCAGATGGAGAAGGATTTTGCTCAAGGCATCGTCAAGAAAGTGAGGGCAATGGAAAGAATACGAAGACACTTGAAATACGACCCGTCTCTGGTCTCTCAAGAATTCAAAAGGCTATCGACAGAACAATCATATCTACATCAAAGACCATCTTCTCTGTACACTGTTTTGTACAACACATCAAAAGTCATCAACTACATCTGGTCAAGCCCATCCAAACCAGTGGTGCCCGAACTGCCTGCCATGGTATCCTGCGCCGTATCGACATCAATCGTTTGTCCCATTCCAGACATATCACCAAAGCCACCAAAGTTATTCGACCAGTCCAGGTTGCCGCTGAACATACTGTTGTCCTCGCCGATCGTAGGCGGGTCCATGTTGAAGGGCATGAACCACGCGGTCGAGGGATCGCCCCAGAATCCGTTATTGCCTTGGCTGGCGGCACTATTCGTGAAGGCGTTCCAGTCGAAGTTGTCTAGGTTGGTGCCCAAGTTGTCCAGCACTCCGCCGTTCATGTTCATCTGGTTGGCATTCGCATAAGAGTTGAGCACCATTTGTCGGTCGAGATGAGGGAGATATTGCTGAGATCCCATCAGCAGGGGGTTGTTGGGCGGCTGGAAACCAGCTGGGAAGGCTGGAGACTGTTGGGAGAAATTGTCCAGGCCCGTTTGGAATGCCTGCGTGCTCGTCATGTCGTGATTGATCTGTTGGTCTGAGGCCATTTGCCCGGCATTTTGAGCGCCTGGTTGATCTTGTGGTGGTTGTTGCTGAGCGCCGGCTGCTGCGGATTTGCTCTCTGCCCTTGAATGACGCTTCTTGGCCATCTTCCTCGTCGACTGCTGCTGTTGAGCGGCCTGGGTAGCTCGGCTGGGAGGGCTGAGTTTGGAGAAGAACTCCTCCACGGTCTGAAGGTCGCTCTTCTGACCCAACACAGCATCGGAGCCTGGCTCTTTCTTGTTCTCCACACTCGGCTCTTCGTAATCAGTGCCACTGACGCCGTGTGGATAACGATCGAACCAGTCCCCATACTGGAAGATGGCTTGCTCGCCTTCTTTGCCAGTCTTGCCGCCAAGCCGAGCAGCGTCTGCATGCCTTCGGTACAGATCTCTAAGGTTTTCGGTCACGAAATGGAACATGCCCCAGTACTTCTTCATCTTTGTCAAGTACTTGACGTTCCAGGCCAGATTTTGCTTGCTCGACGCCTCCAGCTGCGCATTCTTCGAGAATGCGCCATGGATATGTACGGTACTGCTGAAGAATGCAGCATAACCTGCGAAGGGTGCAACGACAAGGTGGTCCATTGCCTCATGGCTCAGTGATGATATTTGGTTCGCAGCCTCAATGGCAGTTCGCGAAGCCTCGGCGATGAAAGGCTCAGGCATATCCTTGGGGTATATCGACCGTGATCCGGGTGTCGGTAGAGCGAACCTGTTCATGAACAGCAAAGTCTGGTTGTAAACAATGTGCAAGAAGAGAAACTGGTTCGCAATCTTCTCAGAGGCGTGATTTTGGAGGTTCTCCGGTGTGTATTGGAGAGCTGCCGGCAGGGACTCCTTCCACTGCTCCACGGCCCGTTTTATGCCCTGGAAATTCGACTCTTCAGACCACATGGGATGTTCGTCGCGTTCCTTTCCGCCTTGATTCAGATAGTTGATGAGTTTGCCCCAGATCGCAACCAGGCGAATCAAGTACGCTGCCACACCCATGTTGGCTTTGGCATCGGCTGTCTCTCCGTTGCCCGGGTCCACTGGGTTTGGAACAGACCCTTCAAGGTCTTCTGTAGGACCATTGATCTCCATCTGATAGAAGCTCTCCTTGATTGGAAGCTGTGCACGGATGTATTGCTCGCCAACGAAGATTGGTCTGTCCGTTCCACTCGAGTTGAACCTATCCATAAGAAAACAAGACCACATCGTCCGCCGCCGAATCTCGCGATCTGTGAATGTGATCTCGCTCTTTTCGCTTTGCGTGCGGTCCTTGGGGTCGTGGTCGAGATCCCTGTGCAACTGCAACGCATAGGCCATCCGTTGCGCCATTCCACCGAACATCCATGACCTGCCACCTTGACAAGTGCCGAATTCGTGTAAGCCAAGGATCAAATAAACGATGAGAATCGTGATGTTGGGCGTGTCATATCTTCGTAGCGCAATGTCCCGAGCTGCACTCGCCCAGCTTTCTCCACGAAGAAATGCTGGATCCGAACGGACTGCTGGATGGTTCGAAAAGCGTGCTGATATCGCGCACACTGCTAACATCAAGACGGGTGGGACAGTGCCTTGGGCGAGCTTGCGCATAAAGCTGGGCTTGTGTAGGAGATGATAGCTTTGTCCATAGACATAGTCAAAGAACACCTCGGCGAGATGCTCCTGCAAGTCCTTCGGAGGTAGCTTGTCTGCTCCCTCGAGTAATAGATTTTGCTCCTCTGGATCCTTCGTCTTCGCAGCCTCCTTGTCTTCCGGCGCCGACGTTTGCTCTTTGCTAGGCGGTCCTTCCTTCTGGCCAGAAGCCCACTCTTCAAGCTCATCGCCAAAAGCCTGCTCCGCGCCTCGCTTTTTCGTTGATGCTCCAGCTTTCGGGGGAGCAGGTGGTAGAGGAGGTTTGACGACAGCTCGCCCCGTCGAACCCACGATGCCTTGCTCTTCCTTCGGGATGATCTTGATCACACGGTCTTCCATCCTCTTCAGTCGCTTGTCGAGCATCGCCATGTAGTCGGTTCGAGGAGCAGCCTTCCGGGTCGTAACCTTGTATACACATGGAATTCGCGATCGGAGACAATGCTTGCAGGCCGGCTTCTCACCCGAACATCGAATCTTCTTCCTCCTACATGCTATACAGGCCAAGGGCAGGCGTTTGCGCTCTTTTCCAGCTTTCGTCTTGAGCTCACTCCAGGCAGGAGGAACTCCACCGTCAGTTTGTTCGCCCTTAGGGTCTCCGGCAGACTGGCTAGGATCGTTGTTCTCACTTCCGAATTGATTCTCGTTCAATGCTTGCCCGGTAGGGCTCGTGCTATCAGAGCCGCCGACGCTATTTTGTCTGACCATGGAAGAGAACGGTCCGTTGCTACCGACACTTAGGCGATGACGGTTGCCCAGCGTTGGCGATTGTCCATCTTGTAGACCTGTTGCTCCTTGAGGCGAGGGTATCAGGCTGGCATCCAATGCGCCAAAGTTGTGCGATGCGCCGGACGTCGGCGCAGATGTGTAGCTCCCTACAGCGTTCGATCTTCCCATCATCCCGTTGCCAGCTACAAGATTCGAGGTGGCGTCGAAACCGTAGTCACTGCCCGACTGACTCCCACTATAGGCAGAGGCCGGGCCAAAGTTGAAGTCCGACATCTTGCTTTCGATCCACCTCTTTCCGTGCCTGCGCACTCGTCCCGTTCAGCTCCGTCAGACTGGACTTGCTAGTAATGATGGCACGGAAATCTTCTCGGCTGGTAGACTCATTGGGCAGCTGCTATCGATGTGATCGTATGGCGGAGGCCGGATCGCGTTGGCTGAATGGAGGTATACAAGTCACAGTTCCAAGTAAGCCGGGAGCAGCAGGGTGTAACAGATAGGTATGCTTTTGTGAAAGAGGCTATCCCGGACAGCACGAGTTCTCATGACAGGCGGGCCGCCGCGAGGTCTCAGCGATGACCCATTGGAGCTGTATGTTCGGTAAGGATGCTGGTATTTCGATCGTTCGCGGGGTGGAAGTAGTGGAGAGGATCGAAGTGGGCTAAGAATACATGTGTCGACGACAGCAGAGCCTTCCGCAGCCTTGGCCGTATGCTCGTGCTCGAGGTGGATGCGGCGAGGTCGAGTGCGGAGTGGCAGGCATCGCTTGGAGCCCCACACTTGCGACGGAGCCAATGATGCCGATGTATTACCCAGTCGCAGTTCCCTGCCTCCGCCCGACTTCCACTCTCGCCGCTCCAGACGACGACTTTACCCGAGCCCAGCATCCGACACTGATGTGCGTCGTGATCGACGTGAATCTTGCCTCAAGCTCCCGCCAAAAGTTTGGACCGTTTGACCTCGCCTGTAGGCGAAGAGGGTTCCTCGGTTTCTTCCGTACCATCGACATCGAAAGGCATCACGACCACGACGAACACAAGCCATATCAAATCGACAACATCATCAATTCGTGCTATGGGTATCTCGCTGCCAAACACTTTTCTACACCATATCTCTCCCTTCCATGAATCGACCTCCTGGCGATGGGCTGCGATCGTACCTCTGCCCATCCCACACCCGGCCATTAGGGGATGGACTCTGCGCCCTCCGCGAGTCTGCCATGAGATAGCTGCCCGACTGGTCTGTATACGATGGCGGTGACCCTGACGGAGGCTGATACAGAGGCTGCCCATGCGAGTACGAGGTGTCGTAGTATTGGGAATTGGAGGCATCGTGGGCAACATCTGGCCGAGAGAGCGATTCCATCCCATCGAGAGTCTGGTAGCGACCCTGGTCGCGTCTCATTTGAGCCTTCCCGGCTTGGTTGTCTTGCTTCGCCTGTTTCTTCGCTGCCGACCAATCTTGGAAGCCCCCAGTCCTTCGGAGATGGAGCACGATTGCGAACAGATGACCAATGCCAGCGAACAGATCCCATGGATTGAGAGCATTCAGAACGGCCTTGGGGAGAGGCATGCGGCCGTGTTGGGGTCTAGCACGGCTGCTGTACTCCGTGGCACTGTATGCGTACCAGAAGCCCAGTGCGAGTATTGCCATCTCGACACAGGTGATGGTGCTCTCAAGTCCATACAGAATGTCGTTGTAGGAGAATGTGTTGCTTGGCTTGATCACATCATGCGTGAGCAAGATGCTGAAGACGAACTATGAAGAATGCGTCAGAATATATTTGGCACAAGGAACACGAAGTGCACTTACACTCTGGACGAAGCGAAGGAACACGATAAGCTTGAAGCACACCAGCTTGGCCATGCTGCGACGGACCTTGAGCCGGTTTTTCATGTGTCCATAGAATCTCAGGATGGCCAGTACCGCTGCACCCACGCCGATCGAACTGATGATTTGGACCCAAAGGTGGCCGTACTTGGGATTCAAAGACTGGACACAATACCTCCCAGCTGCCTCCGTTGCCTCAAGGATCACGATCGAGAGCAGCTCCGTCAATGGGTACTGAAAGACGAAAATCCAGGAAATCCGTGGCCAGTCGAAGTTTTGGATCTTCCCTTCCTCAGCGGCTTTCACGGCCTCGAACGTGTCGTTATCGAATGTGCCACCGGGTACAGCAAACTGGATGTACAATAGATAGAGCGCACAGAGACAGAAGGCCTCGTAGAGATCGCCGAGAGGATCGATGTATGGGGCTATCTCGTAACTCAGGACCTCGAAGAAGGCGACCAGTGCAAAGACGAACGGTGCGAAGGCCAGTCGGATGATTTGTCGTTGTTCCTTGGGGCATCGATAGCGACGGAGGTGGTTGACTATGAGGGCCACGACGATAACGAATGTGACGATCGTTGCAACACCTGACACATAGAGCATCGGCTTGTGTGAGGAGCCCCTCTCGCCATATTGATCCGCTCCATCGGGCACCGGACCTGGAAGAACAACGTCAGCATTGCAATCGACAGAAACGGCCAATGCTCTCTACCTACAGCTAGATTGGCCCATGGAGACTGGCGTTTTTAGAAATCGATGAAGAGTTGTGAAGTGTTGGTAAGTGAGTACAAGAGGGCAATGGGGATATGACAGACGAGTGAGATACTCTGCCTATCTCTATATACTACCTGTCTAACGGTGGAAGATATTCTTGGGTCGTCTCTGTCTCAACCGACGATATTGTGCACGGCTTCGCCTAGCACGCGATGCAGGCAAGCAACATTGAGCTGAGCCTACAACAGGGGCCTCATGCTGTCTAAACCCATCTTGATCAGCAGCGCGCCGACGCATGATTGGACCGAGTCGGTCAAGACGACGTTCTGCGAGTTCAGCTGAAGAAAGGCCTGCAAGTCGTACCAGCACAACGATGATGAAGAGCAAGGGCCTAGTCGCATCGCCTGCTGCTTTGAGATAGCCGGTCGCGCACCTTGCCGGATACCGGATCCCTCAGCACGCGAAAAGTGGATACCGTCGAGGCTCCAGACCAATCAAGTCCTTGGACCCGCGAAAGAATGCAACTTTGGGCGTAGTGCTGTTTTCAAGGCTGAGGGCTGAGCTTCTCGCATTTGCTTGTCGATGCTTGTCCTGAAGGCGGTGCAACCGTAACCACTCGAACCACCGTTCTTCATTGGAAGAAGCTCAATCAAGGAGCGCTAGACGCAGTGCGGTAGTAGCGATCATGAAGGAATCCGTCTGCCTTGCCAATGGCTCCCTCAACGTACGGTGACGACGAAGGCACTATGTCATTCTCCGGCCGCCGCGATGGTACATTGTGGAGCAGCAGCTTTCAGCTCGCAGTTCTCGCAATCTTCCTTTCTGAGCACCATTACGTGACGCGTGCTACCGTCGAGGTGATGAGATCCCTTGCTCCTTTCTTCTAGTCTTCTTGTTGAATCCTTGCTTCTCTTCTTAGACATTGCTATTACCTCAAAAGCACCCCGAACATGTTTCTCACTACTGGGATCCTGGTCCTGTCAAGAAAGATCAGTGATAAGAGGGCCAAAGAGAAAGAAGCCAAACAACAATTGATGCGACACGAGCATGGCAATGACAGCGTAATACGGCACATCTCTCCACCGACGGCGAACAATGACCATGCCATCGACAACACTCCAACGAGGACCAGTCGCGACATCGCCCCTGCGAGTGCGATCAACTCAAGAAGCTCCATGGACAACCATGATCATACCTCCAATGCCATCGACACCTCTGCTACGTTTCAGACCGAGGACAATTATCAACTATATTCGCCCTCAAACTACTCGGAAACGATCTCTGGACTTAGTCCAACGACAGCTCCACCACCCTACTCACCCATGAGAGCCTCATCCTCGCGAGCCACTTCAATAGCCGAATCCAGCATCCTGGCGCCAGACTCCGCCATATCTCGCCGCATGTTTTCAGACACAAGTACAATCGCCAGTGGAAGCAGCTTAGGCGACGACAACTGCCTCCGAATTCGAACAAAAGGCACCAACCTAAAATCCGGATTCCCCTACCACCCCGACCTCTTCGAGCTCCGCGTCCGACCCGAGGTGTGGGAACGCTTCACGACCCAAGTCATCGAAGCGACGAAATTTAGCAAGCAAGACTATGCACAGATGGTCGGCGCCGCGACAGCCACGGCTTTGACCGGCGCGATCTTGACGAGCGTATACGTCGGACGATCGTTAAATCACTCCATCCAAGAGAAGAGAGTCAAAGCCGGCCTATCAAACATGGAAGACGGAGGTCTTGGCGATTTGCTGAAACAATGGAACGAGAACGAATTCAAAAAGCTAGGACTCTTCGTCCATCTGGAGCTGAGCGCGTCAGCGATGAAAAGACCGAATCATCGAAGTCCGACGTTGAGTAAACACCCCCTCCTCTACTCAAGTCGAGACGACAGAGATCGAAAGACAGAAGAGCGGAAATTCTGTCTGGTGGTCTCACAGCTAGACGAAGAGGGCGTGCCAGCAGACGCCATCCAAGACATCGTACACGAAGCCGGAGAGGAGTCGATCAAGGCTGTCGAAGCGCCGAATCCGGAGAATGTGATTTTCGAGGTGCCGGAGTTACCTGGTGATGAGGGACGGTTTCCCATCGAGCTGCCCGCTGAAGTCTCACTGGGGTACGGGACGGATAAGTTTGGGCCGAAGTGTGCTGAGCTTGATAGTACGCCGGTGACGGCTACGAGAGAGTGGGATCCGGATCGGAAAGTGAAGGAACTTGAAGGAGATGATGTGATTAAGCTCGTTCCTGAGCCGCTGATGGTTACGGCTGAGACGCATGCTGCGCTTTCGAAGGAGATCACATGAAGGGGCTGAAGAATGTGCTTGGATTTGCAATCGCAGGGACGAGTTCGATGTCCTGCGAACTATCGACAACTCAAGGACCAACGGTGTGCCCGCGATACTTCTCCTTATCACTGGACAACTCGTCGACATCCAAGCCTTTGCCATGCTTGACCATCTCCAACAGTTGGCCTTTGGAACACCGCCCCGTATACCGACACGCCCGATCCCTTCCGAATAGCTTCTCATGAGCGTTCGATGCAGCCCAGAGCTCCGTGATGAGCAAAAGCACAAGAAGCCCCGTTACGGTGCCAATCAAATCCAAAGAGTTGAGGTCGTGAGCCAGAGGTAAGCAGATGATGATGATAGCAATAGCCAGGCGAGCCACGAGCCGGAACTTCTTGGTCAATCGGATCCCCTCATGTTCTCGATGAACGTGAGAAATGGCGATCAGAGCCATGCACAAGAGAGCGATGCCGAATCCTGCGCAATAGAACCAGCGGATCCCAACGGGGATCTCTTCTTCGCTGCGTTCTTGATATTCTTCCGTGAGCCAGTCGAGATGAGAGTTCGGCGCATCATTGGCGACCACCAGGCGAGAGAGGCCGCCACCACCGAGAACAAACATCATGATGAACGGGAGATGTGCGAAAGACCAGGCCAGGGCGCTTATTTTATGTCTTCGGATTGCGTGGATCAGCAGGTTGGAGCTGTCGATTTCGAAGTACATCCAGTTGAAAATGAAGCACTGTATCACGCCCAAGATGGCCTTGCCGAAGAAAGCATCAATGCCGTTGGTCGCACTCTGATAGAGGATGGCAACGACCGTGTAGCCGAAGACAAGGGAGACAAAAGCATTGGTCCGCTCGGTCCGGTGTTCAATGTTGACGGCCGGAATGAACTCGAATTTGGAATCGAACCAAGTCTTCCCCTTGCCGCCGACTTTGTTGAGGATCATCTGGATGATCACGTATCCGATCTGTCCGAAGTAGTCGATGAACAGCGCTGGCCAGATGAGAGCGAGTTGGCCCGGCCAGCCTACGTGGATGGATGCGACCCAGAGCGCTGCCGCGATCAGAGTCACGGCGATGTGGAAGAGCATTACGGGTCGGACCATGGGGACGAGATATCCGCACAATAGGAGGTAGCATGCCATGTAGAGCCTCGCCGCAAGGTAGAAGCCTATGAGAGTGGGATAGGTGTGATCGAAGGCTTCGACGATGTTGGTCGTGTATCCGAAGAGGCAGGCTAGGAGGAACAGGATTGATACTCGTTGGAACACATCGTCTGTTTCGAACCAGCTGATAAACTGGAGGATGTTAGCAATGTATCCATACCACGGCTTGTATGTTCACTCACAAGTTGCATGTCGTTCCAAATCTTGTACGACAGACTGAACGTAATGACAAAATGCAGTAGAGACAAGCCAGTCGGATGCTCAGAGGTATAATCTCCCTGAATCTGCAAAATACCAACGTAGAGCAGATCTACGAACAGCTCAAAAGACTGGACTTCCTCAGATCCTGAAGCTCTCCATAGAATGCCTTTGTGGAAGTACTGCCTCAACGTAGGAACCTTGAACAGCTTCAACGGCGTGGCGAATCCACGTTCGTACGCTGAAGATGACTTGTCTGATAACGAAGACGTGTGAGGAGTAGAGACACCAGAGGCACTCGGACTCTCATCGTCGTAGCTCCTCACATGGGCGTTGTATCCAAAGCGGCTGAAATGGGCATCTAAGGAGACGCCGTGCTACAAGAAAGTGTCAGTAGACCTCCAAGCTCAACAACGACTCTCAACTCACCGTCGTAACCCGCTCAAGCTCCATAGCCAACGCGTCCAACTCATTATGTACCTTCGAAAACCGCTCAAACATCTCCGGATGCTCCTGCCTCAACTGATCTCTCCGATCCTCATGATGATTCTGCGCCGACCTCAAAGCCTCTAGATGCTCCGGGGTTCCAGAGATATAGATATCAAAGTCATCATTAGAGTGGATCTGTTCAAGTCGCGTCCGGAGTGTGAGAGCTTCTTCTGGTGAGCCAGCAACATGAATCCGCTTGCCATTGGGATGAAGGAAATGCCGTAGCCGTTCTCTCAAGTGAGCTCCATGGTGGTGGTGATGCGAATGCTCCTCTGTGGTGTTCTCAAGGCCGACCTGTTGCTTCTCGATGTCACCCGTGGCTGGCGAACTCGTCATCGCGGCGAAGCTGGACAGCGACGATTGGGACCGTCCTGTCTTGGAGCGAGCTGGTGAGTGTGAAGTCGCATCTTAAACATCACGCCCAGTGGATGCCCAGATGTGCAGACATCGCGTCCACCAATCCGGCGCGCCAAGTAAAGCCACAGCTGAACAATTGCTGACTGTTGGAGAGGCAGGCGTCTGCAGGGTGCTGATGGCAGCCGATAGGCCAACCGATGGAATAGGTTGGGGCCGTTTGCTGGAGGCCCAACGGACCTTCATCTCAGAAGGAGGACGTATATCTTTCTGCGAGGAACGAATTATAAGAAGCCGAAGGCGTGAACGTGGGAGAGCATCAGGAAGCGCTAGAACATGAGAAAAGACAAGAGGAAGTGAAGTGGGATCAAGGGCAAGAACAAGATCTGGTTCTCTTCTTGGACTTGCCTGGGCGTTTTCTTGATCCTTGCAAGCTTGGTCAAGTGGACCTCACCCTTGGCAAAGGAATGGTATTTCAATAGATCTTAGGTTCCATTTCGCGGGGTTAGAATAGAGAAATGCCGCTATTCGAAATGTTCATCAGGCCATGAACCGTGGATATCTTAACACATGAAACATGCTGGGCGTGAGTGGAGTACACTTCGAGTCCTGTTTACCTCCAGCCAAAGAACCCTCGTAGGTCGCTGTTGTCCAACCAGCTCTTTGGCGAAGGAGCAGGCACAGCCGTTGTCTGCACCATGCTTGGTTGTCCAACGCCAAAGAAGTCTTGGACCTCCGTCCAATGCCTCAGTATCCAGACGGCAACCGCGCCGATGAGACCGCAACCACCAACGACTTGAAGCATGAAGTATCCTCTCCGCCTGAATGCTTGTCCGAATGCAAGCACGCCGAGTGGATCTCGGGGATCGATTACTCCAAGATCACCGCCAAGGTGTCCTCGCGCCGGGCGAGTACCGTTTGTAGTCACTAGAGCTTGACCATCCTTCTCACTGCTCCCGGAGCTCCAGTCTGCCGGAAAGCCATTATACATATCCAAGTATTTGCCGCGCTCGTTGGCAAGACTCCTCTGCAGGTCTTGTGCCCACTTTGCCAGACGCACCTGTCGGAACGGCTCTGACGGCTGCTCGTTGTAGCGTGGTAACGTCAAGCCATCTGCTCCATTTGTCGATTGGCGAGAATTTTCCGAGAAACCAGGAGATCCGGCGCGATAGTAGCTGGAGGTAGAGTGTGGCACCAGTACTTTGCTAGGTTCCATGCTGCCGATGCTGATGTCGCCTGGGCTTCGGTCTCGAAGAGACAGATTACGGCTGACATGATAGCCTAGATTCTGTTGTCTCCACAGGACGAACTTGATGGCTGATAAGTGACGCATCCTTGATATGTTGTCCGGTGTCAGCAGATGTTCCAGTAGGCTGCTGAGCTCGCTGGGAAGCATTGGTTGCATGTATTGCGAAGACATCAAGATGCTGGCATCAATGACCTCAGCATCGTCGCCCAGCGCCGCCGAGACCGCGAATGGCTCTGAGCCTGGTGTTGCTGCTGGACTTGTCTCTGAAAGCACATATGGCTCCGCTCTGATGAGGTCAAGAGTCTCGCGGATTTGACTTTTTCTTATCTCAAGTGCATCCGGCGTTACTGTATCCGCGCGGGCTATGACAGGGATGAAGTTGTTCCATTTGCACAGGTGTTGCACGAGTTCTTGTTGCTTCTCGCTCAGCCTGGATTGGATTGGCTTCGAATCTTCATCGGGCGATGGATCGAATAGGTATATCGTGGCGTCAATTTGCGCACCGCCATCACTGCGAGTATGTCAGTGCATGGCTTGGTATTCAGAATGATTGAAAGACTCACCCGCTCAGCAGATTCACTAGGTCACTGTCGCCCATGCTATCCAATCGAGCAGTCCTCTGTAGATCAGATTTTAGGTAGTGCAGTAATCGTTGAACATCACTGTCAGTGTCCAAGCCAGCGCTGTCAACAAATGTTAGGTTACGGTCCAGGGCGCCTTCGCCGATGCTCTTTCGACGGTTTAGCATCCGTCGACTCTCAAAATCTGTCCACCAGGATGGGAGAGGCCTCGTCGATGCCTGAATTTCTGGATAAGAAGGAATCTCGTGTTCGTCGTTGCCGGCGGTGTTGAACGAGGCATGACTTGCGCCAATGATTGCGGGATCAACGTGGACGATGTGCTCAGATGATCGCAGCACACTGCTGATGAAGCTGGATTTGCCGACGCCTTTGGGACCGGCTACCAAAATCTTTGCCCTACCAAGTCGACGACCAAGTTCTGTGAAAGGCCTCCGTCCTGGCATCGCTAGACTGGGCATAACAAGTTGGGGTGTGCGCTCGACTTGGGGTAATTCGTCTTCTTCACCACTTGAAGACAAGATGACCTGACTGCTGGCATCATCCGCGATGCTCCCCTCCTCGTCGCTTAGTCTGAAGGACTTGGGCGATCCAGATCGTGGCTCGCTGGGAGTAGCTGAGTGTTGATGCGGGCTGAATTTGATCGGAGTGAGTGGTTGGCTCATGTTGATTGAAGAGGTCCCTGAGCCTCGCCGTAGATGTGGGTTTCGCAACGGTGAAGCAAATAGCTCGGGTGAAGCACCTGAAGAGGCCTGGTTAAACGGACGTTCTGAGGAGATAATACGTTGGCCTGTAGCCATGATGGTTGGATGCACTCGGTTTGGCGGCCGCCTTCTTCCAAGGGTGAGATTACCGTCCGCATCTGGCTCAGATGATCGTTCAGTGCTGTTGCTCGCAGTCCGGGAGAGGCTGCCAGTGGATGAGAATGTCGAATTGATGGTCTCTTCCTATTCAATGTCAGTTCAGCTAGTTACTGCATTCATAGCTGCACAGCGACAGGAGATGAATAGCCCAAAAGCAGAGTTCCACACTGGTACATACCAGGCTCTGTACGCCAAACGAGCTCTCATCCATCACGCTTGCCATTGGTGTGGTCTCTGTGGTATCTTCCGAGACAGCTGATGCCCGCGAGGGTTTCCTGCCTCTCTGTGCGCTCTTCTCCAACTCTTTCTCGGTCTTCAGGAAGAAGGTAGTCGGGCCTGAATGGCCAGGATTGGTCAGACTGGGCTGTCTGCCCTTCCTGGTTTTCAAACGAGTGTCCGGGCTCTGGCTCGAATTCATGGTATAGTGAGGTCCCGTCGATGCTTGTCTGCCTACTTCGTACGATCCACGAAAGATGTTGTCTCGATATGATATGGCGGTTCTGCCGTTGCTTCGGACGACGGAAGCGCCGCGCTCGTTTGAGGTCTACACAACGGCCGGTAGTCACGAGGGATAAACAATCGCCCTTGGCGCGCGTCGATGTCTTCTATGGTCTTCACGGTCGGGAGCTATGCGCCGGGCGGCGAGATTGGTGGTCTTGACATGAACGGTGAGCCGGCCGTGAGGGAGCAAGATAGCGCGGGGCTGCTGCAGTGGTCAGGCGGCTGCGGTGAGTAGAGCACGAGATATGTCAGTTGACGGTGCCAGGTGTGTGGGACAACGCCGGCGGCAGCAGTAACAAAGAAATCGCACGACAGCGTGGGCACACAGCGTGTAGACTATGGCTTGCAATGACCAGAGGCAGTCGTAGGAGGTAGTCGTATACCTCACCTTACCTCACCTATCTCCGCGTCTCCACCCAGGCACGCTGTTTCACCAATCACACGCAGCACACGTTAGCGTCATTCCAGGCCTTGTCTAGCCAACTATATCACAATCCCATTAACGACATGAATAACTATGGAGAAGATATATGTGTGAACGACGTTCCATTCCAGGTGCCATACACCAGTATCAATCCCCAAATAGTAGTCAACTCAGCATGCCGGCCGACACAGAGTCCCCGTATCGTTTAGAGATATCTCGAAGTCCTTCATGTGCCTCATCACGGCCAGACGCGCCGGAAATATGTTCCACTATCTCACAGCAGAGCAGCAGCCATCGAACCTCCACATTGTCTCAGGAGCAATACTAGTAATCAGGGCAATTGAACCCGTTGACAGAAGGGAAAACATGCTCCAAAGCCTCATTGATGTTGCCGCCTCTGTAGAACAAGTAGTTGAACTTGATCTCCGTGGTTCCATCGTCGAGAGATCTGCACTTGTAGAGAGACGCAATCTCCTCGATGCGATTGTTGTAGAGCTTGTCGGTTGCAGCGTCACAGAGCTTCTTGTCGAATGGAGTACCAATTTGGATCTTGTAGTGGTTGAAGATGCCCCAGTTCGTTGCAACGCAACTCTGTGCATTGTGTTCGACGCTTCGTTGTTGTATGTTGTTCGCCGTGGGTGCTGCGAGCAAGCCGCCGATCAGGGCGAAGACTGTGAGAATAGCCAGCAGCAGCATTGTCGCTGTCATACCGTCAGCGGTCTTCGAGAGACGATGAAGCATATCGTTCACCTTCGGAGCTCAGAGCCAGTTGAGATTGACGATTTTGCCTTGCGACTGGCAAGTTTGGTGAAGAGTTTCCGGAATTTGCTATGTGCTGATTGTCTTCGAAGTCTCAATTGCTGTTGCGGGTATTTGTGGCTCCGTCCATGTATTTGAACCTGCCCATCACAGGTTATCGATCACTCTGTCTGATCCTTGTGGTCGGGCGGTGACTGCTACGTAGCGTGCCAGATCTCATCTCCGCGCATGAGGGTCTCTCGTGCTATGATAGAGTGACCATAACGGCCAGGAGAAAAGGCATAGATGCGTCAATGACCATCGTCTGCGCTGGCAAGCGATACTTGATCGGAGCCGTTAGATCTGTGAGAGCCAACATGTAAGACCAGAAACAAAAGTCTTGCTTTTCTTGTGGAAAGGGTTCTGGCATTCAAGGCTTGCTCGTGTGGCTCTAAATCGCACAGCATCTGCTGACCGGTTATGGTGCTCTGTGGAGACTCGCCAAAGACGCTGCTACAGTATCCTCGATGAAGGCTTGTGGGAATGTGCACTCCTACCCAATGTTCAACACTCACTTCGGCTGAATCTGCGCCTACAGATCCTGCCGATGTACAATTGGCAACTAGCAATGCCTCGTCGCCGACAGCAGTCCGAACATTGAGAACGCAAGATGCCCTCTTTTGAGCCTCTTATCTGCAAGGCAAAGGATAAGGTCACGGATGAGCTGAATTTTGCTGCTGACCGAGGGAATCCGAGAACGGAGGGCACAGCACGATTGCCGCAGATAGAAGCAAGGATTTCCAAAGGGACTGCATCATCAGGATCCGGTCGCCACCTCTGCCTCGCCGTGTTGGTCGCATGATCCGATGGGAGGCAAGTTGGTGTTGGATGAGCATTGTCGTAGATAGCTCTCTGGCAGACGCAAGCAATGATACGAATCTTGTCATTTTTCGTGGACGGCGGCACTTGTCGGAAGAACAGAGTCCAGATTTCGGAGAAAATGCTGACGACGAAGGCGCAGGCAAGAGAAGAGTTCCATGCAGCCTCTCCTCGTGGTCACCGCGTTGGATTCCTTCTCCCTCCACGTGGACGTGGAGAGCCACGGCACAGCGTGAGACGTGATTTGTTGAGAACCGAATTTACTTTAGCACCGGTCCCCAGCCAGGAGGTTGATCCCGGTGACCACATGGTCGCACGGTACCACGATGAAGCAGCCCTTGTCTGACGGCGATGCTGGGAGCTGGTTCAAAGGGGGATGCTGGAGACGGCGCAGCTGGGAACGGACGCGCAGCTTTCTTTGACCCGCGAACGTAGTGTAGAGAGTCGATTGTTTGCTGTAAATCTCACTCTTCGACACCATCGCCCACCGCCTGACACGGATCGACAGCGCAAGACGCAGGCTCCTGCTGATCGTCACCAAGGCTCTCGCCATCTTCCCGTCGAAGTCAAAAGCAGCGACAGACTCCAGGTTCTTCCGTGACATGCCCGCTTGCCTGAATACACTCACCAACCACCTTATCACCACATTGACGCACTCTGCCGCCGTCCGCTGAGCCAGTGTCGACGTCGTGCCACTCGAGACCTGCATCCGGCCCCCGTTTCAGCAGGCTGTCTCACTTGCCTCGACAGAGGGATAACAACACCAAAAGTCGCCCGTCGCCCGCCCCCCTCGCTGCTCGCCATCTCTCTGCCGCGGACCACAGGAACGCCAGAGGTCATCATCGAAGCACCAAGGTATGCTGCAGTCGTCGCTGCCCACGTTTTGCCACGTGTGAAGGAGCCGAAGCTAATGAGGCGCCATTGGCGAGCAGGAGGAAACCGCAGACCAGCACCCGCACACGCGAGACCCACGAGGGAACATACTAAACTGCAAACGCCCACGGCTTCGACACGCACCATGGTTCGTCACCATTGGCACGACAAAACCACTGTTGACTCCCCTACTCACATGCCTGCGCAGACTCGCAACGACGCCCGCTTCAGCACCTACTCGGGCGCGCCCTCGCTGCAGCCCTCCATTGCTCCCACCCTCGACACCACCTCCAACCGATCCTCTACACAGCAGTACGGCTCGTCGCGCTTCAGCGAGCAGACTTTCCTGACGCCTCAAACGATCCCTGAGCGGGGCGGTCGCACCATCTACGGGAATGCAGACCCTACCGCCGCCTCCAGTTCACTCACACTCTCATCGACCGATCCAAAGACGGCCGAGATCAAGACCTTTGCCAACGTGCTCGACCGAATGAGCGACATGCGGGCAGACAAGCAGCGCTTTGTGATGAGCAACAACAAGACAGAGGAGGTCAGCAAGATCGCCCTCGGTGCCAAGTTGGAGAGGGCGCTGTCGAGGAGAATGGTCGGCCAGGACGCGACATTCACCCCTAAGAAGCCTGGTGTCATCGACGAGAAGCGGGCGCTGGAGGTCGAGGCCAATTAGGATGGATCCGACAGGAGCGTTGCCAGAGCGCGGACACATGATCGAATCGATGTAAGCCCTCGAGACTTCACGCCCGACGAACCGAAAAGGGCGAAAACTGGATGATGAAGATGTCGCCATCTGGATCTGGGCTGTACGGTACTATTCGTGGGCCCTGGAACGGGTCTTGAGGGAAAGGTTATGTGGGACAGGCGTTACGGCGGACGAGCGGTGTTTCTTCTCTTTTCCTTTGCGGGCATGTGGCTTGATTTGCTTTACGAGACGACTGCATTTGCAATACCCTGCGTTGACTTCATGCTTAGATCAAAAGCAGACTGCTTCAACGGTGGAACAGAACGGAGTTTTGAGGTGGTCTGCGGTCTGATATTTCGTGTTTCGGGTCATTGCGAGGCACTATGGGGTAGTATGTACTCCTACAAAACGCATATCTGAGTTGCTCTCTCTTTAACATACCGCGACTTCGGTTCATGCGAGGCACTCCTGCGTGCGACTGCATAACCAAGGCAAGGAAGGCGCGCTTCCACAGCGGGACTAGCACCTCGGTTCATGAGCTCGTAATCACGACTCATCCAACCCT
The DNA here is from genome assembly GCA_002786025.1 of Zasmidium citrigriseum. Lineage (NCBI taxonomy): Eukaryota > Fungi > Ascomycota > Dothideomycetes > Mycosphaerellales > Mycosphaerellaceae > Zasmidium > Zasmidium citrigriseum. Next base: position 30,556 of record NHNW01000041.1, on the reverse strand, counting down.
ACTTGTTATATCACAGACGACCTTAACTTTGAAGAGGAGAGGTAACGATACACAATCTTCAAAATGGGCAACAACGACATTGCACTCTTGTGCATGCTCCATCCAGCCTCAACCGAGAAACAGAAGCGGGTATGTCAACTTCCTCCAATCCATTCTTACCTCACCACTAACACCACTCAGATCCTCTCCCTCCTCCGAAATGGCGCCCGTGAATACTACCGCCAACCCTCAGCCAAATGCACAACCTGGAGCTACTTCACTCCCTTCCCTCCACCCAAGAAAGCCAACACACCACTGGTGATAGGAGGCATGGAAATCTACACCGAGAAGAACGCCCTCCAAAAACAAATCGACGACCCCGTGTTCTTCCAGGCTTTCCATGAGACTGCGAAGAAGGAAGCTCTGTATGCTAAGGACGAGGAATTGGTGGCATGGTATTTGACGGCGGGGTTTGTTGCGAGAGAGCAGCATGCGAGGCCTTTTGGGGGAAATTTGATCAGTTTGTCGAGGTTTACGGGGGATAGAGAGGCGATCTTGAAGGCGTTGAAGTGAGTCTCGCAGGGCGCAAATTGATGAAGGCGTGCTAACGTGTTTCCCAGTGGCTTTATTCCTTTCGTCAGGGATCAAGAACCCGATGTCTTGACTTACACAGTCTTTACGCGTCCCAAGGCACCCAAAGACCTGCTACTCTTCGTTCGCTACAAGGACTCAAAGGCCATGAAGAGTCACAGCAACGCACCAGAGCACGTCGATGTCGTCAAAGAAATTATGAAGCACGTTGAGGGAGGCCCATCAAATCAGTCTACGACTGTTTGGCAAGAAATTGAAGATAGCTTCGTTTCGACTGTAGAAGGAGGCCCTACAGACTCGTCGAAATTGTGAACGCTGCAAGCTCAATTACACATCCATTGAACAGAAGTTGTCGTCACCTGCTTAAAGACTGTCCTCTGCTATCCCCCTAACCAGAGAAAGCAACCTCACCCGCAACAATGACGGGCTGTTTGTCACAGAAGTTCTCAATATCACCCAAGACAGTCTTGGCCTCCGGGCTGCTGGCGGCCTCCTGGAATTGCCCTGCATTACGTGTCAGCGCGTGTATCGTCAACACTACTGTACGTGTCAGACTTGCCAATGTTGTCCCACTCCAACAGAGCCTGAACGCAATATGGGGAGTCGTCGGGGAAGTACAAGATCTTCCAAGATTTGAGGCCGTACTTCTTCCAGTTGTTCTCCACGATTGGCATATGGCTGGCCTTGTAGTAGTCCTTGTTAAACTTTGCCCCTTGTGGGTAGAGGACGGTCGCGAAGGCGCTCGGCATTGTGGTTGTTTCGAAGTTGGGTTGGCTGTTGTCTTTGCTGGAATCAAGGTCAGGAAAGCGTTCACCCTCAGAAGCTGATATATGTTTGCTTACGGATCTAATGCGGAGTACGAGTCGACTGCGTCTGTGAAGTATCTCCAATGCTGTGTCAAGGGCAAGGGCGAGTCAAGATATATTTCTCGTCGCCGGCTCGGATACGGATAGGTGAGAGCTTCGCAGCCCCGCCTCGTCAAGTCGATCCCAGACCAAGTACCCCTCCATCCATTCTTCCGAAGAGAGCCCAGGCATTGCGAACTTTACAATTCTGCTTGATTATCAATACTGAAGCTGCACAGATCGTTGTCCGGCCATCAAGTCCAGGGGATCGAATGCAAGACCGATGTCGAGTTGTGATTGTGGTTGTCCTGCATGCCGAAATCGTCTGGAGACGAGCAGGCATGCATGAACTTCTTTCCAGGGTTCTGAACAGCTTCAGCAGGCAGATGGTGTGCTCTGACGTCTAATGCTCGATTCAGTGCCCCTGGCCCTCCGTCATTTGGAGATGAGTGTATCTTCCATAGAGCAGATTATTCAGGCTTGAAGATTGCCGCAGCAGCCAGTGACCATGAGAACCTTCAAAGCAAAGAGGAGTAATGGCTTTCTAATCACTCCATCTGCGAACGAATGCCGAATGTGCACCTTCTCCATGATGCTGAGTTGCAAGAGACGTCGCTGGTCGCTGCCCGACATTCACTTGTCATGTTATCGATAAGCCCCCGCCCCTGTCACAAGCTCGAGCCCAGACCGAACGTCATCCAAACTTTGCACCGCGGATCCTTTCCGCCTGCCCACCTCACCACGGGCAGCACACGACACCACCATGGCCGAGAACGAGAGACCTTCGTCGCCCACTCCAGAGGAGCGCGAGCGCCTCGATAAGGAGGCAAAGGCAAAGGAGCAAGAGGAGCAGAGCAAGCTGCCGTACAAATGGAGTCAGACCATTGGTGATGTGGACCTCAGCGCCATCATCCCCGCCAATATCAAGGGCAAAGATCTGGATGTCAAGATCACCAAGACGAGTCTGAAGGCCGGGATCAGAGGTCAGGAGCCTATTATCGATGTAAGTCAATACAACGATCACGTCAAGCACCAGAAACTGATTCTTTTCATAGGGCACCCTCCCCTCCCCCATCCACGTCGACGAATCCACCTGGACACTCGAAACGACCTCCTCCGGCAAAGAACTCTCCATCCACCTCGACAAGATCAACAAGATGGAATGGTGGGCCCACGTCGTGACCTCGGCGCCCAAAATCGACACCTCGAAAATCACGCCCGAGAACAGCAAGTTGAGCGATCTGGACGGCGAGACGAGGAGTATGGTGGAGAAGATGATGTATGATCAGCGGCAGAAGGAGGCCGGACAGCCGACGAGTGATGAGCAGAAGAAGATGGAGATGTTGAAGAAGTTTCAGGAGCAGCATCCGGAGATGGACTTTTCGAATGCGAAGATTAGTTGAGCGGGTGGAAGTGGAAGCTGCATGAATACTTGCGGGGGCTGCGGGTGAGGCGTCTCGTGGCTGTAGAACTGCCATGAGTTGAAGGGCGTCGGCTGTGGATGCTTAAGATACGCTCGAGGTTCAGGAGGCCTGGGCATGAATCTTCAAATGAGAAAAGTGCGCTTCTGACATATTGATGTGTTTCAAATCCAATCCAAATGGGTATCATTACAACAAACGCCGTGATGAGCTGGGAACTACATTGTACAGTATTTACATCGTGATCTCCACCAGAATCACATCTGATTCTGCTGCATCGAATACGGCCACTCACCCTGCCAATTCTGCGGCACTTGCATATCCCCGAGACCAACATTGAGATTATTGATCGAAGAATCCGCATGCTGCAGGCTCGATATATCTTCCATAATCCTCTCCCAGTCCATCCAGCTCATATCTCCCACCTGAAGTGGTGACATACCAAATCCCTGAGTTTGGGGAACGTCCATGGATGCATTCATGATTCCTGATGTTGGCATTGCTCCAGCAGGGAGTTGTGCTTGTGTTGAGCCTGCAGGATATGTCGATGTGAAATTCGTTGACGGCGCCATGCTGAGTGAGAGATGGGCCATGTTCTGGTCGGGGACCTTCGGCGGACTGATACTCAGGCTATGCCGAGGTGATGCTGTCGTGCCATCTCGAAATGCTGAAGCCTTCTTGTACAGCTTCTCGATTGGCCTCCAGAGCATTCCGCTGCGTGTATCGGCCACGTGCCGGGCGTGTCGCTCATACGCTTTATTGACGTACTGCCATGCAGTCTTTGCGAGCTCGTTGTCGCGAATGGAGCACAGCCCTGCCAAAGCAACCGCCAAGGCATGCCATTGGACCCAGAAGATCCATCTCCAGCCCTCGCATTCCGGGTCTTGGTGTGTTGCTTCGCTCTCGCGTAGACTGTTCACCGCCAGTTGTAGGACGAAAGGTGAGTCCACTCTGGGAGGCACACTCGAAACGTGCTTCTGCATTGGCCGTACGGCTCGTAGGACGCTCGATGCCGCCATCGAGTTGCCCACCGTATAGAGGAAGCGATGAAAGGGTAACGAGAGGTCGCAGTGCTGGAGGTACTTCTCCCGAAGTTGTTTGCCGAGATTAAGTGCTGAGTCCAGGCGCTGCTGCCACGTCTCGCCTTTCGTCCCGCTTTGTTCTGGTGTCAGTAGCCTCATCGTCAGAGTTGTTGCTGAGTGTGCCATCAAGTTAAAGGTCATATCGCTCAGGCCTTCGTCTCTATTCGTAACCGACGTCGTGGATTCGTCGAACTCAGAATCATTCACGTTACTCGGTAAGGGCGTGTCGAAAGACGAAAGCTGGATTAAGAGTTCTGTCCCGCGGTCGACCGCGGAAAAGGCGTCCAGTACACGGATTTGGTGCCATAGACGTCTCTTGGTCTCCTTCATGTAGGGCGAGTCGCTTGCAAGCTCTCGATGAAGGCCGATTCCGTAGGCAATCCGAACGACTAGGCCTGCCATTGTCCATGCTCTCCGACTAAGATCTGATATCCTGGAGGAAGCGGTATATAGCACAAAGGCTTGAAGCGTAGCTAAATCGGTCGTGCTGATCAGATCGGCCTGTAGATCGGTCAGTCCACTCCTTGAGATGTTGTACAGGGTTTGACTTACCTGCGCCATCGCTGCGTCGACATGCCTCCTATACAGCTGGAGCAGGTCTCTGCGTGACGCACGGAAACGGGCAAAGCACTCGGCGTCGTGTATAGTCGTGACTGCTGCAAACCACATAGTCGCCTTCAAGGCCCTATTGGGAGGAGCGTCTGGCGGGTGGCCCAAATAGCTCTCTCCTTGTAGGAAGCGTTCGACTGAGGGTCTGTGAAGGACCTTAAAGACAGGATCAACGTTCTTCAAGAAGATCTCGTTGAGCTGGTTGAGTATTGTCGGTGGTGGATCTGCCAAAGCACCGGGCATCACAAAGATAGATGCTGGAGGGCATATTAAGATATCGTGATCTGTTGAAGTTCCGGCGGTTGGCGCTACGACGGGCGAGGCTGGTGACTGCTCGCCATCGGAAGGGTCTTCTTCTAAAGCATCTCGGAGTGCTTGTACCTCATTGACCAAGGTTGCCCAAAAAGGACTTCCTATGTATTTGCCAACGCTAGGCGAAGGTGCATCGTGCTGTTCTTGGGGAGTTGCACGTTGTTCTGGGGTAGCCACTCCTGGCACCTCCTCGTTTGGCAGACCGACTTCGCCACTCAAGCTCTCGACGAGGCTCTATATCGCGTTAGAACGAATCCGGGAGTGAATGGTTTCGATGACCTACTTCAAGCTTGGATATGCGGCTGCGCAATTCTGAGTCGACCGCTCGTTTGCCAGCACGTTTGACTCGTGGCTTTCGAGTGCTCTGGGTACATTGGAGATTGGACCGCTGACATTGGCCACACGGAAAGGTCCGATCGCATTTGATCTATCAATGGCTTACGTTAGGATCCTGGACTAGTATGTATAGCTTAGACCCTGATGAAGGGAGGAGGAAAGGGGCATTACTTTTTTACGTTGGCAAGCCTGACACGCAAGACGGATGTGTTGGACGCCATTGGCGTCCGTCGATGGTTGGGAAGGATCCATCATGAACACAGGAATGAACGATATGGCAAACAAGGCTGCTATTCAATGCGCGCAACGGCTTCCATTCCCTGCACGGCTTGATGGTAGATGACTGTTAGACGGAAGGATTGGGAGTTCCGATACCGCGCGAAAAGCCTTTTGAGGGTAGACTGGGCTTCCGATTCCGAGTGATGAGTACTGGGATGTGTCTGCTGACTGTTGCTTTCGAAAGGCGTCCTTCAGCCCAGGACGGCCATGGTGAAGCTTGCTCTCGCTCTTGCGATCCGTGATATCGGCCGAATGCCGCGTACTGCGACTGGCCCGGCAGCAGGATTGTCAGCGCTCGCTTTCGATGTCCCGATCAGGTGGCGGTGGTGACGGCAGCGCAGACAGCGGCATCGCTGGTTTCAGAGCGACAACATGAGCAGGACAGGACAGCGAGATGGCGCAAGCATGCGATCTCGCACCCGGCGCGAAGTCAGAGCCGGGACGAAATCCCGGTCAATGGAAGCGTGGATGTTCAGGATGGATGTCGAGGATCAATGCTTGAATGGATGTCATCAACGCTGTCATCAATCTAACTTCGAGTCACGGGATTTGGCGTCTGGGTGGGACGAAACGGGCTAGCGGCAGCGACATTCCTGCTCTCTGGACAATGAGCTCTCGGCCTTCGCCTTTCTTCGTGCCACTATCTCCGCCGTCAACCTCACCACTCCTTCATACTCGTTCGCGACCATGCCCGAGGCCATCGCGACCACGAAGCGCAAGTTCTACAAGGCGCTGGACGCCCTGTCTGCTTCCTCCAACGCGCCCTCCCTCCAATCCGCGTCGCAGGCGGGCTCTACCACCAGCAGCAAACGCTCCTCCGCCGCCGCTTTCGATGAAGCTCGCGAGCGCATAAGAAAGCGATTGCGCCAGAGCACCTCTACCGACTCCCTCGGCGGCCTCAATCACAATGCCTCCGTCATCTCTCTACCAAGCAAGCGCAACACAAGCACGCCTTCTCAACCACCGCCTAATTTCTCGCCTTGGTCGCAGGAGACCTTTCTTGCCCGATTGAAGACTTTTAGCAGTGTGACTCTGTGGCATCCGAAGCCGGATGCTATCAATGAAGTTGAGTGGGCAAAGCGAGGATGGGTCTGCGTCGATGTCAACACGGTAAGTTGCAGAGGCGGTTGCGGCAGGCGGGTGGTGGTGAGTGTGGATGTGTCAGAGCAGACAGAGCAGGACGGCGAGGATGAGGATCAAGAAGACGAGGAGGACGAGGGAAGCTCACTTGAGCAAGCCCTCGCAGAGCGCTATAAGTCACAGATCGTGGAAGGTCATTCTCCAACATGCCTTTGGCGGCAAGAAGGTTGCAAAGACGACATATACCGCTTACCAGTGGTTCGGCCCTTCATCTGGCAGCCAGAGCTTCGCAGACGAGTTCGCTCGCTCCTCGACATCACGAAGTCTATCGCGAATGTTAAAACACGACCACTCGACTCCTTCAATGCCAAAGTCATGGACGACCTGCCCCGCGATGTCATGGGACTCAGCGATCCTCCCGAGTCGACTTCTGCCAAAGCGTTCGAGATCGCAATGCACGGCTGGAGGGGCTCTTCGGAATCTGGCAACGACCTCCTTCATTGTGACGCTTGCTTCCAGCGTGTCGGCTTGTGGATGTATCAACCAGACTATCGGCGGCCCGGAAGCAGCAGTAGTGGGAATGTGGAAGGCGGGGAGGAAGACGAAGAAGCAGGCCTCCTGGATCTCACCGAGCTCCATCGCGATCATTGCCCATGGCGGAACCCTGTCACGCAGAAAGCCACCGGTAGTCTCGACGGCCTCAACGCTTGCCAGGTGCTCCAACGGGTCGTTTCAACCGCTGCGCGCGACCACAGACGACGATCAGCACGCCAGGACACTGTCGATGAAGACGACGAAGCTTCGACCGACGCAGTCGCCACTCCCCCACTTTCACGGGAGGAGATTGCACGAACCGACAAGGAACGAGAGTCACGACTACGAAAGTTGAAGAACCTACTGAGCATCAAGAGGCGCCCTACGACGAAGGTCCAAGTCCAGAAAGCCCTTTAAGGGCGACATTGCTTTTGATACCCAAGCGTTCGAGCGATCATCATTGCTATGCATTCACGAGGAAACGTAGACTCTATTCTGTAACGCATAACTCTTGAATCAAAGTGTACTATGGCCCACCATTCAATTTCCCTATGTATTGTCAAAAGGAGTGCAATCCAGCATCAAGATAGCCGACTCAACCCACCGAAGTTAGGAGTCGAAGCGACCTCAAGGCAAGAGACTCAAACTCAAGACAACTGCATGATGGAACAACGACAGCGAACCATGCCCACAATGATGCAACAACCGAACAATAACCGCATGCACAACCCATCCAACTCCTCGCCAGAAGAACGAATGAACAATGCAATCAACAACCTTCATCTTCCTCATTTCTTGCCAAACCCACGAAACTCCTCTTCGCTCGATGCATCGCTGATGCCCTCCCACTCTAACTCGCTCCCATCACTGATGTCGTCGTCATCACCAAGTCCCACAGGCGCCTTCCTGCCAACTTGTCCCGAGAGGTGCAGAGGATCAAGCCCGATGCTCTCCAGAGTCTCGTCGATCTCTTGCTCGCTGACACCCTTCACCTGCTCCCCCTTCGCCTTCGCGGCTTGAGCCTGCTGCTTCTGTCCCTCAACGACGTCGTACAGCGCATAGACCTGATCAGCTCGCTTCTCGATCTGAGCAGTCAACACATCAATCCTGGCTTTGACATCTTGCCGACGGCGCTTGGAGAGGGCTGGCTCGTGCTGGTTGTACAGGCGGTTCTGAGATTCGCGCTGAAGCTTGAGGTGCGTGATTTCGTCTTCCAGGTTCTTGATGACCATTGCTAGTGCGTCTTCGGGTGACTGAGAGGGTCGGATCGTGGCATCGGTAACGTCGCCAACATCTCGCTCGCTGACCGGGACTGGCTTGGGGATCGATACTCCAGTGTCGCCTTCGGCGCACACGGTGCAGCGGGCCGTGTTGTGGTTGATGCAAGCACCAGCCGTGTTCTCTTGCAACTGACGGTTGCTCATAGTGATGTCTGGCACGATGAATGCCGAAGTCATGCCCTCGACGCTGGAAGTGCGTCTTCGTCGTCGACTTGTATTGCTCAGCATCGAGAAGTTTCCAGCCTCTGTGAACTGCTCCGGCTCCAAGATGTCCTGCGATGAGTGAGGCGACTGCACTCGAACAGTCTTTGCTACTTTGGAGACGTCATCTCCGTGAATGCTGAAGCGGCCTGTGCCAGTGTCGATGCCTCCAGTCAAGTCTTTCAGTGAAGACTTGCGCGGCATGCTGTGCCTCGAGGCTGAGCGAGCGGTCTCATCGGGCTCAATGTCTGGAATGCTAGATGCACGCTTTCGAAGGCGGCCTGACCGCTTCTCCTCTTCAAGCTTCCTACGCAAGTTGGCCACATCTTCAGGATCCAGAACACTGAGCTCAGTCAAATCTTCAGGAGCAATGCCAGTTCCCGTCGCCGTTGCTTGCGAGCCCGCATCCATCTCGGCAGGTGCAGAGATGTGTCGTTTCAGAGTGTCATTCAGTGACACATTTCGGGTCTTCGATCGAGACCGAGATCTATCGCTCGCTGAACGGTGGAGGCTGGGGCCGGAGGATTGAATCTTCTGAGCTCCTGAGGCTGCGTTGTCCCTCATCTTTCGAACCTCGCGCTCGATTCGAGAAGCGAGATCTCGCACGAATGTCGAATCCTGGTGGTCACTCGAGCGGCGACGACGATTCTGGTCATCGTGTTGGTTATCTTCAGCATTCTGGCGCCCTGTCTCCTCCGACTGCTTGGTCGACCGTGACCGTTGCAGCTTGGAACCCTCCTGTTGATGCTTCATTTCAACCTTCCTTGCTGAGTTGGTCTCGCCCTCCTTCCGAGTTCGTCTCGCCTGCAGTCGCTCATTCTCATCTCGAAGATCCTCGATCGTTTTTTTCAGGGTCTCGTTCTCCTTGGAAAGCTCGCCTTGAGCAGTACGCAGCTCCTCATTTTCATTGCTGAGCTCCTCGTTCTGGAAATACACTGCCGCGATTTGTGTGACCAAGCCGTCACGCTCCTTGACTACCCGGTTGGAGGTGATTTCTGAAATGCTGATCTTACGCTCGGACTTTGAGAGTCGCTCTTGCAAAGCCTTTACCTTGCCCTGTAGTCTTGCTTTGTCCGTCTGAAAGCCCGTTGCATCCAGTGTTTCATCTTCTGACCCAAGTGCGCTGTCTGGGCGACGATTCGCCATCTCGAGCTGGTTTCTCAATTGGGCGACTTCGATTTTCAGTTCCTCAATGCGTTTCTGAGCTTCGCTGCTCTCGAATTCAAGTCTTGCGTTCTTCTCGCGGGCGTGCTTCAGAGACACGAAGATCGCCTTCTCGTCCTCCGGGATTGAAACGCCTTCGATGGTGGCGTGGCCCTGATTGAATGGCTTGTATGTAGCAGATGCGAATCTGGATCGAACTGCATTGCCTCGCTTGACGAGTGGTGTACCATCTCTTCTCACTCCCGATACCAGCTCTGTTATGTCTTGGAAGTCCGGCAGCATGAAGGACTGACTCCCGGTGTGCATCACCGACTGCACAGTGGCATTACCCTGCACTGTCTGTTGAGGAATCTGCTGAGCTGCCTCAAGACCGCCGTTGGCAGTGAACCGCGTCGGAATAGCACCATAGCTAGCAGACGTGTGCCGAGAACTCACAAAGCGTGAGCCACGAACTGTCGTTGTAGCTGCTGATTGCTGCGCTTGCCCAGTCTTCATGTACAAACTGTCCGACACCGCGCGTTGTTTCGAGCCTGCCACACTCTTCTTCGCTGTTTCGTTCGCCCGTGCAGACTCGGTCGCACGACGAACTGAGGCTTCTTTCCTCAATGCGCCATCCTTGGGCTGACCAGTTCGCGATCGGACTGGAGGTGTGCCCGTGATCTCGTATTGGCTGTGGTCGTTTCCAAAGTTGAAGACCAGCTCGGATGACATGTCATGCTCTCGTCGCGCGCTTCGCTTCACGCCGCGTCCAATCTCAATCGACATGTCTGCGCTGCCATCGCTGTCTGGTTCGGACGGCTCCTGGAATTGGTTGTGATGGAGAGGAAGGTCGTCCTCGGTTTCGTTGTAGCGGCCTTGAGGCGTCGAGTGGATAATGTCCTTAAAGCTTGTCCCTGTGGCCGTCGTGAAGGCGTTGTCGTCGTACGGCGAGCTCGCCCTGCTGCTGGCGAGTCGCGTTCTGGCTGCCGCGGCGGCCGAGTGTGCCATGTCGGAATGCACGTCCCTCACTATAATTCCTGTGAATGACCTGTCATGTGCGTGTTGCTTGTGAAATCATGCGTTGGAGTGAGGGCGGCGCGGCGTTCCCCAGAATTGCTACGATCTCCCAATGCTGTGCTAAAGCTCGCGGAGAGAAGTCGCGATGTTGACCGAAGTAAACAAAACGGCACGGGCCGTGAAGACCCACCAACCCGCTTTCCATTTCTTCGCCCATCTCGCCGTTCACTTCCATCTCTCCTTTCGAGATACCACCAACGATCCGTCTGACGTCCACCAGGCGAGGCAATCGAGAATTCTTCCGCTCGCGTTCTCTTCCAACTGTATAGATGGATGATCGATACAGATCTGGACAGTGATGACAGCTCAGCCGCAGATATGTTGTTGGTTCCTTCGATCGCGATTTCGCCGATAGCCTGGCCGCTATCCAAACGCACTGGACCTCGTAGTCGCCGTAGCTTTTGATCTCTCGGCCAGCGAGTACCTCTCAGATCAACGATTGATGGCCTTTTCAGCCACCAACTCTCAACTAAGGATAGTCTCACTCCTACTAGACAGACTGGACAAGACTGCACGACAAATCTGGGCAAACTCCTCCATGCGAACGATAAGCCTCCTAGTTAGGTTTCCACCGTCATGCCCAATTGCTCCTTGCTGACCGACACGCGAAATACCAACCGAGCAACCTGGAGTTTGGGTGGCCTGAAATCCTAGTCATGCAGACGGGGCATTGGAGCAGACTTCCTCCGAAACTCCTGCCTTCTCCCAATGCAGCAGCACATCTATGGCACTGATGTCCATATGTGATGTTTCGAGGAAAGTGTGAAAGTCTGGAAATCGCCGTGTGCATCTGACACGCCGTAGTGACACCGCAGGATGCCCAGACTCGCATTGTTGACCATCCAACGCCCGTCGCGACCTCACCGCTGGCCAGCAGACCAGAAGTCTCCCTTGCGCTGCACGACTCAACAAGAACAGTCAATGGCTCTCAATGGGAATTGCATGGCGGCAACATCGAAGGCGGTAGAACGAGGGGTTGAGCCTCATGCAGTTCGCAGAAATGGCTTCCAAGCCAACCGGCCTCTGTTCTATGGCGTGCGGACGGTGATATACATGCGACACGCCTAGGAGCCTACTTTCTGCATCCAGTAGTGTTGGCTGTGATCGTCAAAAGTGCCTTGCATCGAATCGGATTCGCGAATTGTTGGAGGCTGGCTTCCAGAGCTGCTTGAGGAACGCCAGATCAGCCAGGCATCGCGCTGGAACTGCAAGCCTCACCACGATCGTGTCGGGGAGCATGAGGTGAGAACTATTGGCCGACCATATCCTTCTTGTGAGTGTTGAGTATGGCCTCGCTCAAGCGGCTGAGTCTAGCGTTGTGCAAAGGATCGCCGGTCGCTTACCGGGGTCGGTGTTGTTGTTACTCCCTTGGGTAACACATGGACACCACATGGATGTTCCCACTGTGCTACCATTCATTGGCTGTGTTGACAGTTGAGCATGAATGAGCAAGTATATTTACTGGATCTCCTTGGCTTTTGTTGATCGCACAGCAGCGCACCATGTCTTCCCTATCTGGTCTTGTCCTCTGCCTGCTGCTAGCTGTTCAGAGCTGCTATGCAAAGACAGTGCGGTTCCAAATCTCAGTTGGTTGGGGGACAGCAGCTCCTGATGGGTTCTCTCGACCTACCATTCTGGTGAATGGAACATCGCCGGGGCCAGCTCTTATGGTCAATCAGTACGACAATGTAGAGGTAATGTTGAAAAGCACACGTGCATATGACACTCAATCTGACAAGCCTGGTTCACAGTTTCTTGTTTGCAACAATTTGAACGATTCTACTGCGCTCCATTTCCATGGCATTGAGTAAGCAACTGCCCGATTTGAGATCTTCATGCGTAGTTGTTGATTATTTCGACAGACAATTGAATACCCCATGGTCTGATGGCGTTGCTGGACTTGCTCAGAAGCCAATCCCATCCAAGAAGGAGTTCCTTTACAAATGGACCGCCAACGAGTACGGCACGTACTGGTACCATTCCCACTACAAGTCACAGGTCAGCGATGGCTTCTTTGGTCCCAGTACGTACATTCAAGGCTGGAAGCCATCTCTTTGCAGCCTAAACATTGTCTAACCTCTGCGCCTAGTCTACGTCCAGCCAGCCTCGTCCCAGGCCAGGCCATTTAGTCAGATCAGTAGCGACAAGACCGCGGTGGCAGCTATGATGAAGGCAGAAGCGAACCCCGTCCTCGTCACTGTCGCAGACTGGAGCCATGTCACCTCCGCACAATTCATGCAGATCGAGAACAACACCAACGTGGATATCATTTGCACCAACAGCATTCTGGTCAACGGTAAAGGCAGAGTCGACTGTTTGACGCCACAACAGCAGAAGGACTACTTTGCTCCGCCGTTCCAGGCGGTCTTAAATGGTCCCCTGAAAGGACAAAAGTAAGTGATCAGAATTTTGACTCTTAGTACTTTGGCTGATTCTCGCAGACTGAGCCCCAACGGATGCCTCCCCCTGACGAAGTACATCGAGGGTGACTATACTTTCAACACCTCTGCGCTCCCTCCGAGCATTCTGGGCTGCTCGGCCACCAATGCTCCCCTGACGGACTTCCCAGTCTCTGCAAGCCAGGGATGGGTCTCGTTCAACTTCATCAATGCCGCGACTTTGCAAGCGCCCGTCATGTCGATCGATAATCATCCCATGTGGGTGTACGCCGTGGATGGCCGCTACGTCAAGCCAAAGAAGGTCGATGGCCTGCAGTTCTACAACGGCGAACGCTACTCTGTGATGGTGCAGCTCAACAACACCCCAGGCACATACCAGATGCGCGCTGCCAACTTTGGTCTCAACCAGCTGATCAGCGGCTTCGCGACCATGACATACACCGGCTCTAGCAAGCGAAGCCTGTTCGGCAGGGAGACTGCACTCAGCAAGCGTGCCACCAAGGGAACGCCATATTTCACCTATGGCGGATTCCCCGTCTCATCGAACGTCACACAGCAGAACGACACCTTGACCCAGCCATTTGAGAACGTGCCGCCCTCTAAGACCGTCGATGCCACTCACATCCTCAAGCTCGGCAAGTTCAATGCCCCCTGGATCTGGACGCTCGACGGTCAGGAGTCATACCCTCAACTCCCAACCGAGTATGCCGAAATGCAGCCCCTGCTGTACTATCCCAACAGCATGAACGCCAACGACGGCGACCTCGTCATCAAGACCAACAACAACACCTGGATCGATATCGTCATCGTCTCGACCGACGCCATCGGCCCACCTCACCCCATGCACAAGCACAGCAACAAAGCCTATGTCATCGGCTCTGGCGTTGGAGAATGGAAATGGAACACCGTCGCCGAAGCCTCCGCCGCCCAACCACAGAACTTCAACTTCGTCAACCCTCTGCTCCGGGATGGTTATATCACCCCTGTGGCTTCGGGTCAGCCGACTTGGCTGGCGATTCGGTATCAGAGTGTCAATCCTGGTGCCTGGATGCTGCATTGTCACATCCAGACCCATCTGGCGGGTGGCATGGCAGTCGCTATCCTTGATGGTGTGGACAAACTTCCCAAGGCTCCTCCGGAGTATGGACCTAATGGAAATGGTATTACTAGCAATGGGCTTTCATAGTTGTTGATGGCTGGTGTGTTGGATACATGCACGGATGCATCTTGTACAAGGGTCTCGGCGTCTGTACTGGTACACAAGTCATCAAAACTATTGACAAGAAGCTGTTCATGAAGTGTGGCTTTCTTTACCTTTTCCCAAGACAGCATGTGAAGTCGTCCACTTTCAGGTCCCATCCCTGCCTCCTCGTCTATTACTAACGCAGTTCCTACAAGGGCACGAGCCCGACATCCGGGGCGCGCGGACGGAGAAGTGCATGAGCACAACGTGATGCAACATGCAACAACCACAGCCAACAACGAACGCTAGGGGCGAGAAATGATGCAGCCGCTAACCACCAAAACGGCAAACGCGATTGAGTTTCTCATTTCTCTCGAATTCAGGGTATCTTTGCCGATCTCATGTGCGTTCGAATCTCACACCAAAACAGCGTTTCAGCGCTTAATCTACGCACTGCAACCTCGTAGATCCTCAGGTCCAGATCTGCCTCGCAGTAACCATTCTGCTGCCGAGTCCTGTTGTTCCCGACAGAGCCTCTCAAGAGTCAAGACACCGCTCTTTTTGTGGATCTTACTCCTAGCTCGTGTGCCTCGCCAATCTCCTTCGCCCGGGTGACCCATCTTCCTGCAGCTAGGCACGGCCTTAACAGTCTAGTGTAGTTATTCCTCCTTGGTCCAGAATCAGGTTTCCTGCAGCTTCAGCCACGGGGCAAGAGATAAGGCTTGACCTTAGCCCCCATCAATCTCCACCTCTTTGGACTCCCTGGCGCCTTCTGTCTTCTACCGCCATCCCACACCTCGAACGACCTCAGCGAAATCATCTTGTGAATCACACCGCCATGGTGTCGACCGCGATATGGGAGAAAATCGACCCGTCCTGGACATACGGGGTGCTTAAGCGCAAATTCTCTCCAGCCAGAGATTGACCAATACTCAGAGACCGGACCAAGGCATCGAATGCTATCGATCATATCTGCACACCATCCTCGTGTGACGTGACTTTCTCTTGAAGATCTCATGGGCTTGATGTGTATTCTCTGGCGCCCTACCTCCGACCCAGACCAATCCGCAGGAGCCATCCATTCTTGTCGGGCAGACGCACCCTCCACTACTGAACTCAGGTCGTAATCATCCGGTCGGTTTGGTTTGGCTGTCCACCTTGCAGGCTCTCAAAGAATTGTTTGCATGGTTCGTCTAGGAAGCTACCCGGGTAGATGAAGTCCAGCAACACATTGCGCACCTGATCCCAGTACTGAAGCTGCAGATCTTGGAGCAAACCCCAGAGGAGCTGCTGAAAGAAGCTAACAGTTGATCCACAGGTCACACTGATGATGAATGCTGCCCACAGGGCTGCCTCGGCGGACTTCGGCTCTCTAAGGGCATCCTGATCCAGGATCAGCACCTCTGCCCATGCGGCTTGCAGCCCTGTGTTGTATTTCTGATCCCCTGCGAACGAGGCTCCATCTGCACGCTGCCCCTGGAAAATGGTGAGGCACGTGCATGCAATCCGCAGATGGCTTTGAATTGGATGACCAGGTTGTTGCGAGTTCGGAAGAGTGGCAGTTGCGGATGTCATGACGATGTCGAATAGGAGCTCGTTCAATCGATTCTCGACGCCAGGGCTACCGAAGTCGAAACACGCCGTGCGACTAATTAACACGAGATACGAATCCGAAAGAGCTATGCGTTGCTGGAGTGCCACGAAGCCACGGGGCAGCGCAATTGGCAGCTGGCGGTTGAACAAGCCACCTGAAATTTGTACCTCCTCCATGGCTTTGCCACTGTCCGAAAGAATTCCACCAGCCGCTGAAAGGACATCGCTCGCGTTGGACAGCTGGGGTCTTCCAGTGCTTGCAAGAATAGCAGCGCCTGCCGCAAACGAGGTGGCGGACAGCCTCAAGACATTGGTCATCCAGTCGACCAGTGGCTTGAGTGGATTGGAACTCTTGTTTTCGGCTTGTGGTTTGGAGTAGGAATTGACACGGGGAAAGTTGTGATTCTGGCTCTGCTGTTGGCTTTGGGCCTGCACATTGGACTGGTCGGGTGGAAACTGGGACTGCGTCGGTGGCGCCGGGTTGCTGTCGTTGGGTGTCTGAGGTCCATCTCTCTGGTTTCTGTCTTCGCGATTCCTTGCTCTGGTCTCTCTGCTCTGCGCAGCACTAGCGCGTGCAGCCTGGGCACGTACAATGCGGCGCGAGGCTTCGCTGTGTCGGCCATGCTCCGAGACAATGACCAGCGGTTGGTTGTTCCTTCCAGACGCGGCAGGCCGGTTCTGGGTATCGCCTTCGTGAGGCAACGAGTTGTCACGAGGCGGCATGGGAGGCAGGCATGCGAGAGGCTGAGGGCCGTCGAACCGGTGCTGGGAGGGCGATACTCTGGGATACCTGTGTCGTTGTGGACTGGGTGGCACGGACAGCGAGGATGCTGGGTCGTAGCACGGAGATATGCGCCACCCTAAAAGGCTGCTGCTGCTGCGGTACCAGGAGGCGAGGGCAGGCCGGCTGCTGCAGAGGCAGAGGTTGCGTGAGGGCAGGCTAATAATCGCGGTGCCTGCATGTCGTCCAGCAAGAATAATGTCATACACGCCCAGGCATGTCGGCTAGGAGCGCAGATCGCAGCGTCATATGGCCTGGAGGCTCTGCGGTTCGCCAGAAAGATAAGCTACCATGATCGATGCCGGCGCCGAAAAGACAGCGTCCACGGCCGCCATCGTCTCTCTGCAGCAGCAAGATGCAGCCCGCCGCCTGCATTATTGCGCCTTTGCAATGGCTCAGAAGCAGGCCAGCGAATGGCTGCGTTTGCCGACACGCGATGCCAAGCGCGACATGGAGGCAGGCACGACGGGCCAACAATCAGCCGCAAGCCTGCTTCTTGCTCGACCGCCGCCGCCGCCAACCCGAACCCCTCATCATCGTCGCCAGCAGGCCCAGCATGCTCCCATCTCGTCGCTGCAGCTCGATGCAGCAAGTGCACTTTTTTCGCAGCGCCGAGCGGACGCGGACGCCCCGTGCTTTGCAGTTGCAGTTGCCCCAATTGACGGAAGCTCCACACGCCCCGCCGGATGACGTCGGTCAAATTTTTGAGATCGATGTCGACGTCCATCCTTCGACCATCGCACCAACACCTGCTACAAATCAATTCTGCCTGCCTTGGATCGATCTCATCGATATGATCTATTCTACAACATCAGAGACCATGCCTTTGGGGTAGCGCCACATCTGGGTGTCAAGGCTTGGAGCGGAAATATCGCAAACTTTCTTCACTCATGCAGCCTCGATCTTGGTTCGAGGAAAACCCATTTCGACCGGAGTTGGAAGCACAGACTCGAGGAATAGCACATATCTGCCCTAAGGCGCACGCGCAAGCACGCCATCTTCGACGCCTCCTCGGTCTCGAATAGATGGATCTGAAGTTGAAATCGACCATCACGATTTGGAATTTGCAGCTAGCCGGTCCGATCCTCTAAGTAATCCTCGGAGTCGACAGAGCAAGCGACACGGCTCACAACTTCTAGGAATGGCTAACGCTTTCTGCATGCTGAACCTTAAGCACGCAGACAGCCATTCGCCGCTGTGTTAATGATTCATGGCGCAAGACTGGATCGGTTGACAGGCCGATGTTTTCAGCGCCAGTGACCTATTGACACTAGGACTTCGTACCGCATATGGTTGGCGTCTTCCACTGCTTGCTAACCTCACAAGATGACTGTGCCTCTCAGAGGTGATGAACTGAGGGAGTGAGCGCGCTGACATGCTAATAGCAGAGCTCATTTCTGGACATTGGCTATAACCGTTGGGGTTGATTGCAATTCGTACACTTCCTTCACAAGAGAGTCCACCTCTGCGCCAACATGGGTAATCGCCATTCACCCCAAGAAGGTGGCAGCACACCGCCCTCGTCACATCGTCCCATGTGCTCGGAACAGTCTCCTTCTGGGAATAGCTGATCATCCACCTAGACGGAGACCGGGTCTACTTGCACAGCACTCGTAAAGTTCTTGTTCGAGCATCAGTCACGCTGAAGCGGTCTACCACTATTGGTAGCTTGTCGAGCCGAATACATTATCTCCGACACGAATGCGATTGCCAAGCCATCGACCAAGTGCTTCTGTTGCTTTTTGCTGTCTGCTTTGCAGTATACCCTTTCCTCCATCTGGAACGGGGTGTCCGTCTCCGCGGATCAGTGGTCAAGACCGATCACAGAAGCAAAGCATGTAAAGACTGGCACAGCTGCTGCCGAGGGAAGGATCCAAATGGGGAGGTATCGAGCACGTGTGTTTCATGTCATGCATGAGGTTCCACCTGTCAACCACCACGGCAGCTTGTACTCAAGAGCAGCCATGCTGCCTGGATGTTCAGGCTCGAGTATAGTGTGCTCTTCACCACAAAGTCATTCGAATGCATAGATCTCCTTCTGAGTACTGAAGGTCAAAAGGGTATGGGAGTGGCGCGAAGAATTTCAAAACAATGCTTTAGACTTACTACGAGCACTCTTACAAGAACTTCCAGGCCCATTAATAGAGTGTCGAAAATTGCAAGACCCAAGATAGTCTAATACATTTGTTACCGATGTTTCGAAACCAACCCCGCAATCGCAAGCCGGAGCGGTCCCAGCAACCAGGACACGAGCACGTAGAATTCACCTCTTGTTATGTTCCTTCATGTGTTGTTTCCGAGAACAAAATCAATCATGGTTCAGCTGGTGAGGTCAATACGAGGCATGCAAGGCAGATCGTTTCAGCCCTTCAAGGATGTTGATGTCCGGTTTCACAACATCATCTCTCGGCAAACCACGTCCGATCCGGTCGACGCCAGGTACCGAATTTGATGACGTCGAATCAACTCCCTGGCCGCCAGACCGCGTGCCCAAACCCCAAGCAACAAGGGAGACGCTCGTGACCACCATCCATCCAAACACCACCCTCCTCCGCCGGCCGTCTAGCGTGTCAGACGACCCTTCCTTCGCCGCGTAGCTTCGGCCTGCCGAACAGTAAGGTTCAAACGCGGAGGAACCTCACATGGCTGAGCTCTTCGAGCTGCTGGTTCTCCTGCCCACCGCGACTCCTGGATAGCTTCTGACCCATTGTGGTCTTTCTTGTCGGGCCTACCACTTCTTTTTCAATTACCACTGCCATCATGCGCGCTGGCGCAGTGGTCGCGGCGACGGCCAGCTTGCTGGCCAGCTTCAGCGCTGCCTCGACGCTGACGCCGCCCGTGCTACCGCTCATTGTTCGCAACCCGTATCTCTCCACTTGGCTGGCCAACGCGAGAGATGAGCCTTGGTCGAAATGGCCAATGTTCTATACAGGACAATCTGTAGGCATTGTAGTCGAGGTCGGCTCTGGGAGATCGTGCTAAAGCTTCGTAGATGGGATTCAGCGTCCTCGCATCGGTGCCAGACACAAACACAGTCTATCCCCTGCTCGGCCGGCCGCATGATTCGCTCGATAGAGAGAGCAATCACTACACAGTAGCTTTTCCCAAATATCTCGGCGCGCAGTATGATGCTTCGACGACCAACCTGTCGTATGCAATCCCCTCGGCCAGCTCGTCAAACGGCAGCGTCGAGATCGTCCTATCTTTCCTTTCCCCGATCACGCCCACGTCGACTCTGCGGCAGTCGATTCCAGCCAGCTATTTGACAGTCCACGTTAAAGGAAACTTTAACTTGGACGTCTACCTTGACGTTAATGGCCAATGGGTTAGCGGCAACCGTGGTTCGAGGATTGAGTGGAACTTGCACGAGACCCATGAGAAGAACGCCAGGAAGCTCAAGACTTGGCGAGTAAAGAGGAGCAATGAAGAGCTGTTCACAGAGTGGCAAGATCGCGCGGAATGGGGGACACTCCACTTCACAGGTCCGGCGCATGCAAACCATGAGTGTGGTACTTCGGGCATCCTCCGGCAGCGTTTCTCTCGGACTGGTACGCTGAAGAACGAG
This sequence comes from Zasmidium citrigriseum, assembly GCA_002786025.1. Lineage (NCBI taxonomy): Eukaryota > Fungi > Ascomycota > Dothideomycetes > Mycosphaerellales > Mycosphaerellaceae > Zasmidium > Zasmidium citrigriseum. The sequence goes on along the minus strand of NHNW01000041.1, from coordinate 10,266 downwards.
ATTGACGATTCGTTCCGGAACATCATGGATGAGGAGCCGGTCTTTGCGTTCAGCAAATCCTTCAACCTGTCCGGTGGAGGCTACACGGATGAGATGGTCGAGGATAGCATCCTCTTTACCATCACCCATATCCAGGATCCAGTGACGCAGTTTGCCTCTGCCCGAGGATTGACGATGATGAGGCCGCTGTGGATGTCGTACTTCTTCACGGACGATGCTCTGATTTCGTTCCATTATGAAGATTTCAAGCACGCCTTCGCACTGGCGCTGAACTATTCAGTTCAAGTTTCCAAAGACGCCTTTGCCAGCGGTAGCGATAACTACAAAGACATCATCGATCTGAGTGCGAGGCAGGTGATGGGTGCGACCGTCTTCAGTGGAACTCCAGACAACCCGATCCTCTTCCTGAAGGAAATCAGCAGCAACGGAAACTGTCAGACTGTCGATGTCATCTTCCCGGCGTTCCCATTCTTCTTGTACACGAATCCTAAATGGCTTGCTTACCTACTGGAGCCTCTCCTTGAGCATATGCTCAGCGGCCAATACCCGAACGACTATACCATGCACGACCTTGGCACCCACTTCCCGAACATGACAGGACATCCAGACGGCCGGGACGAGTACATGCCTGTTGAAGAGTGCGGTGATATGTTCGTATATCCCTGTGGCGTGACCGAGAGACTTACTAACGTTCCACTTGTAGGTTGATCATGGGCCTTGCGCTTGTGAACAGTCTGAAGTACAGCAACAACGCCGAGGCCCAGAGCCCATGGAGTCCTCTTGGCCAACCCAAGGACGTCGCTAGCCTTGAAGCGTCCGACAAGGTCAGCCCGTTCTCGCTGCCGGCAGTTCTGGAGACTCGGGACGGCATCTTCGGCCTGGACGACCAGTGGGGAGGTGTTTCGTCGAAGCATCAGGCAGAGAAATGGGTCTCTCGAACGTATCCGCTCTGGAAACAGTGGACCGGATACTTGGTCGAATACTCGCTGTATCCAGAGAACCAACTTTGTAGTAAGTTCCAGTCCATGTCTGACACAAACAGACTATGTCTAACAAGCGTCCAGCCGACGACTTCGCTGGATGGTTGCCGTTAATGACGAACCTGGCGCTGAAGGGCATTATTGGTATCAAGGCAATGAGCGAGTTGGCCGAGATCGTCGGCAAAAAAGACGACGCGAAGCACTACCGCAACATCAGCGAGTCGTACATCAAGACCTGGGAAAAGGAAGGTATGGCTCGTGATGGTGGCCGTGCCAAATTGGCGTACAACTGGCAGGGAAGCTGGACGACCATCTACTCCCTCTACGCCGACGCGCTCCTCTGCTTCCACCCCAGCCTCAATGCAACGCCAAGTGGGTTGGAGATGCATCGTGCAGGATCACAAGAGCCGCTCATTCCAGGAAGCAAAGACGAGTCCAGCAACTTCATCCCGGATTCGATCTACAAGACCCAGTCTCGCTGGTATAACACGGCGATGCAGAAGTACGGATTGCCTCTGGATTCTCGCCACTTTTACACCAAGGTAAGTACAGTCTAGAAGACTGCAAGCGATGGTCTCGGCAGTGTGCTGACTTGCTCGTTCGTAGTCCGACTGGGAGTTTCAGGCCGCCGCCGTTGCCGGGAAGAAGACGCGCGCACAGATCCTCGACAGAGTAGCCAAGTGGTTGAACGAGACGAGCACCGATCGTCCGTTCACTGACTTGTACAAGACGGAAGGCGATGGTGGATTCCCAGGACCCAACTTCTTCGCTCGTCCTGTGATTGGAAGCCACTACGCATTCCTGACTCTCGAGAGAGCTTGCGGCGGAAAGGCCAGTGAAGCATTTGCCTATGAAGAGTAGGAGATCTTGGAGACTGCAAAGAGTTGGAGATCGGTCCGAAAATTGCATAGCGAGGGTTTAGAAGAGGGTACAAGTAGATTGTGATCCTGAGCATGTGAAAGGGAAGCATTCGAAGGGCATGAGCCGTATATAGCACCTGTCCAAAGAGGCACGAAATGATGAGCACATTGTGGAACAACTCAACGCTTTCTAGGTTCCCCTCTTCTTCATGTGCTGTGTAACTGGCCAAGCTTTTGGCATGTGATCAGACCTAGTGCCACTGCTTTTGCAATCAATGCTTCTGTCCCGGTCAGCTTCCAACCTCACTCGACCATTGGCCGCAACATCTCGAGCTCGTCGACGCAGTCTCTTTGCCATTGACGACGTCTTCCGCATACTAAAAGTCTCTGAATATGGCGTCGGGTTACGGATTGGCTGGAGGTGCGTCCCCAAATCGCTCACCGCTCAGCACACGACCCTAACACTCCTCAGGCCCAAGCCGCTGCTATCCCTTCTGGCAAGAAGTGCTCGCCTGCTACGTCGTCAACACCTCCTCTCAAGACGACTCCGGCAAGAAGAAGTGCCTGCCCGTGCTAGAAGACTACAACGAGTGTCTGTTCCACAAGAAGGAGGTACCCATTGCCCCCACTCAACCCCTTCAATGATACTTGGGACCTAATCGCAAATCATGTTCATCAGGCCAGCAAAATCGCCGCCCTCCAAGCCGCCTACCGAAAACGCGAAGCCGCAACCCCCCGAGACGATGCGCCCAACGCGGGCCAAATACGGAGTTTAGGATTGTTGGAGGCGAGCGATGCGGAGAAGAATATGAAGCATGGGAACATTCTGCCGACGTATGAAAGCAATAATCCCAAGGGCAAGTGAGGGATTAGAGGAAGATGGGTGTTTGAATGTATATATATGGGCAGGAGCATTGAAATGCGAATTGGGCACGGGCGCAGTGCCTGGCTTGATGATATACCAGAGCTATGAAGAGGCTTGAAGCGCCGTTCTCAGAGCTTGAATGAACGGGAGAAGTCAGAATTATGATACATCTGCCAACCTGCCGTCTGTCCTGCATAGAAAAGGAGCCCAGCGTCCGTATCGCGTGCCGATGGCGTCTTGCACGACCTCGAGGATGTTCACCATCTCCACCGCCTTGCCCGCTTTCTCGACTTTGGAGACCTTGCGAGATGGAATCTGGTGCAGATACAGCTGCACGTCCACCAAATGGCCGAATGTTGGACCCAACGCTGGCCGGATGGTACAGGATGCAAACAGACTAGACGTCTCATCTTCGGTCGCGGGTTTGTTGCTTGCATTGCTGAACAGAACCGTGCACAGGTCGTATCGAGTCGTGACATGCCGCAACGAGCGCATCAGTGATGCCAGAAGCGCTTGTCCATTGGCGTAGTTGTTCTTGATCAGCGGCGCCATGACTTTGGAAATGTCGGTAATGATCAACAGCGGTGGTTTTGGCTGTTCCGGCGTTCGCGTATCGTCAGTCTCCAGCACTGGAGTTTGTTCCTTTGGTCGAGGATCGTCAAGCATCTCTTCCTCGTCTTCACTATCTTCGATGGTGCTTTTCGGGACTTTCTTGGGCTTCTCGGTCTCAGCGGGGTCTTTCTCCAGGCTCTCGCGTACCTCTGACAACGCTTCCGCAAGGCCGGTGCAGTCGAACACTTTCATGATCTTGAGACGTTCAAGAATGGTCTTTGCTTCTTGATTCGCAGCTGACAATTCCCTTAGATGGCTCTCGAGACCGCGGTATAGCCCCAGCAAGTCGAACGAAAGTGCACTGTCGATCACGGTGGCCGTGGCATGTGGGGCGCTGCAAAGATGAGAGATGAGGAGCGTCTGTAGCAACTCTTTCCTGTCCTGATCCGGCTCTGATGTAATGCAATGGATCGCGCCAAACTCGAAGCCTCCTTCGAGGGACTGGTCAATCGCTTTGACTCCGGTGCTAAGTTTCTGTCGCTTGGCTGGTGGTTCAGCTCCATCGTCTGGGAACAAATCGCTGAGCTCTGGTGCGTAGATGTCGCATGCCAGAACTGGCGGTGCTGGAGTTGCCATCCCGAAATGATCTCGCCGAACATTCACTTGACTCGATGCTGGAACGGAATTCAAGGCGTCTCTGGGCTGAGGGTGTCCCTCATGGCGGCGTGACGTGGCCTAAGCTCACCAAGGGGGCGAAGAAGCATTCGATCGTCTGGCAGTACATTTGGGAAGTTTGGCCTTTGGTGCTAGTTTCTTGATGCTCGAGAGCATTCACAAGCGCGAGGAAGTCGCGATCTAAGCTTTTTGGTCTAAACGCTTTGCGGCTAGATTGGGATTAGGCGAGAACCGCTCCACTCGCTCCTTCGGTCACACAGCAGGAGCGCTGACTTCTTATCGCGGGCACATGCGAATCAAGCTTTCAATATAAGAGACATCCCTATGTAAATGACCACTAGTGCCAACCATACAATCATGGCAAAACCAAAAGAAATCCCCATCATTGATATCAGCCCTTATCTCGATCCTACAGCTTCATCCCAAGCCAAGCAGAACGTCGTTGATGAAGTGAAATCAGCTTGTTCACAGTATGGCTTTCTTCAGATCGTTGGGCATGGAGTGCCGGTGGAGTCACAGCGGAGGGTGTTGGGGTGTTGCAAGACGTTCTTCGATCTTCCTGTTGAGGAGAAGGAGAAGTTGTCGCTGAAGAATAGTCCTTCTCGACATGGCTATGAGCGAATGAAGGAGCAGGTGTTGGATAAGAAGGCGTTGGCAGACGACAAGGAAGTGCGACGTACATGTCGAAGAAGGCTTTCAATCAATCGCTGACCTTTCCAGGGCTTCTATTTTGGCAAAGAGGAAGAATACGAAAAGGGATTCCGACAAGTATCACAACCTTCGCCTTGCCATCATGTCCGAACTACTAACAGCTTGACACAAGGGCCCAAATCAATGGCCAGACTTACCTCTCGAAGCCTTCCGAACTCCAGTATCAGAGTACTACAACCACATGCTCGCCCTAGCCCGGAATCTCCTCGAAATGCTCGTCCTAGGTCTCGGTCATCCCATCGAAGTCCTAGAATCATTCACCCAAGACCCCGTCCAAAACATCAAGCTCCTGCACTATCCGCCTCACACATCCAAAGACCCTTCTCAATTCGGCGCAGGTCAGCACACGGATTTCGGAGCCATCACGATGTTACTTCAGCAGCCAGGAAAGGAAGGACTGCAGGTATACTATGCACCAGACGACGAGTGGCTCAATGTGCCCAGCGTCGAGGATCGATTCGTGGTGAATATGGGTGACCTAGTGGGGAAGTGGACAAAAGGGACGTATCGTTCGACTCTTCATCGAGTCATTAATGCGGCGGGCGATGATCGATACAGTGTGCCTTGCTTTTACGAAGGAAATTTTGCGGCGAAGAATCCTTTTGATCCGAGTGATCAGAGCGGCGAGACAGTCGAGGAGCATGTCAGGAAGAAGTTCGATAGCAGTTATGTGCTGAAATGAGAATTCGCTCTATTGCAATTGATGCTTTGCAGCATGTCAGTCAATTCATCTATATCGTGGGTATCTCGTACATCGCCTCTTCTAAAGGCTGTATCGGAACGTCATCTTCTCGTCCCCTTTTCTTCCCTCTTCTAGGCCTAAAGACCGCGCTAACGTTATTAGACCCAGCTGCTTCGCCACGCGCTCTGCAAATAGGGGAGGTGCTGGCACATCACCGTAGATATCCTCTCGCTCCTTTTCCTCTTCGCTCCAGCTTCGGATGACATTGTCTCGGAACCTGTTCTCGCGAACGAGAAAGGTGCGGAAGGCAAAGAAGCCCGCAAGTGATATCAAAGTGCAGATGGCAAGAATAACAAAAGACCTGATGTAGCCAGTCTTTTCGTCTTCGGGAGTGAACAGCAGAGCCATGAAGACGCCGGCCAGATTTCCCCAGCCATTGATTCCGAGGAGAATGGCTCGCTTTCCTGCTTCAGGTGTATTGTTTGCCAGCCAGGCTACTGTCAATGGTGACGCAATGAACGATCCCGAGAGCAGGACGCACAAAGACGCATATCGCAACCAATAGTTGTTGATCGGTGATATGATGGCCATCGCAAGTCCTACCAGGAGCAGCAACAGACCGCACATGATCGGTACAAGACGACTTCGACTTCGATCTGACCAGATGGTGAAGATGAACAACACGGCTGCTCCAAATCCGAATGGTGGGGCCGAAAGGAGGTTCGATGCCGCAGGAGACAAGTTGAGTGACGGGGACAGCTCTTTGACGAGGATCGGAAGCAAGACTCCAAACGCTGTAGCTGGTATCGCACTGAGGATGTTCACGATCAGTAGATGCCAGATCTTGTAGTTGAAGAAGGCGGACAGAACGTCGTTCCTGGACAGGCCCGAGTCCTCGGTAGCTGACATGCCTGGGATGGCGCCAATTGTTCTCCTAACGGACCCATGGACTTCACCACCTGCCAGCAAGCGGTCGTGGGCCTCACTTCCCATATGCTCGTCTCCATTATCGGCAGTCCTAGGTCGCTCAAAGCCCTCTTCGCGATCCGGCATATCTTCCTCAACGTTCTTGTCTGAAGCAGCATTGTTGGCGGTGTCCAGCTTGATACGCTCTTCGGCCCAGTACCTCTCCTCAGGAGTGAGAAACCAGGCAGTCTCAGCGGAGCGAGGGAGCCAGAAGAACCCAATGAGAGCAATCGTCATTGTCAAGCATCCCTCGATCAAGAACAGAATCTCCCAGCTCTTCCACCCGTTCTGGTTTGTGCTCTGCCGTGGAGGTGTCTGGATTGGATCTTCATCGTGGCCCGGGAAGTTTGAGAATACAGCCCAGCTAAGAACACCGCCCAGCGCGCCTGAAACAGCGGTCATGCCGTAGAAGAGCCCGAGCCGCCAGGCGAACTCATATTTGGTGTAGTACAGCGAGAGATAGGACACCGTTGTTGGGTAGAACCCGCTCTCAAGCACAGCAATCGCTGCGCGCAACACCATCAAGTGCCATCTCTTGCGCACGAAGATGTGCAGTATAGTGCTCAGACCCCAAAGACTCATGCACGTAGGCACATATCTTCTCATCCCAAAGCGTCTTCCCAACGCAGCTCCCACGGGTTGTAGGAGCACGAAGATGAAGAAGAACAAGGCCATAGACTTGTTGACATCGTGGCGAGACAGTCCCGTATCGTAGGTGAAGCCAGCGGTCTCCGCATTCCCTATGTTCGACTTATCGAGCGAGTTGAGCAGGAACAGGATGGCCAGGAAAGGCAGGAGAATGGAGTCGAGCTTGCGGACTGTACGGCGGTTCAGTCGGTCGTTGCTATCGGTTCCAAGCTGTCGGTGGCCGCCATCTCCCACCAAAGCCTCAGTCTCGTCGTCATCATGACTTTGATGCGGGCGGAGTCTCGTGGGCATGGCGGTGTTGTCCTCCTCCGCTTCCTCGTCCTCGTCGTCGGACGGGCGGCGCAACTTCTGGAGTTCCAAGGCATCGCGCTCTGCATCAGCCGGCATGCTCCTCTACCGTAGCAGAGAGAGTGGCTGCCATGGTCATGCCTCCAGTGTGAAGTGCGAAGGGATCATCCTTCGATGTCAGCTGAGCTGCAGGCCTGCCGTGCTTGGCGTCAACCAGATGCCGTCGGCTTCACTTCGCCTGCGACCTCACTCCTTGAACTTCACAACACATGGCCAGGAATTGCCTTGCTGCATCGAACTCACTCAATATACACAGAGTAGGACCGAGCTGCCAGCAGATCGATTCCAACCTTGCACGAATGCGAGATTCCTCCTTGAAAGCTAGATGTTCCATTGGAAGGCTCTTAAGACTCCAGCCACGATATGACTGCCGCAACATTCTTTCACTCGACTCGACCGAACTGTCTCTCGGCTCCTGCATCACGAGAGCCATGAATCTCGGTCATTGGGGCTTTCGAAAACGGGCTCATGAGCGGCCCTACGATGCGAAACGATCACGCTGGTCTCCAGAGCACGGTACTTAACAGGGTGGGAAACGCGCTCACCACATGCAAGCTTACACGGTCATTTCTAGACCTAATATAGCCTCAGGTGCACAGACTTCCTGCTTGGCAACTTTTTTTGACTATGCCCGATTAGGAAAGTTGCCGCAGGCAGTCTAAGGGCCTAGTCGATAGTCTAGGAGATAATTCTAAGGCCGGTTTTTAACTATATATATTATTTAATAAAATAGGTAGAATAAGGTACTATAAAGCTCGGGAATTACGTCTAAGAGGTTAGATTTAGGTTAGAGATTATCTAGGATCGAGAAAATAAGAGTTTATTAAATAGCTAGAATAGGTATATATAGAGAAAGCCTACTAGTTATACGTAGAGTTAAGGATTATACTACTATATTTAGGGCTTAGTACTCTTCTAAAGCGTAATAAGACGTAGTTTAGAGTATATCTAGGACTCTAGATTATAGGAAGACTAGGTATAAGACTAGGAGTTAGTAGTATATTAGGAAGCTTTAATAAGAGACTATATAGGAGTTAGGAGGTAGTTAGACGTCGAGAAGGCGTCTACGGTACTTTACTTAGACTCTTACTATTCCTAGAGCCGTTATATACGCTACCCGGATATTAATAGAAGTATAGGTACTTAATATAACTAAAGCTTAGTCTAACGGCTATTAGAAGCTTATATATACTAGGGGACTACTTAATTAGGCTACGAGTAACTATCTAATATAGTCGCGAGTACCTAATCTAGGAGCTATATATAATTAGACTATATACCCTATTACTAGTCGCTCTTTAAAAGAGCCGCTTTTGTCTAGACTCCTCTTCCTATTAATAATACTACCTTCTCTTCCCTCTCTTCCTTTCCTAGAATCGTCTAACCTCCTATACTACTTCTAATACGTTAAGCTCTTCTTCTACTATAATAGACGTTATCGCCTACTATCCGTATCCGGTTTTAACGACTAACTCGACTCGAACTAGCTATACCTTATTAGCTTACCTATAGGCGTATTTATATTAACGACTAACTCGACTCGATATCTATTCTCTAAGACTACTCTCTAGTAGGTATCTAATAGCTTTCTACGATATTAGCGGATACTAATTATATAATAGTCTAGATCTATACTATCTAACTCGAGTATAGCGACTAGTTTTATATCTAAAGGCGGTAGTAGACTTAAGAACCCTAGTCGGAAGCCTACGAATTAGGGCGAGAAGCTAGACTTCTTTCGATCGAGTTAGAGAGAGTATAAAAGAGAGATAAACTAGCTCTAGAGTAACTAGTTCGGTCTACCGATATTCCTACTTAGCTACGATAACTTATACTTATAGATATAGTCGATATTTAAGTACTAGTACTACGGTCTAGTATATTATTTCGGCTAGTTTATCGATTAAGCCTAGAAGTCTAGAAAGGTATCCTTATATTTTAGAGCTATCGTTAAGCTAAATAACGATAAAGAGGATAACGAAGACGTTAACGAACTAGATCTAGTTAAGTAGGATAAGTACCTTAGATATATATAGCGGATAGATAGGTATAATACCGTAGTTCTAGGCCTATATAAGAACTCCTACGTACTAGGCTATCTTATAGCGTTATTTATAGAAGGAGTTACTTAGTACTTCCTAGAGTATTAGTATTATAACGATAAAAGGGGCTAGACTAAGAACTATTATCGTATATAGAAGTACTACTCGAATACCGCCTTAGAGTATTAGACTCTAGTTAAAGACTTTAGCTAAGTGTCTAATCTAGAGGATAGTACGCCGAAAATAGATTAGACGGAACGCTAGAAGTTCCTATTCGATAGAGCGTATCTAGAGTATATAGCCGAAGGATAGTAGTATACCTATAGTCTAAGCGATTAGAAGAAGCCTAGCCCGAAGTCGGTAACGAAGGAGGTTTAGTCTAGCGGTAGAAGTAGTAGTACCTAATAGTATACCTCTACGGATTAGGATATTAACTATATAATAACGCTACGCTAGCGTAACCCTAGACTAGCTAGTATAGAAGGTTAGTCGCTAGATACTAATCGTACCGCTACGAAGAGTCTAGACGACTAGTTACGCTCGCGTAGCTATATATTCGACCTAGACGTTATCGCCGAGCTCCTAGTAGCTAATAAGTTCCCCTTTACGTATAAGAATATAGATTACGTACCTACGGATATAGTAGTTATAACTACTAAGGCTTTACGAGGCCTAGCGCGGTCTATTCGAAATAGCTATCTTACTATTCTATTCTTATTCCGCGACTCTAATACTAGCTAGTAGGTTTATAGGCGTTAGGCTATTACCCTACGGGATACTACGCTAGAGCTAAGTAATAGGCTAGAGAATAAGGCGATCGAGTATAGTCTAGTAGATTTCGATTAGGAAGCGACGATAGTAGCCGAGCTCTCGTATATACTAGAGGAGGATAGAGTCTAACTTAAGGTCTAGAGTCTAGCGACTCTAAGATAGTTTA